>LPNX010070072.1:560527-586260 GCA_001517045.1 Pseudotsuga menziesii | reverse complement strand
GATTATTTATTTGTTTATTTTCATGTTAAAAAATCAATATTTCTAGTCAAAAACTTACCCTGTAGCAGCTGAAACGTTTCAGAAAACCAGGAAACTGCTGGAAATGTTTAAGGAAATGGCTGGAAACTCTGGAAAAGTTTCAGGAAACGGAATGGAAACGTTTCTAATTTTTAGATACGGCTTGGAAACATTTTAGTGGCGTTTCCAAGCCGTATCCCCTCCATTTAAGTTTCTGAAACGGGGAACGAAGTTTCCCCTCCCCTTCCTAGAAGTTTCCGGTAACTTAGCTTCTCATTTGTAATAGGTCTTTGGCTCTTGGATCTAAATAATAGAAAGACTTTTTTGTGGAAATTTTTTTGGATCTGCTTTGCATCTGATGTGCTCAAATGGTGATTAGCTAGTCTTCAACTTCCTAGCATTGTGGAAATTCTCGTGAGATCTATATTTTTCGTGGCTATCATTGTTTTGTCTACAGGAGGGTGTTTTGGCTGGAGCGTTTTTGTAGGGGGACCTCAACTCACTCGGTTCTCTTCGTCTTGGATCAGGGGGTTTTCATTAGTTTCATTGTGATCTATGATTAACTCATTTTACTGTCTTGTAGCATTCAGTTTCTTTATCTTGTATTAGCAAATCTGATATGGTTGACGTTTGCTCATGCAGGGTAGGGGGCGCATTGGTGGCTTGGAGCTTGCATATGCCATAGAAATCATGGGGATCTTCCAGAATTGATCGGGATAGCCAAGATCGTCACTGTTACAGACTTCTACAAGTATTTCCAGGTAAGATCCAGCAGGTAAGTCTCTTCTTTTTCAGATCTTATTCCATTGTACCTTGCTTTTCTTCAACTTTTTCTCAAAACTCCTAAAGCACTAGAAACCCTAAAAAATAATAAACTTGGGAATAGTCCGATTTTTTGCCAAACCATTTCTGGGTTTCATAGATCGGGCCTCTCCTTCATCAAATCAACTGAAACGCTGGTCAAATTCCTCACAGATTGACCTAGATCTGATTTTTAAGCAAAAAACTGCATAACTCCCCACTGAAAAATTGACCTGCTAGGGTTTTGAGTTTTTCTGAATTTTGACTTCATGGATGAATAGATCGGGTCCCACACAGCCTAAATCAACCCCAACACTGTCCAATTGCTTGACCATTTGACCTAAATCTGAAAAAATCACTGAAATTGCCCTAGCGCCCTCACTGAAAATTAGACTTTTCTGAAAGTGAGTTTTTCTGAAATATGACAAGATAGACAGATAGATCGGGTCCCGGGCATTCCAGAACACCCCCAAGATTGAGCTAGTTCTCTTCGGTTTGCCCTAGATCTGAAAAATTGGTTTTCAGCCTCCTAGCCCCCCCCTCATCAAATTCTGGCTTTTCCAGATCTGATTTTTCTGCTGATTTTCTGATTTGGGCTTGTGGATCAGGTCACCTTGACCTCTTCTCTCCTTCAACGCTGAGCCATTAGCCTCCAGGTAACCCTAGAACTGCAGATCTATCCTCCTAAGCCCATGCACTAGCCATCCATTGAGTTGGGTTTCTTGTACCTTAGCTTTTCCGGATCAACTACTTTCTGGGTTCGTAGATCAGGGTGTCTCCCAGGTGGTTTCTCTGAAACATTGGTTTACTGCTGACTCCATTGCCCAATCCACACAAGGTACTGATCTCCTAGCTAGCGCTAGCCCCAACTTGACCTCACTCCTATTCCTGTTGCCAACACCTACTGATAACGCAAGTCACCTATCTTTCATTGAGATTGTCCCCTTGTTACTAGGCAGTCCCAACTCTGTTCTTGCTCACCCTGTCACAATTACGTTCCCCAAGACAGTGGTCATCTCCATCAGTTTCTAGTACCTTAACCCTAGAGCTAGGGTTTCTATTTACCTTGCACCTTAAGTACCCTGAAGCCCCATCTGATCTTCTTCTGGTGTCTAGGTCCGATCTCTCCTGTTGGGAGCAGATCTGGGTCTCCCCCATTGTTGTCTTGGACTAGCATAACATAAAGTGAAGGCTGCTTTGATTGGCGTGACAACCATCCATTTGGGAGTCTAGGCAGTCGTGGTTCCACCCCTTAGTTGCTTGCCCCTCTACCATCCATCCTAGATCCACCTCACACAGGCAACTACAAGGCAGGTGATAACAAGTCTATGAAGTCAGAAATCAGAAAAAGTCAAAACCCTAGCAAGTCAAATTTTCAGTGGGGGCGCTATGCAGTTTTCAGGCTAAAAATCAGATCTGAGTCAAACCAACAGGAATTTGACCAGCGTTGCAGTAGATTGAAATATCTCAAATCCCGATATTTTCTATTTCTAAACAATTATGCGGATACAACTGGGCTTACAAACTGCCAGGCAAAAATCCCTATTTTATAGGAAAAATTAGGGTTAGGGTTTGTGAGACAGAATGCACACTTACCACTGATAACTGGCTGAACTGCTGCAGATAAAGTCTGCAAGTACTGAGATCTGGATCGGAGAGGAACTGATCTCTGTTATCTCCGGTGAATGCTCCAGCAATAAGACGCCCAATCAGAGAAAAAGGTGACGCCCTCAAGAAGGAGGTTCCCGATGGATCCGCCGATTTGCAGGGCTGATAGCCTTGTTGTGCCGGAGAGATTGGCTGGAATATACTGCAGTTTTGAACCCTCTAAGTATGAAAACGTTTTGGTTCTCTGAGGCAGCTGCTCACGCCCCTGGTGGTCTGGAAATGCTGATAACTCCTTCGGATGAGCTCAGATGGAACTGATAGTCACTGGGTACCGGAGTATGAAGCTGCTGGTGAGAATGATGCCTGAGTTTCGGAAGGAAACTGAGATCTGAAGGCCCAATAGCTGATTAGGGATTTCTGGTGGAAAACCCCCTCTTACGGCTGCACCGTGCCTCTGCAACAATCTCTACCCTGTGCGATATAACTGATGAATGAAATGAAGAACAAGTGGTGAACCAATATGGCTTACCCGGAATAAGACTAGTACAGATGTTTCACTGCCGAAATCCTGTTAGCTGAAGACTCCGTCTCCAACCCCAACTGCTGTGCTGCTATCCAAGTGCTCCCAAAATAATCAATAATCATAAGTGAGGTCTCCTCTTGCTTTACCTTCTATTTATAAAGTTCAACTGCGCAAAACCTAATCTTTGACCTAATTAGGTCACTTTATCTTCTAATTTGCCGTTGACTTGCATGCAAAGAGCATGGTCATGCATGGAGCATGGAAAAGAGCATGGTCATGCATGAAGGTGGCCTTTGGCCCAGGTGGCCCTTCTTGACCAAGTGAGGATGCCGTAGATCTTCTATGGATGGCATCAGTCCTGATCTGATTCCCTAGTTATCAGTAACCGCTCGAACCCACAGGAATCACATAGGTTAGCGGTATGGGCCTCAGGGCCTAAAAGGAAGAGGACATTACATAGATTCAGTGAAGGGGAGGCCCAATCTATGAAACCTAGATTGTGGTTTGGCCAAAGATCGGACGGTTCTTGAATTTAGTATTTTTTTAAGGGGTTTTTAGTATTTTAAGGGTTTTCAGAAAGATGGAAGGAAAACAGGTACAATGGATTCAGATCTGTAAAAGAGAAGAGAATTACCTGTTGGATCGTACCTGGAAATGCTTGTAGAAGTCTTAACAGTGATGATCCTTGTTATCCCGATCAATTTTGGAAGATCCAAGTGATTTCTATGACAGATGTAAGCCCCAAGCCACCAATGCGCCCCCTACCCTGCATGAGCAAACGTCAACAATATCAGATTTGCTAAGACAAGATAAAGAAACCAAATGCTACAGGAAAGTAAAACGAAGTAATCATAGATCACACTGAAACTAATGAAAACCCCCTAATCCAAGACGAAGATAACCGAACGAGTTGAGGTTTCCCTGCAAAAACGCTCCAGCGAAAACGCCCTCCTGTAGACAAGACAATGATAGCAGAAAAATATAAATCTCACATGAATTTCCACAATGCTAGGAAGCAGAAGACTATCCAATCACCATTTGAGAACATCAGATGCAAAGCAGATCTAGAAAATATCCTCGGAAAAATCTTTCTATTATTCAAATCCAAGAGCCAAAGACCCCTTACAAATGAGAAGCTCTCTTCTTTAAATAGAAATGAGAGAACCACAATCATAACCAAATCCTAACCACTTTCAAAACGAGTGGTTAAGATTAAAAGATAAAATGTTCTAATCAACGGTTGAGATGAACTCAGCATACAACACATGGATCAATATAACCATAAAGTACCAAAGTGCACTAAATCACCCATAAAGAGAGTACCCCACTCAACAAGAAATAAATGAAGCACATGGTGGGTCCATGGAGTGTTGACTAACACCCTCTGGGTGTCCCCATGGCGCAATAAAATAATATAATATTTTAATTCTTTGACTTTGTGCCTCCTTGAGGAAATCGTGAGCCTCCCAAAAGCTCTAGAAAATAATATAAAAATGCCCAAAAAATAGGTGTGGGCCCAATGAAGTGCTGCAACTGCTGGAGAAGGTGTGGAGGACATCACTCTCATCATTATAACTCATCCCATGTCATATCCTTGCCTCAGTAGCCCAAATTGATTTCTTCAATAGCCATTTAATCATTTTTTAATCTGCCTCGGGAAACGTGAACCTGCCAAAACAGCCTCCTAGGGTTCCTGCGTTGTCAAATTGAGCCCACCAGGCTCTCTAGGATGGGCGTACTATGGTACAAACAAGTCGCTGCACCCCCTATGTCCATACAACGCCCTAGGAGATCCAAATAAAACATCTCCCTGCTCAGACACATCATCCTGTGAAGCAAAACTGCATCAGAAAGGTAAAATGAGCCTGATCATTTCTGCAAGTGCCCGGAACTGAAAATAAACTGTCTCATTAGACTCAGAGAGTCCAAATCAATCTAGGGTGTATACTCATACCCCTCCCAAGTCTCTACCTGATCATCAACCATATCCAATAGACAATATAACCATCTGTAAATGATCAGATACCAATAATATAACTCAGACTATCATCCATCTGTTGCAAGTGCTATAAGGCTAAGACATGCTCTACAAATCATTTAAGCAACAATCACAACAAGTAGCATTCATTTCACTGGCGGTGCATCAACCAAATACATATATAAGGCTTTATTTATTATTACTCAGACTAGACTTTCAGGACTATACTCACTTCATAGTTGTAGTCAATTTGCTAGTGAAGGGTGAAGGATGAAATTCACTAGGCTAGGGAAAATGATGACTTCCTACTTAACATCATGACACTTTGGATATGGAAAGGAAAAACTCACTAAAACCAATGTTGGACAAACAACAACACAAGGAATGGCAGTGCCTCACAAATGGTTGAGTTGTTTAGAGAGTGTTTATTCAACTTAGGCAATCTGACTATATCAAGCTTGATCTAGTTTCATTAGGATCATCAATGTTATTTCCATGGCCTTTTTGGCCTATATGACCCTTTGGGACTTCACCAGTGCTTAAAAGCACAGCTAATCGCAGCTTTCATCCGGGACATATTCAAATTTATAAGGTCAGCATATATTTAACCATTGCTTTTTTGGACCTTTTCTTATACCTTTCAAGGGGTAATTTAGCATTTCATTGCTCTTGCCCTTTTTCACATATGTTAAGAAACACAGTTTTAGCATTTTCATTTTCCATGGGCGCATATATAACATTTCCAACACAGGTAGTACATGAGCTTTCAGTTTTAGCCAACAACATCTCAAGTGATCAGGGGGAGTTCTGCACAGTGCCAAACATCGGGACAACCGACCAGAATGATTTAGGCATACAATCCAACTCACCAAAGGCAAGTTCTATCACCAACTCAGAGCTGAGACACAATATAAGCAGGGAGGCTTGTCCAACAAAGGTTCTAGCGGGGGAAAGGTCCTCCATGCCATAAGTCAAGAAGTCAGTCGGGTTGAAAACTAAATTGGAAGGTAATGGATGGGTGGAGATAGTGAATGATGAAGCCAACACTAGCAAGCCAAAACAATGGTGGGAATGATTACCTCTATTCTCCCGAAGGATGGTAAAACCAATGACTATAGATCAGGAACCTCCAAGCCTAAATAGGGACATCAATACATAATACAAAATACATCCAAGGCCATATAATTATGACCGCCAGATCATGACACCACATGCTAATACATGTCACAAAAATGAGTATAAGAGCAATGATAACCATAACACAATATAAAAAGCTGAGTCATAATCATGCATATAATCCACCTGAAACATCATCTGTCCAATGAGAAAGCACTGATATAAAACTAGGCATCAATAATTGCTCTGTAATGACTAAATGGCTACATCGGTCCTCAAATCTGAGTGTCCTGAGACTCAGTCCTGACATGGGAAAGTACAATAGTCCACTAATACAATAATGATCTGTCAAAACTGTTCATCTCAGCATCTCATATGTAAGAGATCTGGCTGAAAAATGTACTGTGTCTGAAAAATAGGATATGGTAGCTTGGCTACTATATATGTGATAGCACTTCCTTTTGGAATTATAGGATCAAGTCTAAGGATGATTAATCACAACATCAACATCTTGGATGATCCTTCCTTTCGGAATTACGAGATCAAGTCCAACAAGATCAACATTTAAGACGATCCTTCCTTTCGGAATTACGGGATCAAGTCTAATGATGATCAATTCCAACATCAACATCTTGAACGATCCTTCCTTTCAGAATTACGTGATCAAGTCCAACAAGATCAACATTTAAGACAATCCTTCCTTTCAGAATTACAGGATCAAATCTAAGGATGATCAATCCCAACATCAACATCTTGGATGATCCTTCCTTTCGCAATTATGGGATCAAGTCCAACAAGATCAACATTTACGACGATCCTTTCTTTCGGAATTACGGGATCAAGTCTAAGGATGATCAATCCCAATTGAGCTACCTATTATGATCAGGATTCCATAGTATCAATACTACTCCCCGTTTCGAGGGAAGTCCTTATGGACAACATCAATCTTGTCTTGGAAGTGTTCAAAGTTCACACGAGACAGAGACTTAGTCAACACATCTACAACCTGCTCATATGTGCTCACATATTGGAGCTTTTTAGCTCCCTTCTACACCATGTCACGAATGTAGATGTACCGAATTTCTATGTGCTTCGTCTTATCATGGAACACGGGGTTCTTTGTCATCTTCATGCAGCGTTGGTGATCACATAGAATCACGGTAGCATCCATCTCCAGATCGAGTAGATCTGATAACAACTTCTGAAGCCATATGGCTTTATAACTGGCGGAATACGCTGCAATTTATTCCGCTTTTGCAGTGCTGAGAGAAACATTGGACTGCTTCCTGCTTAGCCATGAGATCATGGCTGACCCCAAACTGAAACATCCTCCTGAAGTGCTCTTTCTATCTGAGACACTTCCTACCCAATCTGAATCTGTATAACCCATACTTACCAGACTCGGAATCGGCAATAAATTGGCAAGGCAAAAGAGCGAAGAGTTTGAATCGGATCAGGAAAAAAATTAAAATCGGGAAAAAAACGGCAAATACAAAAAATCAAATATATATGCATATTTTGATTTTCTTTTAATTAAATATATATTTTTCATAGATATTCAAAATAGCCATGTACATATACTGCAAAATATCAATAGATGTCCATCAGATATCAATAAATGCCAAAAATATATCTATTCTATTCCTATTATAAATTTATAATAAAAAACGACATTGAATCAATTAATATTAACATTATTAAAATATATATTATATTCATTTATATATTAACCTACATAATTATAGGATAATTATATCTTATATATGAAAAAAATATATTTGATGTATTTTACATATAATATAAAAACTAATATATAATACATTTAATAAATAATAAATAATTTATAACACCTAATAGAAAAACTAATATACTATACATTTAATAAATAATAAATAATTTATAACACCTAATAGAAAAACTAATATACAATACATTTAATAAATAATAAATAATTTAGAACACCTAATAGAAAGATTTTGACATACATAAAATACATCAAAATCAAATAATAAAAACACTAATAGATAATACATTTAATAAATAATGTATTCCAAAAGTATTACATTAAATTAAAAACTAATTTGTAACCCGTCGAAGGTTAAAACCTTGGCAATATCACTGTCGCAGGGCCGCAGGATGTTGAATCCCGCTCATTCGCAAAGGAGAATCACCCTCAATCAAGGTTCCTGTTTGCCACGATCACCCTTCCCAGTCTGCCCACGACCATCGCGCGGATAGAGGGGAGCTTGAAAAGCCATTGTCGAGGAGCAGAGAGCTCGAAAAGCCATCGCTGGGATAGAGGATGAGAGAGCTGGAAAAGTCGGCGCAGATAGACGAGAGGAGAGATAGAGAACGGCAATGAAAACAACAGATTTGGGGCCTAGAAATCATTTCGCCCGAGTTAAACTCGCCCCCGATCCAGAACGGATCGTTTTCCTGCCGCGCTGAGTCAAACTCGCGAGTCCTGTAACTTTGGTATAACCATATAGTCTGAAGTCATGATCTCTAGTGTAACTGAGACCATAGTCTATTGTACCTTTTAGGTACCTCATCACATGCTTTGCAGCTACCAAGTGAACATCTCTGGGGTCAACCAGATACTGACTCAAAGTGTTCACAACAAAGCATATATCTGGTCGGGTATTCGTCAAATACATCAATGAACCAATGATCTGTTTGTATAGTGTCACATCCACTAATTCTGACGAAGCATTAGCCAGCAACTTCAAGTGTGTATCCATGGGAGTGGCCATGGCTTTACATTCCAACATGTCAAACCCTTTCAGGATTTCCACTGCATACATCCCTTGGTTAAGGAAGGTTCCTTCTAGGCTCCGCCATACCTCAAGACCTAGAAAATAATGCATCAAGCCAAGGTCTTTTATCTCGAATTCTGCAGCGAACTTCTTTTTACACTATGAGATTTACTTCTCATTACCTGTTAGAAATAAGTCATCAACATACAACAATAATATGACAGGTTCATTATCCGTAACCTTGAAGTAAATGTTAGGATCAACCTTACTTTTGGTAAAGCCCAAGTTTGTCAGAAAACTATCGATTCTTCCTTACCAAGTTCTTGGAGCTTGTTTCAGTTCATATAGAGCCTTCTTCAATTTACAAACATGTGTTCTTTTGTCTTCGACTTCAAAACCTTGTGGTTGTTCTATGTACACTTCTTCTTCAATAACACCATTTAGGAAGGTTGTTTTCACATCCATCTGGTGTAACTTCCATTTTGTAATGGCTGCTATTGCCATGATGGTTCTGATAGAAGTGTACCTTGCTACAGGAGCAAATGTCTCTTCATAATCGATTCCTTCCTTTTGAGAGAATCCACGAGCCACAAATATGGCTTTGTACTTCTCAATACTTCCATCGGCTGTATGTTTTATCTTGTAGATCCATTTGGAAGATACCACACTTTTGCCTTTTGGCTTGGGAACTATTTCTCATACATCATTCTTCATTATGGATTGGTATTCTTCCATCATAGATTCTACCCATTCTTTATTTTGAACAACTACTTCCAAAGAAGTAGGTTCTTTGTCTACGAGATCACACATCAAAGCCACATAACTAGGAAATGGATTTGGCCTCTTGCTTTGCTTGTGGAGCCTTCTGGAGCACCATACCTTTCTGCTTCTTAATAATCTCACGGGCCCAAGCTGGCTTTTTCTTGTGGGAGATATTAATGTGGGGAGGTTCTTGAGGCTCCAACATATCATGTTCTTCCGGAATCTCATCATTATGAGAAAGTGCAACTTCTTTCATTGGTTCTGCAGCTCTGGGAGCTACAACTCCTTCATATGTTTCTTTAGGTTGGCACTTTCTCGACTTCTTGAGAGCTGCATCTTCATCAAAGGTTACATCCCTGCTAATTTCCATATGATGGTAACTTGGTATATAGATTCTGAAGGCCTTGGAGACCCGATAGTACCCAACAAATATTCCTTTCTTTTCAGAAGGATCCAACTTGGTTCTTTTCTCTTTTGGTATATGAACAAATACTAGACAACCAAATACCTTGATGTGACTTACCTCTGGTTTCTTTCCTGTGAAGATTTCTTCAGGGGTCTTGAATCTAAGTGCACTATGGGGTACTTTGTTCTGGACATATACTGTTGTCCCTGCTGCTTGAGCCCATAAGTTCATATGAAGATCTTGATCATGGATCAAGGTTGCTTCTGAGTGACCTCTTAGTTTATATAGGCCACCCTCTAGTGACAGATACATCTTCTAGAGAACATATTCTTCAACTTTTACTTCTGCTAATTTCTTGGGAGGTTCTTCCTCTTCTTCTTCTTCTTCTTCTGCTAAGCTAGCATGATGTCTTTTGTTATTCTTCCTCTTATATTCTTCTTTCTTTGTCGAACAATTTCTGGCAATATGTCCTATCTTATCACAATGGTAACATTGATAAGAGGAGAAATCTTTCTGCATGTAATCTCCCTTTTTATTCTTTTGAAACTTCTTAGGAGGATAAGACCCCTTATGAGTTTCCTTCATGAAATGATGTTTTCCTTTTCTTCTTCTGGTATGAGTAGTTAGAGCATGGTCATCTTCTCTAAGTAGTGCTTCTTGGTTAGCTACTCTAGCTTCTTCTTGAACACATTCTTTCCATAGGATATCAAATTTTAGGCTTTCCTTCCTTGCACAGATTGTCTGGATGGAGTCCCATGGTCTAGT
The DNA here is from genome assembly GCA_001517045.1 of Pseudotsuga menziesii. NCBI lineage: Eukaryota > Viridiplantae > Streptophyta > Pinopsida > Pinales > Pinaceae > Pseudotsuga > Pseudotsuga menziesii. The sequence goes on along the minus strand of LPNX010070072.1, from coordinate 575,527 downwards.
AAGACCATTGAGAGCAGTCATTACTAGTTCAATTTCATCAATCTTGTCCTCAATTGCTTCTAGTTGTTCTATGAATTGAGACCCTTGTGAAGTATTCATGGATGGATTGACCCTTGCTCATCTTTGTACTTTTGAGTTGGGATCTCAAGTTCATCTTTCGGTTGATGTTTCTTCCTTCATACATTACTGATAGGGCATCGAACATCTCCTTAGGTGTACCCTTAGTGGATACTTGAGCAATGAAGTGATCCTTGATTGAATCAGCTATGATCTTCTTAGCTCTAATCATGTCTTTCTTGTACTTTTCATTTGCTTCATCTTTTTCGGGCTCCGACACAACTCCCTTGATAAGCTTTGCAAGATCATTCTCTTCTAGAATGAGTCCTATTCTGTATTTCCAAGCACAGAAGTTTTCTATGGCTTCCAACTTGTCATCAACCTTAGTGCTTGGAGACATCTTGTCCTAAAGATTAGAAAATGACAAAAATTGAAAATTTCTTAGAAATGAAAACTGTACTTGCCAAAAGATGCGCTTGACAGAGGCGAGTATGATGGTACAATTGGTTTCTGAAGAATCCAAATTCTAACCCTTGAAACTGGAATTGCAAGATCCTGGACTACAGTTTTTGGTTTGCTGGTTTCAAGCGAAACTAGGGCTTGAATTTCTGGAGGATTTGCTCTCTGAAAAACTTCGATCTTGGTGCCAAAAAATGCGCCTAGGAGGGGCGCACTTCCCTATGTCACTTGCACTAAAAAATCCACTTTATTAGAAAACTCTAATTTTCTTGTCCGGAGAAGGAGAGAGAGATTTACCTCATGAAAGCTGCTCTTTTCAGGGTAGCTCTGAAACCATGTTAAGATTTCTATGCTGCCATAGCTTAAGTCCTAACTTGATTAGCATTTAATACATTTTCATAATAATAGCATAAAGAGGATCACTGAAAGAAACACAATCACAAGGTACACAATGATTTATCCTAGGAAAACCCTAAAGGAAAAAACCCAACAAAACTTCTACAATATAGATTACCAGTATGCAATGAGCAATGAACAAGGTCCCATAGATAGAGAGACCAAACCCCAAGCATAAGAGCCAAAACACCAAAGACACTAGTCCTCCTCCTCTTTCCCTCCTTTCTCTCTCTTGCGCAACACAAGTGTGTGTGAGTGTGTACAAATGAGGGAGGGCGACTCCCGACTCCCTATTTATACTAAACTTCCCAACTTATTTTTACCCTAACTGGGCTGACCTACCTAGGTAAACTTCACAATAATAATTATATTCATCTTTTCTGGGTGCTATTGACCCGACTTACAACCGAGGGTTTACCTCATGACTTTTACATGACCTTTTACATCAGTGACATCTCCCGAAGGAGAAATAATAATAATGTGAAGTACAAGTAGAATATTCTTCGAAGTTACATTATTTCAACATGTCTTTATTAACTACAGGTTTCCATGGAGAAGAACTTGAACAAGTTTGTTCTATCCTCTTCATCTATCTACTTGGCATATCCAACCATCTACCTGTTGGACACAATGTTTACGCTGAGAGGGGGGTGAATCAGTGTAAAGCCAATTTTAAAACTTTTCTTAACTTCTCACAATTAACTACCAATTCATCACTGCACTATTCTACCAATTTCATAATCATTTCATTAACATCTTTCATTTCATCATTCACATATCATAAGCATTTGAATCATCAAGAACCATAACACAAAAGAACACAACACCATATAATTTTGTAATCTTTTTGTATTAGTTTTGGACCGGCTACAACCATGAGGTAAAATCAGCACCTACTGATATGAAGAGCACCTACTCTGAATACAGGACCCTACCTGGTTTTCTTAGACCCTGCTAAGAAGGGTTTGAGGTATCCTAACCTCAAAAGCAAGACAAGCTTGCTTTTACAATTAAAGCTCACTGTCTCAACATACGCATCACACACACATATCACTGTCAAGTGCACTCACTGCCACATCAACAACATCTGTCTTTGCAATCTGTTCTGCTGCTGCTTATCCTTTTCCCTGATCATCATCTTCACTGCGACTCATCCTCTTCTCTGATCATCATTCTTCACTGCCATACTCAAGCATATCATTGTCAAGGTAAGCATATAATACTTGTCAAATCTACCATTGTCAAGGTAACAGAGTCAAGCATTCACTGTGTAAACATGGGCAGCTACTGTCATCAACATTGCTCATCTAGTCATCAATCACCAAGGTCTGCTCATCTTTGTTGTTCACTGTCAAGTCATCAAGGAATCCTTCTCATTCACAAGGATAATTAACAAGTGCATTCTGTCAACAATACTTCTAAGCTTTCAAGATTCCAATTCAACCTTCTACTACTGTCATACTACTATTACAGTCAGATCAATCTATACGGTCAAGATTGTATGCAATCATCTGACCAAACACCCAAGGTTCAGGCTGCTCCTCAGATCTGTTCCTTAAGTCAATTCGGCTGCCTTTTGGGACACTTATGCAATTTCCTTAGGATGGATTAGGTTGATGCATTTTATGTCTTGAGTGCTTTGACTGCTTCAGAGTTTCTGCAGATATGTTTTGGAAGACTGTCACAAGGGTTTGGAACTTCAGATCCTGAATTAATTTATCACTCCTTCTAACACTAAAAACAACCTTTGAAATGTTTATAACTGTCTTGACAAGACCTGCAGCTATCAAACATATGGTTTTGCTGATATGCTTCCACGATATCATAGTGATCAACTGAGTTGACCTCTTCTTCACACGAATTAATAAAAACTTCTACATTCCTTCAATATTCTCTGGCTGCAACTGCCTCAGTTCAGAACTCCAAATAACACTAGCTAAGAAAAAGTTCAATTTCTAACTTCACCAAGCTTCAAGCAAATACGAACAAATTCGTTGAATTTTGTCAAACTTCAAGACGAACTGCAAGTCAAATTCGAATTGAATTTTACATCAAATAAATTCACCAAAAATTCGAATTTGCTGAAGCTCGAATTTTGAAAGTTCAGAAATTCATTGCAAACCCCGATTCATTCCTTTCTCTGCTTCATTTACTTGTTCATTCACCAGGCCCTCTCTCATAGAGACAAATCGCGGCCAGTCCCATCGACCCTCACATACATCGGTTGCCAGTCATTCGTGGATCATGGAACTAGTTGGACCATAAACTATCATCACAGTCCGTTAGCTCTAGAAGCAGCCAAAAGCTTGAACAACAGCCAACATTCTTTGTCTCTTAAAATTACCTCAGTAGAAAGAAGACGAAAAAAAATGTGACTTCCCTAGTCATCTGGACAAAAGGAAGATCTCAGATCACTTCCTCAGCAACGAGCCTTTTCTTGCACCCCTTCATCTATTGAACTCAGAACGCAATCACCCAATCAAGCAATTTCAGATCTTCTTCCTTCATCCTTACCATTGCGGCTTCCTCTGCTATCTCCCGAAAATCATAGCTAAAATTCTCTCCATTTGATCCCACGAGTTCTGTAAGAGAAAGGGATCGGGCCTGCTGTATATCCACGGCTCTCTTCCTTCAATAGATGGCATCTCAGCAAGGAAACGTCATCGGAATCTCCTCAGACATAAACCCAATTTCACCGTGACTACTACCAAAAAGAGTATAAGTTTCTCACATGTTCCTCTTTCGTGGACGCCCTCCCAAGCATCCACACAGCAGAGCCTTCAATCTTCATGTGGCTCGCGGGCCCTCTCTACGCACTTTTTACTACTGTCAGACTTCATACTGAATATGCCATGACTGCGGAGACGATCCGAAAATGCCTCCGTGACCAGTGTTTGCTTGCCTGCCGTTGTGTATTTGAGACGGGTTGGTTCGGTTCACCAACAAATTTGTCTTGGCTATCTTTTTTTTTCGATGTATGAGTATGTGTTTAAATACACATTGAGATGTTTCCATATCCACAATCTGAGGGCCGATTTCTAATGGTAAGAATTTTTTTTTATTGTAAATATTTAATTTAAAATGTATTTTGACTTTACCACTTCTTATGTATTTTTATTATTATTAATTTCTTTTATCACCTTAAGAGTCAACCTTATGTATTTTATTTTAAGCCATCCTTCAAAAATTCCACTGTCATAGAGTTGCATCAAGCCATCAGGGCTTTCAATGGCATATCATACGTGGAGTGCCATTATAGTCTTCAAGCATGTCACCAAACAGTACCATGGACCCTTGTCAACTTCATCAACAAGCCAATATGTGTCTTGACCACATGAATGGGTACCAAGGTTCCATATCATGTAAGCTATGTGCTTCGTGACCTTTGCAAGGGCATCAGAGCATAAATGACCACAAAATGGGTCATTAAAGCCTCTCCAAGCCATTTAGGGCTTCTCCATCGTCTACCAAGGCTTCAGGACCATCTCTAGGGACTTCAATGTCTTCAGCAAGGTGGCGGCTTCAAGATTCATCCTTGTGGGTACAAAGACCTTGTCAACTGGGTACAAGGTGCTTCAAGGCACAAACCCACTCTGTAAGGGATCAAGGCATTGCAGGTGGGACTTGGTGGCATCAATGACATCCCATGGGGCCATTGCAATTCCATGTTGGCATCAATGATAATTTCATCAACACTACCATGTCTTTCCAATGAATCCTTCCAGCAACAAACGTTTCCTCCACTCTTTCTCCATCAAAAATTCAAATTTCTCTCTCAGTTACCATCTTATTTGTTAGATCTAGTTATTTTTAAAGTAAAATCATTCATAGATCTAATTCATAAGATCATTTAGCTTAGTAGATAAGATAAGATAATTTTATTTATGTCCAACTAATGACCACAAAGTAGGTCAATGGAATTGTCTGTTACAATGATGTTCGTGCCATGCAGGAGGACCAAACGATCCCCTTTCTAAAAAAGAAATACAATGCAAAAAGCAAAACAGTACAGTGCAAGCTGGGCTGAAGTTTGAAGCTCCCGCCCCAGTCTCGACAACATAACCCTACACTGGGACGGAGATGCTTAGGTGGAGAAGATCCTAGAGCCGAGCAGATCGAGGAAGGTCTAGTACTCCTAACATCCAAGGCTAAGAGACGAAAACTGAGGGAAGTGCAGTAGCATCTACTGACCCGAAGGCGAGCTGGTGGGTGCAGGGAGTCCTCTAAGGTGCTGCCGGTGAGGTCTGTGTTGATTTCTCTGAGCAGCATCGAGAGCCCTTCTCTTAGGAGAATGGGACCACCTGGTCTGGGACCATGGTGAAGACTCAACCCAGTGTTGAGTGACCATTTTGTTGAATGCCAGATATCTGGTCTGGTACCATGATATAGACCCAGCTCTGCCTTGGGTAGACAACCTAGTGTTGAGTAGACATTTGGTTCGGGACCACGGTGTAGACCAGTCTAGTACCGGTAGACTCAGCTTAGTTCTGAGTAGCTATTCTCTTGTAGAATGAAGGCATTGTAAACCCTAGACTGAATCTAGGCATGTGTGTCACTCTGACCCTTGATCTATGGGCTTGGTGTGCTTCTCCAAGGATTAGCTACCCTTGGTTAAGTTACTCTAGTACCAGATCTAGGTGTCACACAGTGTGTGAGATAAAAGCATTAATAACTCTCTTGGTTTATGATGATGTACTTTTGAAATAAAAAAGGACCACAAGGGCACTTGGAAAAAGGACTTTTGTACCACAGGAAAAGGACCAAAGGTGAAAGTCAAGATAAATAAGGACTTCTTATAAAAGTCAAAGAAAAATAAAAGACCTTTCTTGGTAAGAAAGTAAAAGTGGAATTAGGAAAAGATTAAAATATTATTATTTTTATCTTTCCTAATTTTGTCCACTTACAGGTGAATGAAGACTATAAAAGAAGATAAAGTCTTCTCATTATTACACACAAGTTTTCTCTCATAGGTGGAGCTGCTATTTTTATTGAAAAAGATTTTTCCTCAGCTAGGGCATCCTCAGCAAACCCTCAGCTAGGGTTTTTATCAACATTCTTCATCTCAGAATTATTGTTGCAGCTCTTCTTTTTTTTTCTTTTGGGCAGCCATCTCTCTCTCTCTCTCACTCTCCCACGGGCTATGATTTTTGGGCAGGGCACTGCCCTTCTGTACACGTCTAGGAAACAAAGAAAAATCTGGGAAGCCCCCATCTCTTTCTCACGAGCTGACTGTTTTGTTTTTGGGTAGGCCACTTTAGGGCACTGCCCTATCGACACTCACGGGAAACCTGCTACAGGCATACTCGTGAGGGTTTGGCCCACGGCCAACCCTCGGGTAGCCTAGGGCATACCCTAGCAGAGCTGTTGTGGCCACATAGAACCTTCGGGCAGCCTATACGCAGACCCGTGAGGGCCCTAGAGCTATCGGGTCTGTACAGACCCTTAGGGCAGTCCACAGGCAGGCCTTTAGGGCCTCGGTCAGAGCTGTGAGCTCTCGGGCAACAGCAGAGCTGCCACACAAGGTAGTCGGGCAGCCACACAGTCCAGATCCGGGTAGAAAAAGACAGACAACAACTTGAAACACGGGTAGTGGGCAGATCGGGTTGATAGTCGGAAATTCGGGCAGGTGTACGAATTGACAGCAAGCAGATCTGGGCATCTCAGGCAGTCTGTAAGTTTTCCTGAGAATGCTTGACACATGCGGAAGTTCTGAGGTCTCCAGGCAAGCTAGCGAATTGGTCTAGAGGTTTAGCTGCTCACGCCCCCCTAATCCCGAAATTGTTGAAAACTGCTCAGGATGAGCAAGACCGGATTTGCTAATCACCGGGTACTGGAGTATGATACCAATGATGAGAATGGTGCCTGGGTTTCGAAGGTAAACTGAGATTTGAAGACCCAGTGAATGATTTGGGCATTCCAGTTGAAAACCCCTTATGGCTGCACACGTGCCCCTGCAAACAATCTCTGATGGATACTGGATAACTGTGAATAAATTGAAGAACGGATGGTGAACCTGGATGGCTTACCTTGGATGAGACTAGGGCAGATATCTCACTGTCGAAACCTCGTTAGTTGAAGACGCCATCTCCAACCCCAATCGCTGTGGCCGCACGCTGTGTTGCTACTCAAGAGCTCCAAAATCAATAATCATCAAAAAGTAAAGTCTTCATTCACTTTATCTTCCTTTTATAACTTTCAACTATGAAAACCCTAAATTTTGACCTAATTAGGTCACTTTAATTTCTAATTTGCAGTTGACTTGCATGCATGCACATGGAGACTTAAATGGGTGCATGCATTATTAAATAATGCTTAGATGTCATGCATGTAGGTGGCCTTTAGCCCTAGTGGCTCTCTTTGACCTAATGGTGATATCATACTGATGCCCTAGATTTTCTATAGATGGCATCAGTCTTCAGTTGATTCCCTAACTGTCAGTAACCGCTCGAACCCACAGGAATCACATAGGTTAGCGGTTTTGGTCCTCAATGCCTAATCAGATGAGGACATTACATAAAGCCATGATTACTGATCTAGATTTTACTTTGTCTTTGTGGTCTGAAGCTACTAGAACTGCAGCATACATTCAGAACATGAAGCCCACATGCTATCTTGGGTGAGAAGACTCCTGAAGAAGTCTTCACCAAGAAGAAACCTGCAGTTGATCACATGAGGATATTTGGTACTCCTATGTATGTTCATGTGCCAAAAGAGAAGAGAGCTAAGCTAGAGCCCTCTGGTAAGAAAGGTATCTTTGTTGGGTACAGTGATTGCTCGAAGGCTTATCGAGTATATATACCTGGACAGAGGCACATTGAGGTCAGCAGAGATGTGATCTTCCATGAGGAAGCGGTGTTTCGTAAAACACTAGAGCTTTCACCGGAAGATGCAGTTGCTCCACTTGAGTTTCCAGATTTAGAAATTCAGAGGGAGGAAGAGGAATTTGATGATCAAATTCCAGATGTTTCTGAGAACATTGAATGTCCACTAGAAGAACTACTTGAAGTTCCTCCTTCCAAAAGGAGACCTGCTTGGTACCGAGAGACGGTACAAGAAGCAGAGAAGCATAAAGCTCCTCCAGGGACTTTCAGAGAAAGCATAAGACCACAGAAGTACTCCGGTCTTATGAGTCAGCTTATCAGTTCAGAACCTTCATCATATGAAGATGCAATATGTAAACAGGTATGGGTTGATGCCATGATTGAAGAATATAAGTCAATCGTGAAGAATGATGTTTGGGAAGTTGTTCCCAGACCTGCAGGAAAGTCAGTAGTGACTTCCAGATGGCTTTATAAAATCAAGCATGCTGGAGATGGCAGTGTGGAGAAGTATAAAGCTAGATTCGTAGCTCATGGCTTTACTCAGAAAGAAGGCATTGACTATGACGAGACATTTGCTCCTATTGCCAGGTACACTACCATCAGAACCATCATTTCACTTGCTGCAGTTTTTGAATGGAAGTTACATCAGACGGATGTAAAGAAAGCCTTTCTCAATGGTAAGATTGAGGAAGAAGTTTATATTGAACAACCTGAAGGCTTTGTTACTCATGGGAAGAAGATCCATGTATGTAAGCTGAAGAAAGCCTTGTATGGACTGAAATAGGCTCCGAGAGTCTGGTATGCCAGGATGGATGGATTTCTCCATAGCTTGGGGTTTTCCAAAAGTACAGCTGATTCTAACTTGTACATTAAAGTTGTTCATAATCATGTCTTGATACTTGTTCTATATGTAGATGACTTGTTTCTTACAGGTGACGAACAATTGATAGACCAGTGTAAGAGGGAGCTTACCTTTGAATTCGAGATGAAAGATCTCGGATTGATGCATTACTTCCTTGTTTTAGAAGTCTGGCAAAAGCCAGGTGAGATCTTCCTAACGCAAGGAAAGTATGCAGTAGATATCTTGTAGAGATTTGGGATGCAGGACTGCATGTCCATGAGCATTCCAATGACTACCAACTTGACAAAGTTGCGGGATTCAGCCTCTAGTTCACAGAGTGTGGAATCTACTCTATACAGACAGCTCATTGGTTCCTTGATGTATCTCGTGCATACGAAACCAGACATCTGCTACACAGTGAATGCACTGAGTCAATTCATGTCAGATCTGAAGCACATACACTTGGTAGCTGCCAAAATGTACTTAGATATGTGTGAGGTACTATCACATATGGGCTCAAGTATAGTTCCAGGAGTTGAGTATTGTTATCTGGATCCTCATATTCAAATTGGGTTGGCAGTACAGTTGACCGGAAAAGTACCTCTGGCTATTGCTTTAGTATGGGATCAGCAATGATCTCTTGGTCCTACAGGAAGCAGGGTTCCATAGCTCAGAGTACAGTTGAGGCAGAGTATTTTGTTGCAAGCGATGCCTGTAAGGAAGCGGTTTGGCTCAGAAAGTTGTTATCTGATCTGTTCGAGGGAAAGCTTGACTCAACGATCATCCATTGCGATAATCAGAGTTGCATAAAGCTTTCAGAGAACCCAGTGTTTCATGACAGATCGAAACACATTGAAATGAGGTATCATTTCATCAGAGACCTAGTGCAAAGAGGTGCTCTGAAGTTACAGTACATTCGTACAGATGAATAGATTGCAGATATCTTGACCAAGCCTCTGATAGCATCAAAGTTCGTGTACTTTTGTGGCAAGCTTGGTATGGCAGAGAATGCCTCTCTCGCTGAGAGGGAGTGTTGATTTTTCTAAGCAGCATCGAGAGCCCTTCTCTTAGGAGAATGGGACCACCTGGTCTGGGACCACGATGAAGACCCAACCCAGTGTTGAGTGACCATTATGTTGAATGGTAGATATTTGGTCTGGGACCATGATATACACCCAACTCTACCTTGGGTAGACTCAACCTAGTGTTGAGTAGGCATCTAGTCCGGGACCATGATGTAGACCAGTCTAGTACTGGTAGACTCAGCTTAGTTTTGAGTAGCCATTCTCTTGGAGAATGAAGGCACTGTAAGCCCTAGACTGGGTCTAGGCATGTGTGGCACTCTGACCCTTGATCTATGGGCTTGGTGTGCTTCTCCAAGGATTAGCTACCCTTGGTTAAGTTACCCTAGTACCAGATCTAGGTGTCACACAGTGTGTGAGATAAAAGCATTAATAACTCTCTTGGTTTATGATGATGTACTTTTGAAATAAAAAAGGACCACAAGGGCACTTGGAAAAATAAGGACTTTTGTACCACGGGAAAAGGACCAAAGGTGGAAGTCAAAGATAAATAAAGACTTCTTATAAAAGTCAGAGAAAAATAAAAGACCTTTCTTGGTAAGAAAGTAAAAGTGAAATTAGGAAAAGATTAAAATATTATTATTTTTATCTTTCCTAATTTTGTCCACTTACAGGTGAATGAAGACTATAAAAGAAGATCAAGTCTTCTCATTATTACACACAAGTTTTCTCTCACATGTGGAGCTGCTATTTTTATTGAAGAAGATTTTGCCTTAGCTAGGGCATCCTCAGCAAACCCTCAGTTAGGGTTTTTATCAGCATTCTTCATCTCAGAATTTTTGTTGCAGCTCTTTTTTTCTTCTGGGCAGCCATCTCTCTCTCTCTCTCACGGGCTGTGATTTTTGGGCAGGGCACTGCCCTTCCGTACACCTCCGGGCAGCAAAGAAAAATCTGGGCAGCCCCCATCTCTTTCTCATGGGCTGACAGTTTTGTTTTTGGGTAGGCCACTTTAGGGCGCTGCCCTATCAGCACCCACGGGCAGCCTGCTACAGGCATACCCGTGAGGGTTTGGCCCACAGCCAACCCTTGGGTAGCCTAGGGCATACCCTAGCAGAGCTGTCGTGGCCACATAGGAGCTCCGAGTAGCCTATAGGCAGACCCGTGAGGGTCCTAGAGCTACCGGGTCTGTACAGACCCTTAGGGCAGTGCAGGGGCAGGCCTTTAGGGCCTCGGTCAGAGATGTGAGCTCTCGGGCAGCAGCAGAGCTGCCACACAAGGTAGTCGGGCACCCACCCAGTCCAGATCCAGGCAGCAGGCTGAAACATGGGTAGTGGGCAGATCGGGTTGACAGTCGGAAATTCGGGTAGGTGTACAAACTGACAGCAGGCAGATCTGGGCATCGCAGGCAGTCTGTAAATTTTCGGGCAGCCTGTAACTTTTTGGGCAAGAGAGAGAAATCTCTGTTATCTTGAAAATGCCCTAAATTGGAAATTTTGTGTATTTCTGGAAATTGTGTATGAATTATCATGCTGAGTTTTTTACTGATAATTTGTTATTGTGACAGTGGTAAAACCCAGATTTGGGTTTGCGGAACTTTTTGAAGAATTTCCTAAGCTATCTCATTTACGAGATGAGCTATTAATGCTTTTGGGGTTTTTGTCGTTTGAAGGTTTCCCCAGTGAAAAATATTGTGTCCATGTGTGTTGATGTGATGAATGTGTTTTTACTAAACTACTGATTTGTTTAAGTTTATCTACAAATTTTTAAGTTATATGCTAATGCTAAAATTCAACAGTCTGGAATACCTTCTGCGTCTCTTGGGGGGAAGCCTAGTACAATACTGTTGCTGAGATGTCGTGGATCGAGATCCACAGATCCTTACTTCTCTGGAAACTGGATCAGTATCTAAGTCCGTTGGTCTCTTGGTGACCCCGGCTGGTGGTAGCGCTTTGAAGAAAGCCGTAGATCTCATTTTTTGCATAAAGTTTTCATCATTTAGACAAATAGATCTAGCTTATAATTTCACTTCTTTACAATTTCTTAAAAGTAAACCTTTAGTTTGTTTAAACTAGTTTTCTTTTAAGAGTTTAAAGTTCAAATTTGGCATATTAGTGCACATCTTATTGGCTGCCCAAAAAGCAAGTCAAGCTCCCAAGGAAAGCTTGCTTTCCTTGGTCATTTTTATGCTTTAGGTTTAATAGCTTGTTGTTTTTGCAAGTTTGATGGAAAAAGATAAGAGGAAGCTTTGGAGGATTTTTGAGAAGCTGAACAATTTAAAACCTTACAAAGCTCCCTTTCTTGTTTTATGTCAATTTTCTGCTGATTTGTAAACGTTTGGATCCCAGTTAACAAGGAGAAAAGTGCACTTCTCATTTCTAAAGCTGTATAATAAAGAGATAGACATAGGCTTCTATATTCAAAAGTTTATAGTATGGTGTTTCGAGATGGATGAGGAATATAGTATGGTGTTCCGAGATGGACAGAGGCCTCTATATTCAAAGGGAGTGACCTTAGATGCAATCGTGAGGCATGGCATCAGGAAGGGCTAATTGTGCAGGTTGTTGGGCCAGCTTGTGGTCAGCTTCAGAGAGAGTTTGGAGTAGAGTTCTGGATGGTGTCTGGAACATGGATCAGTGTCAGAGAGAGGGAGAGCGTGAGGCTTCTCTCAAGATGACATTAATGGAGGAGGCTCACAGATCTTCAAATGAGAGTGCAGTGGATGCAGTTCAGAGGGAGCAGCTGCAACAACGGATGTGTTTGATCTTGGTGGATCTTCTCTGAAAGTATCTTCCTTACTCGGAGGAAGTTTTAGTAGCTCAACTATACTCCTATGTTGGAGGTGTCTAGCAACATAGAAGGAGCTAAGGTGATTTCTAGACATAGGCATTGAGGAGTGAGACCTTAGATCAGAGACATGATCGAGATGCTCACATTGGTACCAGTCAGAGACTGAGTTGGTATGAGATGACAGAGATGGATTTAGCTCAGGAGCGAGATGAATCATCTCAAAGCAGGAAGGTTAGGTACTGGTCAGTGAATCCACTTGATGGCAGCCTTAGAGATTGGTTGCAGCAAGAGGTTCGAAGGGAGTCTGGGTCCAAGGTCGATGACATGGTCTAGGAGAGAGCGAGAGGATCCCTTCGAGATTACTTTGATGGAGGAGGATCACAGTACTTCAGGTCAGAGGGAAGCAGTGGCAGTCAGGTCAGATGGGGCAATTACTGCAGCATAGGATTTTTTGGATTCGGGCATCAGTTGTGGTCGGACATCGCTCGTTAAGAGGGAGTGTTGAGTTATGTAACTCAGGATGTCCTCCATGTGGTCTTCCTAGCTTGGAGGTACTTCTATCAGCGTAGGCAGGTGGGTGGATTGTGAGATACACTCTGCTAAGTGTCATGTATGCAACAGTGGAGACATGCAAAGAGTTAAATCACTTTTGCTAGTTGCATACAAAAGTGCATGCATGCATTTTTTAATGCAGCAACATGATTTTTGCATGAGATTGAAATTAGGGTTTTGGAAACCTAATTTCATCGGAAGTTATAAAAAAGATTTTCGGTATGCAAAAGGCATCATCTTTTGTGAGTATCAAGAGATCAGAGCAGCTGGGAGAGTTAGTTGACCAAGGAGGGCGAACCATCTGAGATAACCGAGACGCATTCCTGAGAGCAGTGAGAGGACAGATCTTCAAGACTGAGGAGTCTTTTCATCTAAGCAGCAAGAGAGTGATCTTACCGAGTTTCTTCAAAGACTGGAGAGCATCTGTAGCAGAGACGTGAGCAACAGTAGCTAGGGACATGAGCAGCAACATGTCACACGTGTGGGAGCTGCTGCACACGTGTGGAGGCTGAGAGGGCCCAAAGAGTTGAGGGATCTTCTTCTATGACTGAGGAGATACCATCAGGGTTCAGTCTGAGTCAGACAAAGAGCAGAGCAGCTGAGACGTGCCTTTGAGGAGAGAAGACGCAACTGTATAGGTGGGGGACATGTTCAGTGATTAAAGACGCAGATCATCTTTCAGTCAGTGCAAAGCAGTACAAAAGGGCATAGGGAGAAACCTTCTGAGGTTAGACAATGGGTACAACATCCAATGATTGGTAGAGGCAAAGTTTAGAGTTCTAGCGTGATGTTGTGCTACTGGGGCGCATTTTCCAAGAGTAGAAACTACATATCTAGGGCTTGGCCTGTCAGGTTCACCATTCTATTTCTCTAACTGTGATTGTACCTTCTTCTATATTATTTGCTCTGGGCTTGAGAAAGAAGAAAGCCCCACAAAAAGTTGGTTTTCCTCATTGGGGTTTCCAGGGTCAAAATATCTGAAGCAAATTGTGTGAGCATTGTTGTTTAGAAGTTGTAATGGATTTCATGTCCTGCTTATTCTGATCATGATAGAAGATTATGTTATCTGGGATTGATTTACATTTTCGGTATTTTATCAGGGATTAGTGAAATTTGTGGCTGTGTTGAGATTCATCTTCCCAGAGCAAGTGGAGACCTCTGGGAAAATTTACATTATGTACTGAGCAATCTTGTTGACCTACATTTGGTCATTTGTTGGACACTATGTATCTTGAATCTCTTCTTGACCACCCCACCATATGCCCTCCCCCTCACCCCCACCCCAACCCCACACACCAGCCCTCGGACAATGTATTCTTCTTTAGAGAGACTTTTGAGGAGTTTTCATCCTAGACCAGCAAAGAGTGTACGTCCAGGAGATCTCAGCGCTAGTGACAAATCTGTCCCCATGCTTTGTTGAGCAACGAGTCATCGATTCATAGTTTCTTTTCCCAATTCTTGAGTGTTAGGAGTGTGTTGCCGCCTAATACACACTTTAAGACACAGGAAAGTCTCCAACCCGCTGTGTGTGTCCTTGGGGGCAAGTTAGAGCTGGGGACCACTGTCACCACAGTCCACAACTCCTCCGTTTAGGCTAGATCCCAACAGAGCCAAGGGGGGTAGTCCCTACAGGAAAATAAGTTCCAGACTTATTAACTATTAGTTAAAGGGATCTTTTACTAAGATTACAAAATTACAAGACCAGTGCCTAAATTAAATGGAGTCAAAAGATTACAAGTTACAAACTTACAAAGAATAGGAATGATTATCCACAGTTGCCTAAGCTAAGCAAGATTTACAATATTAACAATATGAACAAATAAAATAGTTACAATTTAGATTTACAAGAGATAGCACAAGGAAAATGCCTTAAATGAGATTCAGTAAATGAAAAAAGAAAGGACTTTAAGTTGTATTTACTTGAAGCACTTTAAACAAATATTGAACATTCACTGCATGAACAAATATAGAGCTGAAAGTAAACGAGACCGAAAGTAAATGTGTTGGAGTGCTTGCAGTAAAAATAAAATGAAAGTGCTTGTAGTAAAACCTTGAACAGCAAAGC
>LPNX010070072.1:436151-557659 GCA_001517045.1 Pseudotsuga menziesii | reverse complement strand
GGCAATTGCCCTGCAGAAATGGAAAAAATCCTTAGATTTTCCCAAGGTACGACTTGTACAATTATGTACATCTTCATGTACATGGAGTTGCCACCTAGTCGAGATAGGTGGGCAACAGAGTGACAGGGACCCTTAGTCTAGGCTATTATTCAGATTACTGGACAAGATAGGGCATTGGACCCCTTATAGTGATTCAGGACTCTGAGGGAAAGACTTCCGCCACTTATCTTTTGGTCTCAGCATCCAGCTCCATTATCACTTCACGTTCTCCTTTTTGATGGCATTCTCACTCTTAGATCCATTTCTTTTCATGTATCTATGATTCTATCCTTGTACACTTTTGGGCTTGCTTAGATTTGTGGACCTTTTTTTTTGCTCTTCTCTTGTCGATCTTTTATCTTTACTTATTGTCACTAGCTTTGTTCTAGGAGCTGCTACAGCACTCCCATTTTGTATTACAGTGATGATACTCATGTTAGTCACACTGATCTACTTTTGTGGTCATCTATTAGACATAAATAAAATTCTAACTTGTTATTTTATCTACATGACTCAATGGATGACAGGAATACACCTATAATTTTTCAAACATCCTTTTCCTATATCTTTTGATGCTGTTATATTATTTAACTCTCACCAGTAAATCTTATATGTCTAGCAATTTCCTAGTATTTCTTGAGATTCATGTGTATTTTCAAGGTGTTTAGCATAGCACATAGTTGATGTGATCCCTTGAGCAGTATGGTGTCATAATTATCAATGAGAACCAAGAATTTGGTGTGGTATCTTTAACGAAGTGGTTCATCTGAACAGGTTTATTTTAGAAGCAATTGCAGGCCATCTTGAACATGAGATGGGCTATGTAATGGTCTAGACTCGATTTCAATACTTGAAAGTTGATTGCCATTTCGATAAAATTAGTTGATAATCACATTAATATCAAGCCCTAGTTATTTGTCTTTTATGTCTACTTGCATGTATATATGCTGAGTATGCCTGTTGACTGTATCTGTCTCTTTCATGATAGTAATTTGAGTATTGCATTAATAACTGAACAGCCTAATCTCAATTCCGAAGCTATATTTTGTTCAATGATTAGGTTTATGTGTCTTTTGGGAAGCTGAGAAACACTGGAAATTTGTGTTAGCAGATCAAGTATTACACAATGATATGATAAATAGGCAGCATGGGTTAAAATCTAATGTTTTGTCAAAATTTATTAAAATGTATTTACAAGACTTCTACCAACTAAAGAAAATCTATCCCTGTACCTTTGATGCATAGTCACTGTGCCATAAAAAAATTGTCTACCTCTGATGCATCATCATTGTGCATTTTCTTTATGGTTGTAATCTGACAAATTATGTGGATCTCCATTGCAGAGATGTAGTGTTGGACACGGTTCTTCAAATAGGCGAAGCTCTTTCCCTTACTGATGAGTATTCAGCACAGCTGGCCTCCAATAAGGAACTTTTTGGCCTTGCTTGTAAAGTTATCAAGCTTTCTGGAAAGGATGAGGTAACTACATAATAAATACTAACTGCTGTTGCATGTGACAGGTGGACTTTCTTACTGTATATGGTCTGTAGTCTACTATTTTCAATGTTCATAATTGTATTATATTATTTTAATTATGTTTATGGTGATTTCTAAACATGTACACCTCATTAAACCCTCAGGATTTTCTGAAGCAAGCAACTGTTGCAACAAATAAGAAGAAAGAAGAGCCTGGGCTGTATTAATCTTTGATGTTTCCTTCTCTATGTCTTTGTTCTTGTCTGTTGCTTGCTTTAGAATATCCTCACAATATCATCACCTTTCATTACAGCAAGGCACGCATGCATGGATTTTTAATATGGCAATATGTTGATAGTGAAATAATAAATTATGTACTAATCAACAATTATGTTCTTATGACAAGGTCACTAAAGAAGTGTTTACTGTTTATTTTGGTATTTTCTCAAAGACTAAGGTTTTGCATGTCTGTTTCACTATAATATTTTTGCTCATTCATGGATGGGACATGTCAATCATTGACAGTGAAATGAGAGAATTAACGAAGAATATAAGATAGAGAGTGAACAGGGCTTACTCTGATTAGTGGGGATTGGTGATTCCTCGCATTGATTTTAATTAGTAACAGAATTACTGAGGGAGGGCTTTCTGTGGGTCTTTCTTCTTTTTTGGGTTCATGGGGAAACCTTAGGAGCATGACATTAGGGTTTCTGAGGGAACCCTAGGAGAAGACAAGGAGAGAGACAAACATCCTTCTGATGTTCATGGAGAGATTGTTCTTGTGTGCTGCTAGGGTTTGTTTTTGTGATGCTAGGGTTTCTGCTGTATGTAAGACCTAGAGAAGAACATGAGGTTGAAATTAATGATGGTTATTGTTATGCCAAATTTTGTGGACATTTTTCAACTTATTTTTGCTTCAGCAAGTGATATATTCCAGACTACTGTGGCCCATTTTTGCTCTTTGTTGGTCCTTCTATATGTTCCTAGTGATGTGATGATGTGATGGTCATGTATATATGCCATTTTCTACCGCTATACCATGTCAGATGATGTATAATGATGATATATTTCTTGATGTTGTACTTCATTTTGTTGCTGCTACATGATGTATTGATTGTTTGACAAGTATACTTAGCTGTACCACCCATAGGTTGACGAGGTTAAAGAATTCTTGATTTACTTGCATCCCATTGTGTAATGTCCTCTTTTAATTAAATCACCCAGAGACACCCATTAACCTATTTTATTCCCATAGGTTCAAGTGGGTATTAAAGAAAAGGGAATCACTGAGGACTAATATCACTAGGAGCAGAAAGGAACATCACTTCAGTGTTATTAGATCATCAGTAGATTATACAAGGCCATTGGAGCAGATATCAACAAGCCATGCGGGCCTTATTTCACCTTGCATGCGTCAATGAGCAATTAGGCTTGCATTCATGCAAAAGTAAAGTCATGCAAACCCTAAAAGCTATATAAGAAGATAAGTCGAACTAAAAAGGTATCCAAGATTATTATTCACTTTTGAGATTGGTTTCGGGAGCTCGACAACAGCGACAATAGTGAGTTGGGTTGAGGGCATGAGTACCTAGCCAACAAATGTTTTCGGTAGTGAAACTTATCTTCCCTAATCACTTTGGGAGATAGATCATCTAGGTCTATCCTTGCAATTCACACTTATTCTCTATCTTCGGAGCAACAACATATCCAGGCATAAGAATCTATATCTCCGAATTCCAGCAGCATGAAGAGGACACATTCACTGGACAACAATTCACTACATAACTGAAAGTGTTCGTTTCTCTTGCATGTCTCTCCCATTCTCATCGAAGGTGCCATTTTACCGTACAGGGTGATTATCAGGGTATCCTTGGCACATTTAGGAAAGTTATAGGAAAAGTCGTGTGGGAGAGAGGACGCCCCTATTCAGGGAGAATCAATTCGCCAGGGATACAAGTGGTCTCAGAAGGACTGCATGTGTCCATCAAAATCATCAGGAGACCCATACTACCCTATCTGGAGAGTTTCGACATCAGTGTCCAAGTATTGAAGAAGCTGCGAAGGGATTATCATCAAAGAAGGACGTTTCTCCTTGCATGGGCGAATCACTGGAGTAGGAAACACGTTTTGAGACTTGTAGTGCATGCATGGCATGCATATCTTTACTATATTGTTCAAGCATCCAAGCTATAAATTATTGGTATATCCTTGTAATTATTTGAAGCATCTTTATAATAGAATTGAATTTATTTCATCTGTGGGTTAGTGCACTATCTGGGATTTGCATGCAATTGAAGTTTGAAAGGTTTAATAAAAACCACTCTAAACCAAACCACAAAAAACCTCAACCACATCAGTGAAAAGAACAAAATATAAGTTTGGGGTACTATAGTGGTATCAAAGCATGTTCCTCGCCAGTTGTGGGCTTGAACATGAACAGTAGATGAATCCAAAAGACACTACTTTTGTGACATATAGAAGAAGGGGCAGGTACACAGAAGATCCGAATCTAGAAGTCAACCTCGAGGATACCGAATCAGAGGATATGACAGATTCATCGGCTGTTAAGGGAAAATGAACCTCGAAAGAGGAGGATAGGATGGCATTTAATAGCCTCGTTAGTGCTTTAAATGACTTGGCCGAAGGACAAAAACAAATGTTACAAGCAATAAACAGGTTGGTTGATAAACCATGGCAAGATCAATACAAGCTATAGGAACATGGAGACAGGGTATCCATTAGTAACAGTGGGACACATGAATATACTACTATGCAGAATACTCCTCACATATACAAGCCTTCCATACCTACCATGCCTCAATTTTTAAAGAATCTCACCACAGGACCGATAATACTAGCAGAGCCGGAGGAGCCATTTGGGGCCTATCTAGAAGAGTACAGGGTGCTTGGAGATGACTTTCACTCAATGATGACCTTCTCAGATTTTTGCAATATGAAAAGCATGAACAACCCAAGGGAGCTCAATTGAGCATTTAATTAGAATTTTGAGCTACAACGCACATTGGGGAAACTAACTATCCCCAACTTTGATGGGACATCTAGTTGTTCAGCCAGAATTTGGGTACAGAAGTTGGACACCTAATTCCAACTTAACCCCATGACGAAGACAAATGCAATCAATTTGGCTACTTTACATTTAGACAGGGAAGCACACGAGTGGTGGTACCACGAACTGGTTACACTGGGTCACAACACTATCACCTCATACAGTGACTTCACACAGAGGCTCATGGAGCGCTTTGATAAGAAGGACCCAAAGATTCATTTTAGGGAGATAGCCCAGTTCAAGCAGATAAGCAGTGCAGAGACCTTCATATTCGAGTTCCAGAGAGTTGCAGTTATGGTATCTGACATGTCAGAGAGTCAACTGATTATGCTATTTACGGAGGGACTAGCAGAGCCACTCTATGGATGGGTGAAGGATTACAAGACAATTAATCTGGAAGATGCTATCAGTAGGACTCGAGACCTACAAGATTTTTTTCCCAAGAATAAGCCTCCACAAAAACCTACCAATCCGTCGAAAAACAAGGAAAAGATAGTTCCACAAAAGGAATGGTTGAACAAGGATACACAACGAGATTTGAGAAGGAAGAAATTATGTTTCAATTGCAAAGAACCTTGGGTACTCGACTATAGATCTATGGGTAAAGGGAAGGTACACCTCATCGAAGTACTCTCAAATAGCAGTGAGTAAGATGAATTGGAGCAGAAACAAGATGGAGAACTACATAGTACAAAATTGGAACAATTGCCACATAGAGAAACTATTGCTACCCTCACAGGAGTCCCCTCCTTCCATATTATCAAGGTCAGGGGAAGTGTCCAGGGACAACGTGCCATTGCTTTGATTGATGGTGGGGCCACCCACAACTTTATAGATGCCTAATGGGTAGAGAGAAAAAGATTTCCCACCGAGGACTTTGAGGGCTTTACCTTTGTCATGGATGGCAATCATAGAATGAAATGCACATAGAGGATACCTCAGTTATAGGTACAACTTGGGAATTATACATTGGTCGACGACTTTTATGTGGTAGATGTGCCAAACACGAGCAATTGTTTTGGAAGTACAGTGGTTGTACTCAATTGGGAAATACTCAACAAGTTACCAAACATTAGAGATGGAGTTCTTGGCACTAGATGGGAAAAGGGTAGTCCTAAGGGGAATGCCCAATGAAGCTTCAGGGTCAGCCACAACAAAGGGAATGGCCACCATATTTAGGCATGAGGACAAGACTCGCATGAGGAAAAGGCCAACTCCAACACATAAGACTTCAAGAAAGGGCTAGTCGTATGAGAAGGGGCCTCCAAGTAGACCTCCAGACAAAACTATGATGCGCACCAGGGAATTTGGACGAGGAGCCAAATCTAGGATGTTCAATCCTCATAGGTACCGAAGAAGATATAAGGAGGGAATACAGAGCATGGGTGAGAAGAAACATAAATTCGAAGGAAAAGAAGAGCCACCTAGCAGTGGAATAAACTAGTTGATAAAAATGGACAAGAAGAGACCGAGACAGATGGTTTGGTATATTGGTCGAAGATTGCTTGAGGACATGCAATTTCAAGCGGGGAGGATTGTAATGAACTCTTTTAATTAAATCACTCAGAGACACTCGTTAACCTATTTTATTCCCATAAGTTCGAGTGGGTATTAAAGAAAAGGGAATAACTGAGGACTAATATCACTAGGAGCATGTACTACCCCAACTAATATTCTATCTTGTTTGATAATATGTTTGTGGTTTCTGTGCTTCAGGTGTGCCAGAAATATAGTAAAATTTTGCATGCAAAACAGTGTCATGCGAAAAGGCCCTAAAATATAGCAGATCTGGAGAAAAAATAGGAAATACGACTCAATTGGATTTGAGGAACATACCAATAATTATAGCTGTGATAGTTCTTCAATATAAATGAGACATGCATGCTATGTAAGAGATGTAGCCTAGAAAACGTGTTGCTGCTCTAGGAGGTTCGCCCATGCAATAAAAACGTCCCTTCTATGAATGATGATTATGCCGTAGCTGTTCCAATACTTGTCGGATGAGGCTGAGACTTTCCAACTTGGTAGTGTACCCTTCCCGGATATTCTAATGGGTGCATGCAAGAGTTATGACCTCTCTAAGACCAATAGCGAATTGTTTTCTTCTAAGGGAGTGACACCCTTGTTTCCCACATGTGGAGCTGGTATCTCTCTTAGATGTGCATTCTACAGCCTGCTGAGCTCCCAATATAATAGTATGCCCCCTTTGAGAAGAATGGAAGTGACATGCGGAAGAAATACTGAGTTCCTGAATCTCAGCGAATTGTTCTAGTATTTCCAGTTGTTTCCAGCAATAAAACATGAAGCTGCAATAATATATTCACCTATATCCTAGATCTGTGAATAGTTGATGGTGGATCTGATTGATCTGCCCTGAAGTGATTAGGGAAAATAGATTTCGTTGCCGAAAACACTTGTTAGCTGAAGACTTTCGTCTCCAACCCCAACTTGCTGTTGCGGCTACTGTTGTTGCTACTCTCAAAACTAAACTCGAAGATAATAATAATCGTGGATTGCCTTTTGGTTCAACTAACCTTCTTACATAGCTTTTAGGGTTAGCATGTCACTTTGAGGGTTTGCATGTCACTTTTAGGGTTTGCACTTTACTTTTTGCATGCATGCAATTCTAATTGCCCATTGACTTAAGACTGAGGAAATAAGGCTTGCATGCTTTATGATAATAACTTTGATGGCCCTTTTTACTATATTGATGACTTAATAATACTGAATAATTGTTCTAATATGCTCCCAGTAGTAAATGTCCTCAATCAATTCCCTATTTATCAGTAACAGAAGCATCACTTCAGTGTTATTAGATCATCAATAGATTATAGAAGGACATTGGAGCAGATATCAACAAGCATGCAGAGCATGCGGGCCTTATTTCCCCTTGCATCCGTCAATGAGCAATTAGGTTTGCACGCATGTAAAAGTAAGTCATGCAAACCCTAAAAGCTATATAAGAAGACAAGTCGAACCAAAAAGATATCCAAGTTTATTATTCGCTTTTGAGATTTGGTTTTGAGAGCTCAATAGCATCAAGTTGGGTTGAGGGTGTGAGTCGCCATCCAGCAAGTGTTTTCATCAGCGAAATTTATCTACCCTAATCACTTTAGGAGATAGATCATCTAGGTCTATCCTTGCAATTCACAATTATTCTCTTTCGTCGGAGTAGCAACATATCCAGGCATAAGAATCTATATCTTTGAATTCCAACAACATGAAGAGGACACATTCAGTGGGAAACAATTCGCTACATAACTGGAAGTGTTCGTTTCTCTTGCATGTCTCTCCCATTCTCATTAGAGGGACCATATTACCATACCATGTTAAAGTATTGTAACTTTGGGAGATATTCCAAATGTATTGACTGTATTCCTCCATCAGGAGATGAGTTTGGTCATGTAAGAGTCATTGAAAGAATCAATGTAAACCTTTGGATGGAAGTCGGGTCAATAGTACCCAAGTGTCATTATAATAAATGTTATTTTTGGTGTCTTGCTAGACAAGTCGGCCCTGTCAGTTAGACAAGTTGATCCTGTTAGGTCCTAGAAATTCAAGTGAAGAATATAAATAGGGAGGCACTCCCCTTCATTTGTACACACTCACTCAAGCAAGTTTGTAAGAGAGAGAACAAGAAGTGCGCTAGAAAGAAGAGAGAAGCAGTTGTCTGGGTTTTACACTGCTCTGGTTGAGTTATATACTGAGGAAGTTTTACGGGGTTTTCTCCCTTGTAGTTTCCCCGAGGAAAATATTTGTGTTCTTATGTTTCTGTGCTTGTTGTTCTTTTAGTGATCCTACTAGTGATAAATTGTTTTAAGATATCATCTAAGCAATTTAAGAAAGTTTAACATGGTATCAGAATCACCCTGAAAGGAAACACTGCACAACTAGGGTTTGTTACTCCAAATAAATCCCTCGACAGATCAACCAGGAAAGAGGGCCCACTCAACTCTCCCTGAAGGACACAACTTTCTGTGAAAACATAACTGAATTCCAAAAAGTTTCAATTTTTGACCAAACACTACTGTCGAGACAAACTAGGGCTTCAGTTTTCCTGAGACTCCATCGTCAATCTCAGAAAAAGAAAGATGCAGTCTAGCTTGCCTTGGAAAGGTGCATCTTTTCCATCACTCAGCCCTACCAGTGATCCCAACTGAAAAATTAGGGTTTTTGTATCAAACCCTAGGTCATCCACAAGAAGGTAAGCCAGAAGTTGTATTCAGCAAGTAAGTACTACTCCTTATTCGATTTGAAGTTCTCATTTTGTTAAGATGACAAAGAATACCAAGCTAGATGAAAATCTTGAAGGTGCTGAAAACTTCAGAGCATGGAAGTATCGGATCATGCTCATTCTAGAAGAAAATGATCTAGAAGGATATATAAAGGAGGAAGTTGCAGAACCAGATGAAGCTGAAGCTAAGTCAAAATATAAGAAGGATATGATCAAAGCTAAAAGGATCATAGTTGACTCCATCAAAGATAACCTGATCCCTCGAGTATCCTCAAGGGAGACACCAAAAGAAATGTTTGATGCTCCATCCAGTCTATTTGAAGGAAGAAACATCAATAGAAAGATGACCCTGAGAAATCACCTCAAAAGTGTAAGGGCTCAAAAGTCAGAGACCATGCAATCTTACTTTACAAGAGTAGCTCAAATCAAGGAGCAGTTGGAAGCTATTGGTGACATGGTTGAAGAAGCAGAAGTTGTAATGACCACCTTGAATGGACTTCCAAGAGATTGGGAATCCTTTATCCGAGGAATTTGTTCAAGAAGGAAGTAACCAAGTTCCGACAGTTATGGGGAGAATGTGTTCAAGAAGAAGAAAGAATAGCAACTAGAGAAGAAAAGCTAAATGACAATGAGGATCAAGCCTTGACAGTGCATACCAAAGGAAAAAACAAAAGAAAGAGTCATGACCATCCTCCTAGAAAGATTCAAGGGTTTAAGAAGTCCAAGAAAGACTTCTCAAATTATGAATGCTTCACTTTTCACAAGTTGGGACACATTGCTATCAATTGTCCCATGAAAGCAGAAAGAGTCAAAAAGATAAAAAGATTTCAGGCCCATGTTGTTGACTCCAGTAAAGAATGTCTTGATCTCTGCACTAACAGGTTCCGTCTCACCAGGGAATGATACCTGGCTAGTAGATAGTGGTGCTTCCAAGCACATGACATGTTACAAGGACTCACTCTCATGTCTTTTACAAAAGGAATCGCCACACAAAGTAATGCTTGGAGATGATTCCCAATACCCCATCAAAGGAATGGGAGAAGGATCATATAAGTTGGACACTGGGAAGTCCATGAAGATGAAGGATGTCCTGTATGTCCTAGGACTAAAGAAGAACCTTCTTTCTATCTCAACCTTAGATAAGAAAGGCTTTAGAGTTGCTTTTGTGGATGGAGAAGTTCTCATGTGGACAAAAGGAAAAGCTATAGATGATGCAGTTTAAAGGGACATGTAGATTCAACATTAATGACTAGTACCATAATCCCATGTGAGCTATGGCACAAAAGGCTTGCTCTTTTACACTACAAAGCATTGCCAATTGTGATCAAGGTTGTGACTGGCTTACCAGAAATTTAGATAGAACATAAAGGATTGTGCAAAGGATGTGCACAAGGAAAGAATACTAAGAGCCCTTATCCAAGCAGTGACAATAAAGCAAAAGGGATCTTAGATATTATCCACTCAGATATATGCAGGCCAATGCAAACCACTTCATTAAGCAGGTATGTTTACTATGATTTCTTTATTGATGATTATTTCTGCAAGACTTGGATATACTTCTTGAAAAAGAAGGATGAAGTGTTTGAAAGGTTTAAGGAGTTTGAGGACGTGGTAGAAAAGTTAAAACCTCTCTAAAAAGAAGATCAAGATATTGAGGTTAGATAATGGAGGAGAGTTCACATCAAGCGAATTCAATGAATACTGCAAAGAAGTTGGGATTAAGAGGGAGCTCACCATTCCCTATAATCCACAACAAAATGGTGTGGAAGAAAGAAAGAATAGATCTATCATGGAAGGTGTGAAAGCTATGATACATGATCAAGATCTTCCAATGTACTTATGGATAAAAGAAGCCGGAAAAATAGTATATGTACATAATAGAATCTCTCACAGTGTCCTTGGGAACAGGACTCCAGAAGAGTTGTTTTCCGAAGAAAAGCCTGAAGTAAGTCACCTAAAGATATTTGGTTGTCCAGTATACATACACATTCCCAAGGAGAAAAGATCAAAGTTAGATCCCTTCAGAAAAGAAGGGATTGTTTGTAGGATATATTGAGCAATCAAAGGCTTACCAAATCTATATCCTAGGATATTGTCAAATCGAACTTAGCAGAGATGTCACATTTGACGAAGATACAACCTTCAGAAAGTCAAAGAAAGATAAGGAAGATGAAGAGGAGCATGAAACTCCCAGCGCTGCAGAAAGTCCTAAACCAGTTAGGAACGAAGAAGAAGGTCAAATGCCTGAGGATCATGATATGACAAAACCTCATAAACCTGAAGAATTGCCCAGTGAAATGATTTCACGAAAGAGAAACCTTGCCTTGGCTCGTGAAGTAATCGAAGAAGCAAAAAGACATGGTGCCCCAGAAGGAACCATCAGAAAAAGGAAGAATCCAAAGCCATACCCTAGTTATGTGGCTTTGATGTGTGACCTCGTTGAAAAAGAATCGACATGTTTTGAAGAGGCAATAAAAAAAGGAGTGGGTTGATGCAATGGTTGGGGAATACCAATCCATTATAAAGAATGATGTATGGAAAATAGTACCAAGACCAAAAGTCAAGTCAGTGGTATCCTCGAAATGGATCTTCAAAACTAAGCACTCAGCAGATGGTAGCATAGAGAAGTACAAGGCAATATTCGTACCTCATGGATTCTCCCAAAGGAAGGAATCAACTATGAGGATACCTTTGCACCAGTGGCTAGGTACACCTCAATCAAAACCATTCTTGCCTTGGCATCCACTATGAAGTGGAAGTTACATCAAATGGATGTAAAGACGACCTTTCTAAATGGCTTGATAGAAGAAGAAGTATATATCGAACAACTGCAAGGTTTCTAGATTAATGATTAGAAAACTCATGTATGTAGACTCAAGAAGGCATTGTATGGGTTAAAGCAAGCACCCAGAGCATGGTATGGAAGAATCGATGGATTCCTAATGAGCTTAGGCTTTACCAAAAGTAAAGCAGATTCCAACCTCAAAGTTGAGGGTGATGGACTTATGATATTACTACTAGATGTGGATGATTTATTCTTGACAGGTGAAGATAAGCCCATCAACGAATGTAAGAAGAAGCTTGCTGCAGAATTTGAGATGAAAGTCCTTTGAATGATGCATTATTTTCTAGGTCTTGAAGTATGGCAGTATCCAGACGAGATTTTCCTAAACCAAGGAAAATATGCAGTAGAAATCCTAAAGAGATTTGGAGTGATAGATTGCAAGGCTATGACTACTCCGATGGCAATAAATTTGAAGTTATTGAATGATGATACTTTGGAAGCAATTGATGCCACCTTATACAGAGAGATTATTGGTTCTCTGATGTACTTAACCAATACAAGACTAGATATATGTTTTGTTGTAAACACCGTAAGTCAATATATGGTGAATCTCGAACATATTCACCTAGTAGGAGCAAAACATGTAATGAGGTATCTAAAGGGGACTTTAGATTATGGTCTCAGATATGCATCAAATGGCGAGATCAGATTACATGGATTTACAAATTCAGATTGGGTAGGAAGTGCCAAAGATAAAAAGAGCACTTCAGGATGTTGCTTTAGTCAAGGATCAGGTATGATCTCTTGGTTCAGTAAAAAACAGACCAGTATTGCACTTAGCACGGCAGAGGCTGAATACATTGCAGCATGTTCAACCTGTAGCGAAGCAGTATGGCTTTGCAAGATGTTGGCAGGATTATTTGATGCAGAGATAGATGTTACTAATATCCTTTGTGATAATCAAAGTTGTATCAAGATGATAGAAAACCCAGTGTTTCAGGACAAGACAAAGCATATCGAAGTTGGATATCAGTTCATCCGGGATATGGTTCAAAAGGGTGCTGTAAAGCTCAAGTATGTTCCTACAGAGGAACAGGTGGAAGATGTGTTGACTAAGCCTTTGTTTTGTGTAAAGTTTGAATACTTTAGAGACAAGCTTGGTGTAGTCCGAAAGGACCTCTCTCTCGAGAGGGAGTGACAGTAGATGGTAGAAGGATGCAGTGGTGGTAGCTCAGTCTAGAGTAGGGTAAGTCTGGATAGGCTTGTTGGCCCGAAAGGGTTAGTAAGTCAGATGAGGTCTGTTGATCTTAGGGGGATTAGTATGTCTGGCTAGGCTTGTTTTCCCTGAAAAGGTTAGTAAGCCATACAAGGCTTGTTTGGTCCCCAAGAAGATCCATCTTTCTGACTAGACTTGTTGACTCGAAAGGGTTAGTAAGTCAGACAAAATGCCCAGATGGATTCGAGATAGTTAGTGGGAAAGATGTAGTTTCAGTATTGTTATACCGATGACTCTTGAGATGATTGTTGAGATGATTGCTGAGATAGTTTCAGTATTTTTATATTGATGATTGTTGAGATGATTGCTGAGATAGTTTCAGTATTTTTATACTGATGATTGTTGAGATGATTACTGAGATAGTTCCAGTATTGTTATACTAATGATTGTTGAGATGATTGTTGCTAAGATAGTTCTAGTATTCCTATACTGATGTAGCAGATTCAGTATTATTATATTGATGATTGTTGTGATGACTGTTGATGAGTTTGTTTCAGTATTTCTATACTAATGATGATTATTGTTTCAACATTTTTATGTTGATGATGATGATGATGTTCCATCATCTCTATGTTGGTGATGCAGATGATGATCTAGCATTATTGATGATTTTGTTTTTAGCACTAACATGCTAATGAGGTTGTTATTGATGTTTCAGTATTGACATACTGATGTTGTAGATGATGTTTCAGTATTTATATACTGATGTTGGCAAAACATGATTTAGTATTCACATGTTGATGTGGTAGAAGATGATTCATTATTCACATGCTGATGTTGCAGAAGATGATCCGGTATACTCAAAAGATGATTCAGTATCCACACACTGATGTTGTAGAAGATGATTCAGTATCCATATACTGATGTGATAGAAGATGATCCAGTACGTATAGAAGATGATTTAGTATCTACATACTGAGATTGCAGAAGATGATCCAACTGAGATCGATGATGAAGATGTATGATGGTGTTCCAAAGCTTCCTATGACATATAGAGACTCACTAGTCAGTTGTACAGTTGTGGTAGTAGTTGCTACCTTGGTTGAATACCTTCCTAGTTAAGAGGGAGTGTTAAAGTATTGTAACTTCGGAAGATATTCTAGATGTATTGATTGTATTCCTACATCAGGAGATGATTTTGGTCATGTAAGAGTCATTGAAAGAATCAATGTAAACCTCCAGATGCAAGCCAGGTCAATAGTACCCAAGTGTCATTATAATAAATGTTATTTTTGGTGTCTTTCTAGACAAGTCGGCCCTGTCAGTTAGACAAGTCAGCCCTGTTAGGGCCTAGGTCAAGTCAAGTGAAGAATATAAATAGTGAGGCACTCCCCTTCATTTGTACACACTCACTCAAGCAAGTTTGCAAGAGAGAGAAGAACAAGTGCACCAAAAAGGAGAGAGAAGTAGTTGTCTGGGTTTTACACTTCTCTGGTTGAGTTCTACATTGAGGAAGTTTTGCGGGGTTTCCTCCCTTGTGGTTTCCCCGAGGAAAATATTTGTGTTCTTATGTTTCTGTGCTTGTTGTTCTTTCAGTGATCCTACTAGTGATAAATTGTTTTAAGATATCATCTAAGCAAGTTAATAAATCTTAACATACCAAGTGATTATCAGGGCATCCTTGGCACATTCAGGAAAGTTACAGGCAAAGTCGTGTGGGAGAGAAGATGCCCCTATTCAGGGAAGATCAATTTGCTAGGGCTCCAAGGGGTCTTAGAAGGACTGCATGTGTCCATCAAAATCATCAGGAGACCCATACTACCCTATTTGGAGAGTTTTAGCATCAGTGTCCAGGAATTGAAGAAGCTGCGAAGGGATTATTATCAAAGAAGGACGCTTCTCCTTGCATGGGTGAATCACTGGAGCAGGAAACACATTTTGAGACTTGAAGTGCATGCATGTCTTTCCTATATTGTTCAAGCATCCAAGCTATAAATTATTGGTATGTCCTTATAATTATTTGAAGCATCTTTATAGTAGAATTGAATTTTTATCATCTGTGGGATTAGTGCACTATTTGGGATTGGTATGCAATTGAAGTTTGAAGGGTTAAATAAAAATCACTCTGAACCAAACCACAAAAAACCTCAACCACATCAGTGAAAAGCACAAAATATCAGTTTGGGATACTACACATTGAACGAGGATAAATCTTGTTCTTTACAAGGATTTTTACCACCTTTATTTCCATCTCTGGCCATTTACATTTCATTCACATCACTTCATATTTTGTTATGCATCCCAAGGGTTTGAAATTGATAGATTGACTCTTGCTATCCCCCTTTATAACTCTTTCACCAAATGTGCCTTCATATGTTCCTTGTGTCTTGGGTTTGTTGTGTTGTAGTGAATCCTCAATACAAGACACTTTCGGGTAGGTCAACTATCAATAGTCAGAAAGAACTATAGTTGATCAAAGCTTTCTCCTGAGATCCAAAGGATTCCCTAGTAATCCTTGTCGAGGATATGGATACTTGGTTGGTAGTAGGGCAAGAACTAATGTAGTTGGACTCAGACTCGACAAATACTCGACTTCCTTGGGACTCGGTCGACTCAGCGACTCAGATAAGACTCGGCAAAGACTCGACAAATAGAGAAAACACTCAAAATATAGTAAAGTTTGTGCACAAAAAATATACTAACGACGTTTCTAATCCATATAAGTTATAAAAACACATTCTATGCAGAAATTCATTGTATCATCTAAAAAAAATGATAATACAACATTTGACACTCCATATTTATTTGCAAAAATGTGAATTGAAAGATAATTCATTGAACAAATTCACAAATAGAACCAAGTTCAACTACATAACTCAAAACATCAGTAGAAAAACAAAATAGACAATGTCTTCAAGTCCAATCTCAAGTCTCATGCATGACTATGAGAAGTAGAATGCCTAGAATAGGGACTAGAGGAGTTGGTGCCAACATCACTAGACTGAAGCAACAATTGTGATGCAGGTGTATTGGGTGTTTCCATTTAAGAAGATGAAAACACTAGAGGGATCCTGAGTCTCCTCATAAAGCCAACTCAGATCATCAGCAGGAGATTCATATAGAAAGTACAGGTGCATATAACTAAAATCGCATCGAGTGCAATCCATATCTAACCCAAAATGCATAAACAAAGAGGCTCTAAATCACCTCTAGAGTAAAAAAAACTTCAAAACTTTATGCTACAACAAATAACTACATATCATCAAAATCATTGCCTATATTGGGATCCTATTTGTCAATAGCACATTGTGCCCCCCACCTCTAGGCTCTAGCCCTTGCCTCTATCTCGAATCTCA
This sequence comes from Pseudotsuga menziesii, assembly GCA_001517045.1. Lineage (NCBI taxonomy): Eukaryota > Viridiplantae > Streptophyta > Pinopsida > Pinales > Pinaceae > Pseudotsuga > Pseudotsuga menziesii. The sequence goes on along the minus strand of LPNX010070072.1, from coordinate 541,486 downwards.
AAGTTGATCCTCCAAGGACATTAGTTGACACCCTACAACTTTGATGAAACCTCCTAATCCAAGCATTAAAAATAGGTAGAAAAATCTTTGCATGCCTAATAAGTAATTTTGCTTGAGTGAAGGGTACATTTTTACTAAGGTCATGACAAAGGAGTTAAACAATCAGCACCACCAACATCAAGGTAAATAGAGGGGTTGATGCACTTGATTCAATGCCAATCCCCTACCATCATACATGATAATATCCAATGGAAATGTTGCAATCCTGAAACCCTAAACATTGTTAAGTCTGTTGAATTTTGAATGGGAACTGAAATTCTACTTTTTGCATATGAAGTCCGATGAGGTTGGAACCACTCTCAAACATCCTGAAACAATTAATGGTAATATTAAAAATTTAAGTAAAAGGATAGAAAACGAAAGATGAGGAAAATGAAGATAAGGAGAATACCACTTTTACTTTAAGAATTCAATATTACCATCTCTGGCGAGTTTGGTGAGTCTGGCCGAGTTTGGCGAGTGGCGAGTTCGCTAGGCGAGTCTTGGCCGAGTACTCCTTTTACAGAAGACGGACTCGCCAAACTCGGTGAGTCTTTGGCGAGTCTGATAACACTGGCAAGAACTATTTTCACTATGTTCTTCACCGAGGCAACTTTGTCGGGGCTATGGATGCTTGTTGGCAGCAGAGCTAAGGCTGTGTCACAATGGTAGCCAAAAAGGTGTAAAACCAGGGCCTGTACCTTTCAATCCACTAATCTTGTACAAAAAGGGAAAAAAGCAAAACAAAAGGAAATGTTGCTGTTGGGGTCTGTCCAGGCATGGTAAACAAGGTGATCCTAGAACCACTGACTCGTACCAAGCTCACAAAATTCACACGTCCTGGTACAACACTACCGAAAAGAATGCCTCCAAAAATGCAAAATGAACTTTGCATTTTCAGACAGTAACACTTGGAGTCACCAAAAAGTGCATCCCTCTAATGTACCTTTGCCTGAAACAGCACTAAAATTCTGAACCTGAATAAATCGTCAGCAATCTGTAGCAAACTTGCAATGCCGAAATATGTTTCTTTGTCTCTGATTTGCTACAAACTAAGCAAATCCCATCCATCAATCTATTTTTTGACAGACGGGCCTTGGTTGAGAGCTTCTGATATGTGACCAGTGAAGCTAAGACCCTTAATTCGTAATTGATGCTAATGGACTAACAAGGAGGAAACCTTTTGGAATCATACTGTTGGGTTTGCTTACCAAACAGCCACCCCTGCAGGGGTGCCCACATGTTAATGTTCACAATGAACAAGTCCTCAGTGGGAACAAGTCCAAGATGTCTTTGGTAACAACCTTGTTGGAGGAAAAGAAGGGCGTTGTGCCATGCTAACACTCTCCAGTCATTCTAAGACCTGGCCTCAAAGTCATTTGGGAGGCCTGGAAATTAGTTGCTAGGGTTGTCAAGTGGAATTTCTTGGGTAGTAGGTCAGGTCGGGATTTGGTTTGTATTATGTGTGTATTATTGTGTTGTATATGCACCCATCTGAAATCCTACATTGTATCAGAGTGGCTGGTTGTCTTGGAGCTTGTGAAGAGCGTTGCTGATCCAAAATTTGTGAGAGCAAGTTGTGTTTCTTAATTTAAAACAAAAATTTTAAATTTATACAAGGCATATCTGATAATTAGTGATGGGAAATATGAAACAACAATCTCTCTTATTGAGGCTATGTAATTGACTCTCATATCTTTTGGAATACACATTGATTAGAATGGTTCTCTCTCAATTTTCTGGTCTGAAATTTTCTACTGTGTATTCAATTTCCAATAAATTTTGGAATTACTAAGTTCCATTCTCTTTCAATTTCGTTTTGTGGGCTACAGTATCATGACTTTCTGGTTTCAAATGAGTGTCAGGTTGGCCCTCCAGGTATTACTGCTGTTGTCTTGGTGGCAAATCTTTTAGCAGAGCAAGAGAAGCTTATTGGTGAAGTTTTGTATGGTAAGTTCTAATTTTTGACAAACATAAAAATAATATATATATATATATATATATATCTTCGTGTGAATGCAAGTTCTGCTCTATAGTCATTTAAAATATAATAATATCTCCATTTTTCAGAGACAACACTTTGGCAATCAACTAGCCTCGTCAAGTTTTTATTTTCTATCACAAATTTAATTGTGAATTCATGCAGATGCAAATTTTTTAAATAATTTACTGGAACTCCTGCCTTCTTCTTCGGATGACCCTGGAGCTCGTAATGCACTATGGAGCATGCTAGGTATAATGTTTGGTAATCTTGCAACATCTCAAGAAATGAGATCTAGCAGAAGAGATTTAGTTTCAGTGTTGGCCAGACAGTCTGTTTTGATTGCAGAAGATTTGGATGACCATCGAGATGAGGACAATGGTGAAGATGATAAGAGACCTTCTGAGCATGCTAACAGTGTTGGTTTCAACAAGGGATTTAAATCTAAGATTGTCACTGTATCCTTTCTCTTGTGCTTATTTCATGAAAAAATCTGCAAGAATAGAGAAATGCATTTAGTTCATTAATGTGAAACATGGGATGTCTTCCAGCTTGCACGTAAAATTGATGTTCTTTCAGGAGTGTTTTGTCATCCCTCTTCATGTGAATCTGGTATTTAGAGTCTTCAGTGGGAGAAGCTGTATAAATTGATCAGTTTAAGTTAGGCTTCTTACCTAGTCAGATCATATCCATAAGAAACAAAATGTACATGATTTCCTTCCCATAAAAATGGCAGACAGTGGAAACATAGAAGATAAATTCTTAGTGATTACTCTCGCAGTTTATATGATTAAATGAATTGACATCGCAGTTTCTGAGCTGCTATAATTGTCTATACATTTATGAATAGATGACTGCCTTACGTTTGTTTCTTCTCTAGATCTCCTTTGCTTTTGTCAATGAAGCATCCTTGATTTAGCTAGAATGCATCTGAGTTATGTTCCCTGTTTCATACTTAAAGATTCTTGTCTGGACCAGTACTTAACCTGGAAGTACATATCTTATAGTAGGTAGTTTCTGCTAGCCATGGCAATAGTTAAAAAATAAAAAGCAAGTGGGATAGAGGGTACAGAATACTACCAATTCGGACAGCTGAGCATATTATGTTTCAGTAACTATCCAAAAGGGTCAGCCTAGCATGCCGTGTGTCACAAAAGAATAACTGACAACGTATCCCATTTCCTTTTCATTGTCATGAAAAGTATCCGAGAATTGAAGATGCTCTGTGAATATGGAAAAGCAGAGCGAAGCTGTTAACTTTCTGATGGTTTCCCACCTATGCCATTGTATTTTTTCTGTCAGAATGATTGTATCCTGTAGTGTCTTGCCAAACTACACATGTAATTTGGCAATGACTAATTTTGTCTGGTTTGAAGATTTTTATATCGAGATCCCATCGTTTTTATGTTGTATCTGATATCCTTGACTTATAGATTACAGGTCAGCAAAATGGTGCATCTACTTGATGATTGGATTACATCGGATGAAGAAATCTCAGTTCAAGATTTGTCTCGGTCAGTGAGAACAGCTTCCAAACTATTGTCATGCACAATAGATAGCCAATAAATTTTAAATCCTCTTTGGACCTTACGGAATAAAGAGAATAATTAATGTGAGATTGGTGTATGTTCATCATGATTGCAGACTGTAATTCTAGCTATTGCAAGGCATCAAATTAAACATTGCTGCTCATTTGCCTGTTTAGAAAGTAGTATTGTACCAGTTGTCAGATGTGTTTTGATTTATTCATCCGTATTGATATGCATCAAAATTGAACTTCTCATTTGTATCCTTGATTGGCAAGGTCAATGTCCTGAATCCTGACTTTCCAAGGCTGATGAGGGTCATAAATTTGGCTGCAAAAAAATTGATCAGAATGGTAAAACTTGCCATCAAAAACTTATCTTGTAATATTATCCACGTCCTTTGCTAGGTGATTCCTTCGGGAAGATGAAAGTGTGCAGAAATGGATACATTGATTTGTGATTCTAATGTTGTAATGTTTCGTTTGCTTTTCGTTATATATATGGTTTTCCTTGGACATTCTTTTTTAAATTTCACATATAGTCTTGTATGTGAAACTAAAAAAAAATGCCAAGGCTATACATAAATATAGTTGAAATAAAAGATAATAATATAAATTTTTAGTCCTGCTATTTACTGTCCATGTTGAATTGATCCATGATTAGCTATTCAAACTGCTTAACTGCTTGCTGATTTTAAACGTTATAAATTTGTCTGCTGTATTGGCTTGCTTTCCATATTTTCATTATCATACTCGCTATTGCTTTTCAGTCGCATGGTGTAATTTGCAGTGCCTGTGGCATTTTCTGTTGTAGGGCTTTTAATGTTGACAGTAAGATTTGCATGTTATTCAAAATAGAGCATCTTTTTCCAGCAATTCACATTTAATTATATATATTATTTTCATTTGTTGCAACTAGTCAATTAGATAATATTAACAAGAAGGATTTTAGGTGTTAGAGTTTGCACTTTAATTCAAATATGTTAGATCTTTAATCTAATGTACTAGGATGACTGAAATATATACAAGCACAACATAAAGAAAGACACAAAGATTTTATCCTGGGAAACCACAAGGGACAAAACCCAACAACTTCTTCTGTATAGATTCCTCACTTAGTACAATGTCAGAAAGATAGAAAACTGCAAAGATAGATGTTTTCTGCAGCTTCTTCTTCTTCTACCCCAGCGAACTTCTCTCTCTCTCTCTTGGAGCAAATTTGCTTGTGATTTTTGTGTGTCCAAATAAGGGAGGGCGCCTACATATTTATATTCTTCAGTTAGGTGACTTAAGATCCCAACGGGGCTGACTTTCTAACTTGATTGGGCCAACTTCTCTAGGGAGACTCAAAAATACATTTTACACCTTTTGGGGACTATTGCCACAACTTACAATGGAGGATTTACCTCAACAATTACATGACCAATTACATTAATGACATTTTTGATCGGAGGGAAAACATCCCCAAAAGGAGGAATAACAAAATACATAATAATAATAATAATAATAATAATAATACAAATAATATCTTCCGAAGTTACATTTATAACAACACTCCCTCTTAACAAGGATGGTATTATTTCGACCTGGTCATCACCACAATTGTACACAATCTCTAGACATCGTCATCACTACTACATCGATGCTCATCTCCTCGACCATTGACTAGTGACATCTCTCGAATCTATAAGTCTTCAAAAGTTCTACAGAGCTAGCCCTTTTTCATGGTGGATGTATTCCTAGATCCCAACTAGGTATTCATCATCATCTGAAGCCATCAAGTAGGTACAACCCATGTCCTCATTTTACATTTCCCAAGCAATAACCTGTGTCGCGTCTCCTACTGTCATCTCGTCATATCTAGATCATCTCATCAGCATGTATGCCTACATTACGTCCCCAGGACAACCTTTGTCTTCCACCTCGTGGAGATCAGTCCAAGAGCATACACGTCTTTCGTCATGTGGAGAGTAGCCCAGGTGCATATGTCATGTCCATTAGACAACCTGCGTCTTCCACCTAGTGGATATAGCCCAGGAACATTTGTGTCTTCCACCTAGTGGATAAAGCCTAGATGTATTACATCTCTCTCTCAGTTAACCCGCATCTTCCACCCAGTGGATACATTCCAGGAACATCTGTGTCTTCCACCAAGTGGATAAACCTAGATGTATTATGACTCTCTCGGTCAGCCTGCATCTTCTGATATGTGGATACATACCAGGAGCATCCCAAATGCATTACGTCCTTTTGGACCACCTACGTCTTCCTCCGTGTAGATACAACGCAGGCACATCCCAGATGCTTTATGACCCGTGGACCACCAACGTCTTCAGACATGTGGATACAACCTAGGAGCATCCCAGATGCATTACATCCTTTTGGATCACCTGCATCTTCCTCCATCTACCTACAGCCTTGGTGCACCTACGTCTTTCGGACATGCCACATCACTCCCTCTTTTGGGGAATGTCGATATGAATAACTCCAAGCTTCTCTCTGAATTACTTGAACTTCACTCTTGCTAATGGCTTGGTCAACGCATTGGTTGTCTGCTCGTTTGTCACCACATACTGGAGCTTCACTGCTCCTCTTTGCACCATATTTTAGATATAGTGACACTTGATCTCAATATGTTTCGACTTGTCATGGAACATCGGGTTCTCAGACAACTTCACACAACTTAGGTTGTCACAGAAGATACAAGTCGCCTCTAACTTGAGATCAAACAAATATGACAATAACTTTCTGAGCCATACTACCTCACAACTAGCCGAACATGCTGCAATGTACTCTGCCTCGGTTGTACTTAGTGCCACACTCGACTGCTTCGTGCTAAACCAAGAGATTATCTCGGATCCCAAACTGAAGCAACATCCTGAAGTGTTCTTCCTATCTATGGCACTACCTACCCAATCTGAATCAACATAATCATGTACACTAATCCTTTGATCGGTCGCATACTTGAGTCCATACTCAATTGTACCCTTCAGGTACTCAATACATGCTTTGCAACAATCAGTGGAACACATCTCGGATCTGTCAGAAACTAGCTCAATGTATTCACGACAAAGCATATGTCTGGCCTTGTGTTCCTCAAGTACAACAATGAACCAATCATTTGTCTATACATCATGGCATCAACTATCTCTGAAGAATCATCAGATAGTAGCTTCAAGTTTGATGCCATAGGTGTAGCAATGGCCTTGTAGTCCATCATTCTGAACTTCTTCATAATCTCTACTGCATACTTTCCTTGACCAAGGAATATCCCATTTAATGTCTACCACACCTCCAGACCTAAAAAGTAGTGCATCATCCCTAGGTCCTTCATCTCGAACTCTATAGTAAGTCTCTTCTTTGTATCTGCAATGAGTTAATCCTCACCTATTAGAAACAGGTCATCTACCTATAGTAGGAGTATCACTGGTTTTCCACCCTCAACGTTGAATTGAAGGTTGGAATCTGCGTGACTCTTGGTAAATCTCAAACTCATCAGAAAGTTGTCCATCCCGTCGTACCACGTCCTGGGTGCCCATTTTAAACCATACAGGGCCTTCTTTAACTTGCACACATGAGTTCGTCTCTCATGTGTCTCAAATCCCAGTGGCTGCTCCACATACACTTTCTATTCAACTACAACATTCAAGGAAGTTGTCTTGATGTCAATCTAGTGTATCTTCCATTTCATCACTCCGGCTAAGTACAGATTTGATGGAAGTGTACATTGCAATAGTTGCAAATGTCTCTTCATAATCTATGCCTTCTTTCTGGTAGAATCCACGAGCTACAAATCTTGCCTTGTATCTTTTTATGCTTTCGCTTATTGTATGCTTGATCTTGTAAATCCACTTGGAAAACACTACAAACTTCCCTTATGGTCTCGGGACAACCTCCCATACACCATTCTTCATGATTGACTTATACTCTTCAATCATGGCATCCTTCCATTCCTTCTTTTTTGTTGCTTCCTTATAGTAGGAAGGTTCTTCACCAATGATGTCACAAAGTAGCGCCACATAGCTGGAGTATGGTCTCAGTCTCTTGCTCTCTCTGGAAGTCCCATCTGGAGCACCATATATCTCTGCATTTTGTATTGCTTCTCCTGCCCATGTTGGTCTTCTCTTGCAAGTGTTCTTCTTATGAGGTGGATCTATAGGTCTCTGTGGTTTTGTCATGTCATGGTCTTCATGGTCTTCTTGGATCATTTCTTTCATAATTGTATCTTTGATTCTGGGAACTTCAAGTTCTTTAGTTTCTTTGGTACATAAATGTCTTGATCTTCTGTAGGTTGTCTTCATCAAAAGTTACATCTCGGCTGGTCTCAATCTTCTTGAATCCTAGAAAGTATATTCTGTAAGCTTTTGATGTATCACTGTATCCAACGAATATGCCCTTCTTTCTCGAAGGATCTAGTTTTCTTCTTTTTTCTTTTGGAACATGTATGTACATGGGGAAGCCAAATATTCGAAGATGGTTGACTTCTGGTTTCTCTCCCGAGAAGTCTTCTTCTGAAGTCTTGTTATCCAAGACACAGAGAGGTGTTATGTTTTGTACATACACTGTTGTTCTTACAGCTTCTTTCCATAGGTGCATTGGAAGGTTTTGGTCATGAAGCATTGCCTTTGTTGCTTCCATTATCATTTTGTTCTTTCGCTCTGCAACACCATTTTGTTGAGGATTATAGGGAGTACTCAACTCCCTCTTAATCCTAGATTATCTGCATAAGTCTTTGAACTCTTTTGAAGTGAGCTCACCACCTTTGTCTGATCGTAAAGTCTTGATCTTCATATTAGTGTGATTCCCTACCAAGTCTTTGAATTCCTTGAACTTACTGAAAACTTCATCTTTGCTTTTCAAGAAGTAAATGTTAGACACACCAGGCACACAGAGAAGGGGGGGGGTGAATTTGTGTGTGCAGTCTTTATTATTTTTTCAATTTTAACAATCAACAACTAATTCATCAATGCATTATTCTACCATTTGCATAATCATTTCATAAGCATCTATCACTTCATCATTCACAAATCATAAGCATCCGAATCATGAACTCATTATTCTACCTTGCTTGAATTTAATGGAGCCGACATGTAGGGTAAGCAAGGTAAGTATTTTATGTTTTAATTAAATTTTAAATGTCACGCAATCTACTTAGGTCACCATAAAAAGGGTATGGGTATGTTGTGTGTTGTTGCACTAATATTTAATTGTCAACATGTCTTAAGGTTAATTGTAATTTAACCCAAGTCCTCTTATGACCTCACTCTTAGGGTCATACTCCAACAAGGTTACCACATATACAATGTGCAAGAGATTCAAGTGCTTTCATGTTACCCTATGTGTGTGGGTGCCTTCATCATGCCATTTAACCACGTCAAATGCAAGTAAAGGAATCCATGACCTTTGCAAGGGCATTAAGGGTTCCAAGTCTTCATCAAGTCATCAAGGACCTTTTAGCCGTCAATTATGGGTCCAAGGGATTCTTCATCAAGCCAAGGACATGTTCATGGGTTCCATAGCCTGTCAAGGACCATACAAGGTCATCATCATCATATAAGAGCTCCATGACCCAACAAAGGTTGCAATGTCATCAACCATTGAGTGTGGGTCCAAGGACTTCTTCATGGCATCTTCAACCACCTCAACCACACCAAGAGACCTCCAAGGGTCAAGATATCACCTGTGGGGATGTTAGGTATTTTTGGGGGTACCATGACATCATCAAAGCATGAATGACCACATAATGGGTCATTAATGCTTCGCCAACCCATCTAGGGTTTCTCCAACGCCCATCAAGACTTGAGGACTATCTCTAGGGTCTTCAACATCTTCAGCAAGGTTGTGGCATCAAGATCCAACCTTGTGGGTATAAGGACCTTGTCATCTGGGTACAAGGTGCTTCAAGGCACAAACCCATTCTGTAAGGCATCTAAATCACTACAAGTGNTGCAAGTCCATGTTGGCATCAATGACAATTTCATCAACAATCTCCCCCTTTGTCATTGATGACAACAACTCATGCTCCCCCTATGAGCATGCTCCCCTTTCGTATTCATCTCTCCCTTTGTCTTCATCTCTCCCCCTTTAGCATCAATGGAATAGGGTGTCCACATGCCTGTATCTGAAATCAATGATCATTTCTTCACCTGTCAATATGCACGATCCTAGGACCTGTCTGTATGCTTGGAATAACCATCATTTCTCCTTTGAGTTCATCCTCCAGCCTTATGAACTCAAGGTGTGCTAAGGTCTTTGAGAGACCTTACACTTGGCTTGCCATATGGAAACCATCCTCCATGCTCTAATCAACCTCTCCTATCTGCAATTGCTCAATCTTCTTCATCCGTTGCTTCTTGGCATCCGTCCTTTCAGCATTTGTCCCTTTGTTTGTACTGGCTTTCCTTCACGAGCTGTATAGGAAACTTCTCAAGGGTTTTCCCTTGTACTCCAACAATCTTGAGCTTTGTTCCCAAGGCCACTGCAACTATAACAACTCACCGTACAACAATATGTAGCAATGTGACCAACATGGTTACATGTCCAACACCTGACCGCACTGTTGGAACTACCAACACTTCTTTGATCAACTTCATGTCTCCATGCCTGAGAGTGTCCTTGAATGTAGGCCTTTGGCTTCTGATCTTCAAATATTCCTGCATTGGTCTTCTTGCAAGGTTCACTGGTTCTTCTTGTCGATGTATAGGAAGGACTCTTCCTTGGTTGACTTCTTTGACTTGCACATTCTTTAGCTTTGTGGACAAACCCACTACAGGTGTAACATCTCAACGTGTGACATGTGGCAGCAACATGTCCGACTTGATTACATGTTCAACATCTAACTGAGTCATCGGGGCTTCCACCACTTCTTCTACCGTAGAATCTACAATCCACAGCTTTATGACCAAAGTTAGAACAAAAATAACAGTAACCATTGAATCCACTTTCATACCTGGGACTTTGATTCCATCTTGGAGTTGTTTCTTTTGTGAACTTGCCTTGAGGAATAGATCTCACTTCTTGATGCATTCTTGAACTACCAGGGTCTTTGTTGTCATGTGTAGGTGCATGGGGAGCAGCTTTGGATGTTGATGGACCTGCTTCTGGAGTCTTCAAAGACCAAGTGTCATTTTCATATTTTTTTTTTGTCCTTCTTGTAACTAAGACTAGTTTTGTCAAGTAGAAATCTCTGGAAATCTAAGATCTTATCTAAGACAACTGAACTATCCTTGGACTTGACAAAAGATTCATTCTTCTCGCCTTTCTTCATGAGCCCAACTACCTCCATTTCCAGCTTCTGGATATTCTCCTCCATTTCTTCCAGCTGAATCTTCAGGTTTTCTTCTATCTTCTTGGCTTCCTCCAACTGAGCCTTCAGATCATGATTGGCCTCTCTAGTTTCTTCAAGCTTTTCAGCAGGCACTTCTGGTACTTCCTTTTGACTGATCAATTCAGTATTTAGTTGTTCAACTTCAACACCTTGTATTTTATTTGATCTCGCAACTCTTTGTCTTTGTGTTTGAGCTCCACAAGCAACACTTTCATTGTCATGGTATTTTGCTTATATTCATTCAAGGAGTCCAAGATTTTCTTTTTGAACTTAATGAATTCAATCTGATTGAGATTTAATAAGTTCAGGAACCAATTGGCTCTGAGATCAATATTTAACAACGTGAGATGTATCTCATGTTTTGATAGCCCTTCATCATCATTTGCAAGAACCTTCTCAATTTCATCACACAAACTATCATTACAATCACAAGAGTCCATATCTTTACCAGAGTCATCTTCTTGTTTGTCTTCTTCTTGAATGATCTCTTTTGGGGGCTTGTCTTTTGATTCTTGATCTGTCTTTTTGGGTTATGGTCTTGCCTTATGATACTCGCTTTCCAACTTGAACCATAGGTCTTTGGCTGAAGTGTACTCTCCTACACTTTCCTTCACTAAGCTGGGAAGTCCATCCATGAGAAACTTTAAGGCTGTGGTGTTGTCATTCTTTGCTTCCTTCTGTGTAGCTGATTTTCCCTTCTTGTTTGATGGATCGGGTGGATTGATAACAATCTCCCAAACACCAAACTTCTTCAAATAAGCCTCCATTTTGATCCTCCAATTGAAATAATTTGTCGTATCAAGTATAGGCACGTCATTGCTTGATGACTCTTCCTTTTCCTCCATTGTGTCTAAGGATCTCCTTCAAGTTTGCTAGGTTTGTGATGAAGGTCGGCTCTGATACCAATTGTTAGACACACCAAACACACAGAGAGAGGGGGGGGATGAATCTGTGTGTGCAGTTTTTATTATTTTTTCAATTTTAACAATCAACAACTATTTCATCAATGCATTATTCTACCATTTTAATAATCATCATGTCTTATGAGAATAATCATCTATGAAAGAAACATAATATGCATACCCACTTAAGAAGTTGGATGACATGGGGCCGCATATGTATGAGTGGACTATCTCCAAAATTTCTTTCGCCTTGCTTTCAGTACTAGGAAATGGTTTCTTTACATTCTTCCATTGTGCACATCCTTTGCAAATTCCTTCATGTTTTGCTTGAATCTTAGGTTGACTTGATACTACTTTGCTTGCAAGTGGTAGTTCTCTATAGTGTACATGTGCAAGCCTTCAGTGCCATAGTTTGCTTGGTTACATAGTGTCATGAACTAAGGCTTGTTCTGGTTGTCCCTTCAACTTGTACAAGCCTCCCTCTTGCTCCCCAATTAATGTTGCATCATCTATTTCCTTGCCTCTTGGCCATCAACAAATGCAACATGAAATCATTTAGCATCTGGAGCTAAGATGGAGAGGAGATTCTTCTTCAAACTTGGTACAAAAAGAACATCCTTCATCTTCATCGATTTTCCTAGATCCAACTTGTAAGAAGTTTCTCCACTTCCTTTAATAGGATATTGGTAGTCATCTCCAAGTTTCACCTTGTGAGGTGACTCATGTTTTGACAAGTTGGTAAATGATTCTTTGTTCCTTGTCATATACTTGGATGCTCCACTGTCTACAAGCCAATCATTGCTTTTGTGGGTGACGGTACCTGTAAGAGATGAAATCAAAACATATTCTTCATCACTTAAAGAATCGTCTCTTATCCTTTCCCTTTTTGCTTCATCTTCTTCAACAATGTGAGCATGATGCTTCCTTCTCTTGTTTGTTCTTGCAGATCCCTTGTTTATGGGATAATCTCTTGCAAAGTTTCCTTTCTCATCACATGTATAACATCTGATACTGGAGAAATCACGTTTAGGTCTATGATTCTTTTGGAATCTTTTAGGTCTTCTGTGAGAGTGATCCTCCCTCTTGCTTCTATCCTTCTTTGTATGAACTGTTAGGGCTTGATCATCATTAGCTCCCATCTTCTTTTCTCTTGATACAAGTCGAGCTTCTTCTTGGGTGCACACCTCCCACAATCTGTTGAACTTGATAAGTTTCTTCTTGGCGCATATTCAACAGATGAAAGAATCCCATGATTTCAGAAGGCCATTCAATGTGGTCATTACTATCTCTCCTTCTTTAACATTCTCTTCAATGGTTTCAAGTTGCTCCTTGATTTGTGAGACCCTTGAGAAGTAGGATTCAATGGTCTTTGATTCTTGGATCTTCACATTCTTGAGTTGATTCCTCAGGTTCATCTTTCGTTTGATGTTCTTTCCTTCATATAGCTTGGTTAAAGCATCAAACATCTTCTTGGGTGTCTTCAATGAAGAGACACGAGGAATGAAATGATCTTTGATGGATTATGTAATAATCATCTTGGCTCTAATCATGTTCTTCTTGTGAGAAACCTTGGCGTCTTCTTCTTCTGGTTCTGGAACCTCCTCAGTGACATACTTGTCCAAATCATTCTCTTCTAGTATTAGAGAAATTCTATACTTCCATGCTCGAAAGTTGTCAACTCCTTCAAGCTTGTGCTAAAGCTTGGTATGGTTTAACATCTTGAAATGAGAACCTCACATGGAAATAGAAAAGAAATAGGTCATACCAATTGAGGCGCCCAATTGTTTCTTGAACTCGTTGACCTAGGGTTTTACAGAGAAACCCTAATTTTAAAACTTGGAGTCTTGAAATCTTGTCTTCATAGAAAGATGTACCTCCTTGAGGTGAGTTGTTCAGTGATGCCCTTTTTCGGATTGGTGGAGGGAAGCTCCAAAAATATGATGCCCTAATTTGTCCCGACGGTAGTGATGAGATCAAAAATGAAACTTATATTATTTGGAATCTGTTTCCACCAAATGATGCACCTTGAAGTGAGTTAGTTTGGCCTTATTTTTTGGATAAATTATCGATAAAAGTGTCAGATCTTGGAAGCCCTAGTTTTCACAACTGCATAGTTCCTTCTTTCAGGGTGGCTCTCATACCATGTTAAAGTTTTCACTTCAATTCAAATGTTAGATCTTTAATCTAATGTACTAGGATCATTGAAAGATAGGCAAACACAACATAAAGAAAGACAAATATTTGTTCTTAGGAAACCACAAGGGAGAAAACCCAGCAACTTCTTATGTATAGATTCATCACTTAGTATAATGTCGGAAAGATAGAAAAACCCAAAGATAAAATGTCTTATGCAACTTTTTCTTCTTCTACCCTAGTGAACTTGCTTGTGATTGTTGTGTGTCCAAATGAGGGAGGGTTCCTCCCTATTTATATTCTTTAGTTGAGTGACCTAAGACCCCAACAGAGTCGACTTCCTAACTTGATTGGGGTGACTTCTCCTAGGGAGACTCAAAAATACATTTTACACGAGTCTTTTGGGGACTATTGGCCCAACTTACAACGGAGGATTTACCTCAATAATTACATGGCTAAATACAATATTAATGACCTCTCCGATCAAAGGGAAAACATCCCCAAAAGGAGGAATAAAAAAAGTACATAATAATAGTAGTAGTAATATAAAGAATATCTTCTAAAGTTACTTTTACAACAACATTAGGTAGCCCAATAATAACAAAAACTACAAAATTCAGACATAAACAAGGCAATGCAAAGACAAGAAGAGGTTAATCGACCTCATAGATCACCCACTGAGACAACACAAAGGAATCCACAGGGAAACAAATTTGACAAAATATCCATTTGAGGTCCTAGAGTTGCGTTTTTTTCTCTCTATAGAAGATAGATAATGGAATTACATGTTGAGCAGCCATATAATGCAAATATGTGCTTTGGAGTGGTGCTATTTTAGATCAACTAGTGGCACTTCTTGCACTAAAATTGGAGAATTTACAGAACGAGATTTGGACTAGAGTTATAATGGAGAACTCCATCGATACATGCAACTGATCTCTACTTGGAGAATGAGCATTTTAAGGTTCCAACTATCCCTTTGGTGTGTTGTGGATAAATAAGGAATTTAGGATCCTACTAATTCTTCAAATGGTTTGACACGCTACCAATAGAAGACCTCTAGGCTCAAATTTGAGGTTGACATAATCCACTAATAGATGGACAACAGTATTAAATACTGGTTAAATACTAAAATGGCGTAGACAAGAGAGCTCTTGAGATGTCAATTGTTGGTTTCTCTAATTTCTAAATCACCTCTTGTTAGTATGATTAAAAGTGCAACCAAAGAAGCTCATAAATTGATCCCTACATCATAGATTTTATCTCTTCCAAAATATAATTGTTTCTCAATTTTTAGATATACCCTAAGGTTTGAGCTACACCTCGGGATTCCCATCCCATGAAATCCCTATGCCATAGGATAAAGACAAGGAAACATTCTTACGAGTAAAGAAGGGATTTAATTCATTTATCTTGAATATTCAAAGATAAATGCATTGCTTTCCTTCTATTAACAAAAATAACAAAGAAATTGTACCCAATGTTACATTTATCGTGTGTTAATCCCCAAGTTTGCTTGTGCAACTAGAGGGTTTAGATCTAGTGAGATCCTATCATTAAAGGGACCAGAGTTTGGTGTGGTCATTTCTATTAAATTCTAGAAAATTGTTATTTTTAGCAATTTCATTTTTGTCCGGAGCCATAGTTCCAAGGATTGCATATTAGAGATGTATTGTTGAACCTTGTAACATCACAATGATGATGAGATTTTTTTGTTAACATGCAAGCAATTTCACACTGTTATTTTTAGTAGGTTTTTAGGGTTGACTCTAAACACATTTTTGGCTTCCTTGTAGAAAAGAAGATTATGATGAGACTATTTTCACATAAATTTCTATTTTTAACAATGTCTTTTAAGACGTGATATATATGATAGGGGTTTCCTAGAATTTCTCTTCAGGTTTGTTTGTTTTCCATATTGTTTGCTATTTTTGGCATGTCCATTTTGTGTAGGTCTATATTTGGCAAGAACAATGGCGAAATGGTTTGGTTGATGGAAGATGGCGAGTTAAGTACAGGAAGTTAGAAAGTGGATGAGGTTTCAGAGTGACATGCCACAACTATTTGAGGATAGTTTATTTTATAAAATATTTTCAAAACCCTTATTTGAATGTGGACCAAAACCCTATTTTGCTAAGACCCTAGAATGCCATGCAAATATTGACAACATTCCTAAAACCCTAATTTGAATTTGTTGTTTTATCTGCTCAAAACCATAAATTTGAATTTTATATGTTTGTCCATTCAAAACCCTAGTTTAGCCTCTTGTTATAATTGGTGGTTATGCTAAGTTTGGCAAGCTTAGAAACCTAAATCCTATCTTTTATCCAAATCTTTGCATGCTAGCCAAGCTTGTCATTATTAGGCCTGATATTTGTGAAACCTCAATTTGCATTGCTAGTTGTCTTATCAGGAACCCTAGACTACATTGTCTTTATAATTGGTGATCCATGCATTGTTGCCAAGTTGAACCCTAACTTCTTTTTGTTTTAGTATAGTAGGCATGCAACTTTAATTGTTTAGTATTTTCTTGGTCATATGACCTCTAAAAAGGGCATTAATTATAGGTTGTAGTATCGATGACCTTAATTTTAGGGTTTCCAACATGTATCTATTTGTTACAACTTTAAACAACAATCTTATTGAAGGGTAAATTGACTTAATTTCAAAGAATCCACTAGTGTAGTTGATGATTAAGAAGGGACAATGCAACAAGTAGGATATTCTAGGCATTTTCCTATGCTTAAAATAAAGAAACAATGAACAATAGTCTCATACACAATGCAACTGTAGGAGTAAATGCATGGCAAAATTTGCCTTGTGTTTTCGCTTGTTCAATATCCATAGGTTATAATTTAAAATCCTTGAGTAATAGGTTAAAATTGCATGTTTGATTTGCCACCAGAGGTAGTAACAACAAATTATGGATGGTAGGGGTTTATTAGCTTAGGATTCTTTCTTGAGTTTCTATAAGAATGGGGATAAAATCATTATGTAGGTTAGAGCATATTTTTCTAGTAGTTTTGCAGTAGTGAAGGATCACCTTTTTTCCAACTTTTGAGACTCGTCATTTCTTCCATCATTTCCATTCCACGAATCCTATTGTAACATGTTACATCTTGTTTATTATGATGCAAACAATCTCTTAAATAATGTATGATTTGGTCCACCTATGTTTGACATCTAACTCTTTGGGTCTCTTGGTTAATATTTGGCTAAGTAAAATTATAGTGTATTTTTAACTACTAATGAACTTGTTTTGAGTTATTGCATATTCACCCTCATTTCCTTTCCTCTTTCATTATTGCAACTTTCTTTTATGACATGATCTCAACCATAATTATTTTGATTAAGTTCTTTCTTCACTTTGGAATGTTCATTGGTAGCCAAAAGTGAGTTATATGTGTACTAATACATTGGGGTTCTTATGCAGAATGTATAAATGTAATTGCAATGTACTACCCATAAGGACACCCCCCTGAGTGAAAAGAGATGCTTCCAATGGTGAGATGGTTGTATTGTGTAAATATTTTGGTGTAGCTTTGCATGATAACATCGTGTCACCAAAAGTATCAAATATAACTTATTGGAAACATTGGGAAAAATATAAAAAATTTAAAAAATTACAAATCAATAATTTATTTCAATTGTTTAAACATATAAAGCAACAACAACATCAAGCAAACACATCACTACATAATATGAAAACCAAATTGGTGTATGATACCCCCTTGTTTATGGGACCAGGAAGCTCTCCATGCCAAAGTCTTTTGATAGCAATGACCTTGGAAAAAGGTCCTTCCAGATCAAAGTACACAATAGAAACAACAATGAACACCCACAGAACACAATAACAAAGAGAAATTCCAAGAGTTATGGCTTCGATAAATCTCAAAGATGAAATTTACATAGACAATTATTTTCAAACTCGAGGCTTTGTTACTCACTCGAAGCGACTTGTACACATAAATTACAACTTTTTCTTCCTATACTTTGGGCAGCAACAACCCTTTCTTGTTATGAAATCCTTTGTTTATAGCTTCCCTAGTTTGTTCAAATCTTCTTCTAGAAGTCCCTGGATAATTCCAGGCAGTTCAAGGATTTCTCAGATATTTCCTGCAACTGATTCATCTTCTTACGCCACCTGGCCTTTTCCAACTATCGCCATAATTTCTCAATTAATTCTGCACTATTCCAATCTTGGAGTTGTGACTGCCAAACTAGTCAGTTCAACAATCATCGATCATTGACCGACTGACTTGTTCTTCCTTGATGGTTTCCTTTGAATCAATCACTCGTCGACATATCCTTTCGACTCACCACACGTGGATTGTTTTCCTTTTTAGTCGATTTCTCGATTAGTCTTTCTTCGACTACAATACTTTTACTCTACCAAAGGTCGCTGGCTCATCCCCTAGTCGAACTTGGTCAGATTTTCATATTCAATTGTTTGTTAGGGGTCGATATGCGCTTGCATCATCCTCCCTAGGTTGAAATAAACATGACTACTCTTTCAATTAGTAGAGATCTTCTTTTGAAATCCAGGTTGCTTCTTCAATTCCCTTACCTTCCCATCGAACTAGATATTCTTTTGTTTTGGTATGTGTCATGTCCCAGATTTTGCATTGGGTCACAATGGCCTAATCACATTTTCCATATTCATGAGAGTTTTTCAAATTGATGCTAACGGTCAAATAATTGCCAAGGAGGAAAATTACTAGTTTCCTAGGTTGGGGGTGGAAGCTTTGGGATTTGGAATAAGGGGGACAATAAATGATGTTTGAACATTAGAATGACATAAATATATAATAAAAGAGCTAAATAAATAAATACAAGGGAAAATCAAAGTGGCAATTGATCATGAAGACACATGGAGGATGTGAGACCCACATAAGCTAGATTTTCTATGCCACATGGCATCCTCCTCTTGCAATTTCAAATCCATGGGAAGCCTAAATTTTCTTGGATGAGTTAGAAGGTTAATATAGTTAGCCATATGCATCATAGTTTGAATTTGGAAGTTAATGTAACTTACATGGGAGAGGAAGAGTCATTTTGGAGCTAGTGAGACACTTGGACTAGATTCCCTAGCTCTATGGAAACAATGTTAAATATGCTATGACACCTATGACACAAATCAGATTTGAAGGCTGACATTTCACATATATAACATTTCAGGTCAAAATAGAGCATCCAAGAGGGTTCTCATGTGATTTGGGGAAGCTCAATGGGTTCCTACTCAAATTGGGGGAAGATGGAAGGCTAGGAAAAGGAGGACACATGGAAAATCTTGAGCACACACCCTAATTAAAATTGGCTTGATTTTGTAGATGGATTGGTAAACTTAGAAGGCTCAGGATGTTTATAAAATACAAGAATCAATCAAGAGAAGAGCTTTTGATCATTTGAGAAAATTGCATTTGTGAATTGAGAGAGCTAGTGGATGACTAGTTTCTTACCTTAGCCAATTTCCAGGGTGAAAGATTCCCATCCAATTTGGTGTTTGGAAATTCCACTCATGTATTTAATGGAGCTTTAATGGAGTTGTATTTGCATGTGTAAGCTATAGGGAAGCTCTTGGTTCCTTCTATTGCAACACTTTCTCTCCACCATTTCCAGTTTGTATTGCATATTCTTTCTCGTGGAGGGATTGCGCTTTGGGTGAGATATTGATCTCTTTGGGGAGGATTCTAATGCCCCATTATTTTATGCTATGATGTAAATTATCTGTATTTCAAGTTCAGAAGACTCTCAAGTCAAAATACTGAAATATTTCATGTAAAAATGTTAATCAATGAAGAAATAGTGTCATTTCCCCACTATCTTGTTGGGAACCAATGTAATGTTGATGGATTCGAATGGATAAGTAAAATACTAATGGTTTATGGATAAATGGACTGTTATTTCTTTATTTAAAGTTCAGAATACTCTCAGGTTGAAATACCCAAAATATTTCATGTATAAATGTTAAACAATGAAGAAACAATGCCATTTCCTCACTACCTTGTTGTGAACCAATATAATGTTGATAGATTCGAATGGTTAAGTAAGATACTTATGGTTTATGGATGAATGGAATATTATTGATGGATTATATGAGTTTAACATTCAGTACATAAGCATTTGGATTTATTTTGTTGAGTTTCATAGCATTTGGAGAAGTTTGCCTATCATTTCCCCCAAGGTTGAAACTAGTCTTTTTGCATCTGATTTAAGGAAGTTATAGAAGACATTAAAAGTTGAATGGTAATGCATATGATTTCATATTGATGTCCTTTACATTTCCCCTTCTTCCATTCAGAAATTCGAGTTGGATTGAATGCATTCGGGAATCCATTTTCAGTATTCATTGTGGGGGAATTAGAACCCCAAATTACTAGTCAAAACTCCTACCTCAACCAAAATATTAAACAAGTTTGAAAAAGTAATTGGAGGGTAATAAATCATTCCTTAACATCATATTCAGGTCTCAATATCATTCATACACCTTCTCAGAATATTTGGGAGCATTTGGGCCAATTTGGAGACCTAGACATCAAAACTAGTCTAAGATCGAATTAGGGGAAAAAGTGAAAAATTGGTCATTTAATGAAATTTTCAAAAAGGGACATTACAGTGGTATTATAGAATGATATTGGCACCTAATGTGGTCTAATATTTATGAGTACACCAAGTCAGGGACCACCATTAGATATTGAAACCCAAAAGTGCTTTTGTTGAAGAGGAAACTATGACTAGGGATGAAAAGGGAACCTCATATGATGGTGAGGAGCATATAAAAATCATGGAACCCATATTTGAAGACATGACCAAGAATATTATGAAAGGATTCGAATTGTTGGCTATCCAAGGTTGGAGAAAATACATTGATCTTAAGAAAACCAAGGAGAAAAATACATCAACTTGCTTGAAGGAGCAAAAGGAGGAGACCCATGAACCACCTAGTTCTGAAATAGGTGAAGTAGAAGAAGTAGTACATGAAGAGGATCAAAATTCACTCCCAAGTGACTCTGAAAAATATGTAGAGACATCACATGAGTATGAAGAATTTTCTATTGAAAATACTGAAGATCATTTCGAGACACATTCTACCTTGGAAATGAAACAAAGAGAACCTACTGATGGATGCTTGAACTATGAAGGAGTACCTATTAATGGGTGCTCACAACTCTATGTTGGTGACATAGAGATTAGATTTAAAAATTTTGTTGCAAGCCAAATTTCTAGTAAACATGAAAATTAATACCTTGTAGCAGTTGAAGAAGAAACAGGATCAACTTCCCCATCACCACTTGAGTTTCATGAAGTTGGTCCAAGCAAGAAGGAAGAAGATGAGGAGGTTCATTTGTAAGAGCCTCATTTTCTTGAAGGGCCCTCAAATATGAATGAAAAGAAGATCCAAGAGGCCCTTAGAATACTACAAGACACTAAAGCATTGGTGTCAAATTCTTTTTGGAAAATTTCTTCATTGGAGGATCCATCCTTCCTTGAAGACATGGAGAAGATTCAAAGAGCAATGTGCAACATTGAAGGTAATTTCATGTCTTTGATTTTTTATAGAAACAATTTGTTTGAGCTTAATGAATGTTTACATTCAAGCATACTTGAATAATAATGATGATATTCATAATCTCCAAATTCAAAATGAGCAACTTCTAGAGAGGTTGCAAGATACTTGTTCTTTCTCTCATGTTTCAGATTGTCATATGGTAGATTGCTTGGAGGATTCTCATGACATGGTGGATCATGAGAAATGTAGAAATTTGAATGTGCTTGATGTGTTTGAATATGAACTTTATGTGGTGGAAGAGGAACTTGAATTGTCTCTTGATGAAGGTTATGCATTTTTTAAAGAATAGCATGATTCATCTACATTGGAACCAATCTATGACAAAGGTTTCACACTTTTGAAGGAGCTGCATGATACTACCCATATGGATCCTTCCCATGATGGAAATTTTGCACTTTTTGATCATTTGGGTCAGTTAGTTCATTCTCCTACATCCTACAATTCCATGTTTTTCAACATTAGTCTCAATGAAGTATGGGTGAAAGGGTTCTTTTTTATGGTGCCACATGAGGAGTATGGAACTCCTAGATTGACTTTTTATGATGACATGGTTGGAGCACATTCTTATTCACATTTGAAGAAACATCCTTTGTTACTTTATGATGATGCACATCTACATGGATGCACATATGATATGCATTTGAGTCACTTGAAGACTCATGGTTTTTCTTGCTCAACACTTGGTTCATTTGATGTTGGAGGAACTTCATCCAACACTAGGGTGAATAGATTTATAATTGGAGAAAAATTTTGTTTCCAGTTACATACTTTATTATATATTTATGATTCTCTCATTCATGGATGTATGGGTGAGACCTCTTTGAGTCATTTGAAGTCTCTTTGTTTTTTTTGCTCATTATTTGGTTCAGATTTTAGTGTAGATTCTTCATTCACTTCTTGGATGAAAGAATACATGGCTGAATATTTTGATGCATATCACATAATTTTGGAGTAGCATTATGGGACATGGGATCCTCACCTATGTCATTGGAGCAGATTTGATTGGTCACTTGAAGCTTGTATGCACTTGGTAAATGGTGGTCTGCTTACTTGGAGCTATAAGCACTTTCATGATTTTTTGATGAGGAACCTCCTTGATGTACATTTTTATTATGTTGTTATGTACTTTGATGATATATATTATATACTCATGATGTTTGGAATAATGCATACAAGAAAATGGGATCCCTGAACTCTCTTTCTTAATGGTATGGGTTGGAGAGCACTCTTAATTTTTGGAGTGCAATACAAGCAATGGGACCCTGGGATAATTTTTAGTCCCATTGATTTCAAATATTTTGTGAAACAAGTAGTATGGGAGATGGATTCCCCACTTAATAAAGCGATTTTAATCAGAGTAGTGTAGTAGCAAGCATGGTAGTTCCTCTCGAAAATCTTCATGGAATCTCAAAGACTCAAAGTTGGGAAACAAAGTGGCAACTTCAAATAATCATACAGAAAGCAGGTTCTTCAACACCCATGAATGAAATTGCTTGAGGACAATAAATATTAGGAAGGGAGGATTTGTCATGTCCCATATTTTGCATTGGGTCACAATGGCCTAATCACATTTTCCATATTCATGACGGTTTGTCAAATTGATGCTAAGGGTCAAATAATTGCCAAGGAGGAAAATTACTAGTTTCCTAGGTTGGGGGTGGAAGCTTTGGGATTTGGAACAAGGGGGACAATAAATGATGTTTGAACATCATAATGGAATAAATATTTAATAAATGAGATAAATAAATAAATACAAGGGAAAATCAAAGTGGCAATTGATCATGAAGACATATGGAGGATGTGGGACCCACACAAGCTAGATTTTCTTTGCCACATGAAATCTTTCTCTTGCAATTTTGAATTCATGGGAAGCCTAAATGTTATTGGATGAGTTATAAGGCTAATACACTTGGCCATATGAATCATAGGTCGAATTTGGAAGAAAATGTAACTTACATGGGAGAGGAAGAGTCATTTTGGAGCTAGTGAGACACTTGGACTAGATTCCCCAGCTCTATGACAACAATGATGAAGATGCTATGAAACCTATGAAACAAACCAGATATGAAGGGTGAAATTTGACATATTTGACATGTTAAGTCGAAATAGATCATCCAAGAGGGTTCTCATGTGATTTGTGGAAGCTCAATGGGTTCCTACTCAAATTGGGGGAAGATGGAAGGCTAGGAAAGGGAGGACACATGTCAAATATTGAGCACACACCCTAATTCGAATTGGATTGATTTTGTGGATGGATTGGTAAAATTAGAAGGATAAGGATGTTTATGAAATATAGGAATCAACCAAGAGAAGAGTTTTTTATCATTTGAGAAAATTGCATTTGTGAATTGAGAGACCTAGTGGATGACTAGTTTCTTGCCGTAGCCAATTTCGAGGGTGAAAGATTCCCATCCAAGTTGGTGTTTGGAAATGACACTCAGGTCTTTCATGGAGATTTAATGAAGTTGTATTTGCAGGTGTAAGCTACAGGGAAGCTCGTGGTTCTTTCTATTGAAACAATTTCTCTCAACCATTTCCAGTTTTTATTGCATATTCTTGCTCATGGAGGGATTGCGCTTTGGGTGAGCTATTGATCTCTTTGGGGAAGCTTCTAATGCCCCATTATTTTATTTTTTGATATAAATTATCTGTAATTCAATTTCATAAGACTCTTTGGTCGAAATACTGAAATATTTCATGTAAAAATGTTAATCAATGAAGAAATAATGTCATTTCCCCACTATCTTGTTGTGAACCAATGTAATGTTGATGGATTCAAATGGATAAGTAAACTACTGATGGTTTATGGATGAATGGAATTTTATTTCTGTATTTAAATTTCAAAATACTCTCAGGTCGAAATACCCAAAATATTTCATGTATAAATATTAAACAATGAATAAACAATGCCATTTCCCCACTACCTTGTTGTGAACCAATATAATGTTGATAGATTCGAATGGATAAGTAAAATACTGATGGTTTATGGATGAATGTATTTTTATTGATTGATTATATGAGTTTAATGTTCAGTACATAAGCATTTGCGGTTATTTTGTTGAGTTTCATAGCATTTGGAGAAGTTTTCCTATCATTTTCCCTAAGGTTGAAAATAGTCTTTTTGCATCTGATTTAAGGGAGTTGTAGCAGATATTAAAAGCTGAATGGTGATGCATATGAGTTCATATTTATTTCCTTTACATTTCCCCTACTTCCATTCATAAATTTGAGTTGGATTGAGTGCATTTGGGAAGCCATTTTCAGCATTCATTGTGGGGGAATTAGAACCCAAAATTACTAGTAAAAACTCCTACCTCGACCAGAATCTTAAACAAGTTTGAAGAAGTAATTGGAGGGTCATAAATCATCCCTTAACATTATATTCAAGTCTCAATATCATTCATATTCCTTCTTAGAATATTTGGGATCATTTGGGCCAATTTGGAGATCTAGACATAAAAACTAGTCAAAGGTCGAATTAGGGGAAAAAAGTGAAAAAAATGGTCATTTAATAAAATTTTCAAAAAGGGACATTATAGTATGTCGTGGCCGACCGGTGACACATTCTTCCATAATTTTTGCAATTTGTTCTTATTTTCGACTTAGCAACTTTTATTTCCAATTAATAGTCAGTTCTTCTCCACCAGTCGATCCTTCTTCATATTTGTACAAGTCAACATTGAATGTTGATGATATGTTCAATTCCTCTGACAACTCCAATTCATAAGCATTATCGAATATCTTCTTGAGAATTCTACAAGGACAAATTTTCTTTAATTTTAACTTATTATATGTTCCTCTTTGGAACCTTTTCTTCCTAAGATGTGTATAGACCAATTCACCTTCTGTAAATGAATGTAGTTGTCTTCGTCGATCGACTCTTAGATTATATGCAGCATTTCTCTTTTCCAGTCATCTTCTCACCTGGTTGTGCACGCCCTTCATGTGCTATGCAAATCATTCGACATTTGCGATCTTTTGCATCTCCATCGGCAACTCTGTCAAGTTGACTACTCCATGTGGACTTATACCTTGTACAATTTCAAATGGAATAATTCATGTCGACCGATTCAGTAGATTTTTATATGCAAACTCTGCTTGTGCTAACACATTCTGCCATTACTTGGGTCATTAGTACGTTAGACATCTCAGTAAATTTCCCAAACTTCTATTCACGACCTCTATCTGTCTGTTAGTATGTGGATAATATGTAGAACTAAACTGCAACTTGGTTCCCAATTTCTTCCACATTATTCACCAAAAGTGGTCCATGAACTCCATGTCTCTGTTCGAAGTGGTACTATTCGGTATTCTGTGTAACCTTACAACTTCCTTGAAAAATAAAACAACAATACTTGTGGTATCACTCATCTTTAGACATGGAATGAAGTGTTCCATCTTCGAAAATCTATTGAGTACCATGAATATGGAGTCATTTCCCTACTGTGTCTTCAATAATCCCAACACAAATTCCATACTAAGGTGCTCCCATGGAACAGTCGACACTAGCAATGGTGTATACAACCCCGCATTCCTTCTTCCCTTAGCATGCTGGAAAATCCTACATTATTGAACCCACTTTTGCACATCTATCAGTAATTCTGGCCAATAGTAACTTTCTTCAACCAATGCTCTAGTATTTTCGACACCAAAATGTCCGGCTAGTCCTCCACTGTGTAACTCCTTGATCAAATTTTCTCTCATGGATCCATGGGGTATACATAAATGATGCCCCTTGAATAAATATCCTTCTTGAACAAAGTAGTCTAAATATGGTGTCTTATCAACACTGCATGACTTTTTCAATGCCTTCCATGCATCTCAAAAATCTTCATCGGTTTCATATTCTATATTCACTGACTCTAATCCAATTTCCTAAGCAGTTGGCACGTTCAACAATGCAACCCATCGGCTTAACATGTCAGCAACCTTATTTGTCTTCCCCAACTTATGCTTGATCACAAATGTGTAACTCTGTAGAAATTCAACCTACTTCATATGCCTTTGATTTAGTTTGGTCTAAGTGTTCAAATACTTCATCGCCTAGTGGTCGGCATACAACACAAACTCCTTCAACAATAAATAGTACCTCAATTTATTCAATGCTTAAACAATGGCATAAAACTCCTTGTCACAGACCGAATACTTCTGCTTGGCGTCATCCAATTTCTCGCTGAAGAATGCGATTGGTTGGCCTTCTTGGCTTAGTACTACTCCCATCGCCACTCCAATCATGTCGCAATATACTTGGAAAACCTTTTCAAAGTAAAGGAGAGCTAGCAAGAGTCTCTCAATAACCTTCCTCTTCATCCCTTTGAAAGCTTATCAAGATGATTTCATCTACTTGAATTCACCATTGTTTATGCACATCATTAGCAGTGCACATATCTGACTGAAATCCTTAATGAACTTCTGGTAGAAGCTAGTAAGTCCATGAAAACTTCTGAATTCTATCGCATTAGTCAGCTTCAACCATTCCGGTATAACCTTGACCTTATCTGATTCCATCGTCAACCCTTGTCGAGATATTACAAACCCCAAATAAGATAATTGTTCTTTTAGAAAAGAACACTTTTTCAGGTTCACCATCATCTTTTCCTCCTGCAGTCCCTGCAGTACTTGTGGAAGATGCACGAGATGTTCTTTCTTGGTTCGAATGAAAATTAGTATATTGTTGAGATAGACTATGACGAATTTTCCCAAGTATGGCTTTATTACATATTTCATTAGTCTCATAAGAAAATTGGGTGCATTTGTCAGTCCAAATGGCATGACCAACCATTCATACAGTCCCTCCTCTGCATTGAAGGTTGTTTTCCATTCATCCCCCTCTTGGATCTTGATTTGATGATAGCCACTCTTCAGATCAATCTTGGTGAAGTGTCTAGATCCACTCAAATAATCGATTAGGTCATCCATCCTTAGTAATGAAAACATGTATTTAATAGTAATCTTGTTAATGGCCCTTGAATCAGTGCACATCCTCCATTATCCTCCTTTCATAGGTGCAAGTACGGTTGGTACTACACATGGAATCAAAATTTCTCTGATTAGTGCCATGTCTAGTAACTCTTAGACTTATCAGTTTAGCTCGACACTGTCTATCAGTGTCACGCGATGTGCTACTTTGTTTGGTAGAATCAGTCCTAGAGTCAAGTTGATATGATGTGACATATTTCTCGTTAGTGGCTACCCCATTGACAGGTCATCGACTAATATATCTCGAAACTCCTTTAACACTTCTTCAAATTCCATTGAGACATCTTCTCTCGTTTTCTCCACGCTAAGACATTTTGGAATGATGGTGAAGCAACATCCTTACTTATTCTCTTCCTTTAGAAATTATTTAGTCAAGCACATCAATATTCTTTTCTCCCAATAACTATTTCGTCTTTTCTCGATGCCCTCGTCCTCCTATAGTGGAACCAAATTTTGTCGAACACCATCTTTCCACACTGTAACAGTATTGGCATGACCGTCATAAATCATGTTTCGGTTGTACTTCCATATTCTTCCTAGCAGTAAATGAAAAGAATCCATCATAATAACATCACACAATACACTATCTTCTAGTCATCTGATCTTAAAATTAATCAGACATTGTTTGGTCACCGTCACTTGGTTCCCATTTTGTAGACATGATACCTTATATTGTCTCGGATGTGGTTGACACTCTAACCCAGTTTCTTGATAGCTTATGTTGTGACTAAATTTTATGTACTTCCTCCACCGACTATCGTTAGACAACGTCTGTCGAAAATTTTCACTCGTTCAAAAAATATATTTTCGTATTCCCAACTCCTTCTCCTCTTGTCGGTTTGACTGGATTGACCTCTGCCTAGTCATGAGGTTTCAACCTCCTTCCACCTTCTCTTCATATTAATTCTTTCCTATGGTTGAACCCGTCTTTGTGCCGAAATTATCACCAATCCTTCGTCTCGTCTCCGACTGGTTCTCAATATACAAGTTCTTGGGGCATTTGTATGCCTTGTGTCTGACTTCTCGGCACTTGTAGTAGACTACAGTCTATCTACTAAATCTGCTTCCTTTGAAAACTCTCCTTTGACCATACGCACCTCAGACTCGGTTCTCTTTACCTTCTCATCGATATTCTGATACATAATACTTGGTCAAATTTTCCTCTCTTTGTCGATTATCTTCGACGACTTCCTTTTTTGTTTCTCTACTTTTCCCTTTGGCAAGGATAGTCCTTCCACCCCTCACAATTATTTTCCCCATGACTGTAGTGGGTTTCTTTGTCAACGTTTCTTCTACCTTTGGGGATAGCTGGTATGCTTCCCTTAATGTTCTGAACCTTGACAAGCTTATTTCATCCTAAATAACATATTTCAATACATTTACATATCTTGCTGCTACCTATGCTCCTTCATCAGTATGTCTTGATCGAATCAAAATTATATAGAAATCCTCTATGAAATCCTTCATATTTATCCCCTTATATTGAAATTTTTGTAGCTTCCTATACAAAGAGGTCATATAGTTGGTAGGAAAAAAAAATCTTTTAGCTTGGCGACCATCCTGTCCCAAGTATTTATCTTCTCTTTTCCATTCTTCACTCGGTCGGCTTGCACACTATCCCACCATAAGGAAGTGTGACCTTTCAACTTCAAACAAGCAACTTTTACCCTCTTAGGGTCCTCTATTCATTATATGTCAAAGTATTTCTACATCTCTCTAACCTAGTCTCTCAAATCTTCCAGGTTCAGGCTTCTAGAATAGGTAGGCACATCCATTTTATCCTTACCTCTCATCTCTATCAAGGATTTCAATAGTCTATTTTTTGGGTCTTCTTCTTGTTCGACCCGTGCATCAATTTCATCCTCAACTTCCTCATCGATGTGGTCAATGGCTTCTGTAACATACCCACACTATTGCGCCTCCTTCATGGATGCTAGTTCATTCTTCAGTGTCCTTGTCGTCTAGATGCATTCTTCAATGGTTTTATGGTCAATAGTGACCCGTGTTCCCCCACATTTTCTTCTACCATGAACATTAACACTTCTTTGATCCAACTCCACTCAGACGGTCAATCAACACTTCCACAACTCTACCTAACCGCAACTAGAGTTGCTTCACACGTCCAGTCGCAAATGGACCTCTTTTAACCTTCATGTAGGATGACCTTCCTACTCTGGTACCAAGTTGATAGTAATGACCTTGGAGAAATGTCCTTCCATATCAAAGTATACAAGAGAAACAGCAATGCACACCCATGTCATGTCCCCATCCCAATGGGACTACTAGTTGACAATGTTTCACCCACCTACTAGTTCCCTAGGTTGGGGAGGAGGTATTAAATATTGCAATAAGGGAGATATGGGACCCAAGAGAATCTTAGTTTGTCATTTACACATTAAATTGGGTCATAAAAATAATAATATGGAGAAAATAAAGTTGCATTTATTCATAAGGACATTTGGAGGTTCATGGAGACCTTGGGTGGCTAGATTCTTCCTTACACATGTCATGACTTAACCCCAAATTCAAAATTATGAGTAATGGAACATTCTTGGAATGTGAATATGTGTCAAGTAAAATATCATGAGCCCAATAATTTGAATGGGTGAAGAGGAGTAACTCCCCATAGAAGAGGAGGAGGCTAGGAAGAAAGTAGGTGCCACTTGGAGAGAGATTCCCTATGTTTTATGACAAAAATGATGGAAGAGTCTATGAAAAGTCAAACTTGATTGCAGACCTATGAAAATATGACATGTCAGGGATAAAAATATCCTCCAATAGGGAGCACTTGGGGTTTGACAGAAACAATTCGTATTTGGAGGAAGATCAAGGGTTGAGGAGAAGGAAAAGTTTCATGGAGGTTACTAAACATCAAGTATGAGTTGGAGGAAGCCTATGGGATTGAATTTGGCATTGGAGGACCTTAGGAGTGTTATAAAAATATGTCATGAGGAATGCGAATGGATTTTTATCATTTGATCATTTTCCTTTGATATTTTGGAAAGCACTAACTTGTCCATTGCACGGTGAGTGCTCACTTACCCTGCTAGTGAGCCAATTTCGAGAGAGTGAGATTCTCATCCAAGTTGGTTGTGGGAGATGCCACCTTGACCTCTATTTTGTATATTAATGGATTTTTTTTACTACATATAGGATGTTTCTACTGTTTGTGACCCATCTCTCCTCCTATTCTCTTAATACCCACTTCAAAATTTCTATATTTATCTATGACGTCGCACTTGCGTGAATAGTGGTTGCACTCTGTTGAGGCCAGATGATTCCCAAGAATGGGTGAATTATTTATGGCTCTAAAATATGTCTCCAATCCTCTTTGTAAGTCAAAATTAGCAGAAATACATATGCAAATGTCCACATTTCCAAGATTTGTTGTGACTAGTTTCCTTGTGTTGATTTCCCATTTCAATGGAGTTGTATATCTGATGTATGTTGCGACTTGGGTTTGATATTATATGCTATTAGTGAGATATTATTATGCTGTTAATGGTATATATTTATTATGCTATGTTTTGAACCATGATATACACAATTTGTGAGTCAAAGTTGAGCTTTTACATGTAATTTGCCTTATAAGCAAATACCACTGAATTTATGCATTCAAATAAAATTCCCCATACTCTGTTTTACAATTTGGGAGGTTCACATAGGAATTGGAGAGTCGTTTCTGCTCACACCATAGGGGGGATTGCACCATAAATTACTAGTAATTTTACCATTTTTTCCAATGCTCCAAAATCGAGTTTCAGATGTCTATAACATGTCATAAATATATCATAGATTCCATTGAGTGGACCTCATACTCACCATATCATTCTCTGCCAAATTCGAGACTCTCTTATGCCATTCGAATCCCCTAGATTTAAGACTAGTGAAGACAATTTTCCCCAAATTATGCCTTTGTTGGGAATTTTCGAATTGGGTCATTACATTGGTACAAGAGCATGATATTAGCACATGCTGGAGTCATTTATTCATTTTTCCTGATGATTAACTCCCTCCATTAGAAACTGATACTGGAGACTTTAACAGTGGAATATACGAAAGTGAAGAAATCAATTCTAAGTACGAGGAGATTAGAAAAGAACTAGGATTTGGAGACATGGTTGACAAGTATTTGGAGCATGATATTAGCACATGTTGGAGTCATTTATTCATTTTTCCTGATGATTTACTTCCTCCATTAGAAACTGATACTGGAGACTTTAACAGTGGAATATACGAAAGTGAAGAAATCAATTCTAAGTACGAGGAGATTAGAAAAGAACTAGGATTTGGAGACATGGTTGACAAGGAAGATAATGAGGACCTTAATGCATTCATTAAATCATATCTTGAGGGGATGACCAAAATTTTTATGCAAGGTTTTGAATTGTTGTCTAGCCAACTTGGGGGCAAGTCAACACAAAGGAGTAGTAGTAGTTCACATCATGTTGAGAAGAAGACCAATGGGGAAGCCATTTTTTCGAAGACTGGACCTCATAACCGACCCCAAGAGTTCAAGAATCAGAATGAACCTGTAATACCTAAGTTTTTATAGTTCAAATAAGTCCCTTACATTACTTATGATGTGAGGGAAGCAACAAATGATTGGCAGCAACTAAGTGATGAATGTAGGAAATTCATACCTTTTGATCAGTTCAATAGAGCCACTCTTCAGTTTAAGCAAGGAGGAAGTGGGAATAGGGAACCTCCTATGAATCATGAATTAAATTACACCATGGGAAAAGTAACTATTCCTTCCTTTGATGGTTCCTCACAAATGTCTTCTAGTTCTTGGTTGCAAAAATTAATTGTGTATTTTCAGTTAAATGCTATGGTTGAAGAAGATGCATTGAAAATGACAATTTTGCATATTGAAGGGGAAGATAGTGATTGGTGGTTCCATGGTATTAGAAACTTGGGACATTGTCATATTTTATGTTATGAGGGTTTCTCCATTGTATTAATGGATATATTTGAGAGGAAAGAACCCTAACTTCCTTTCAAATAAGTGGCACAATTGAAGCAAGTAGAAACTCCTTAAGCATATATGTTAGAATTCGAAAAACTTTCAGTAATGGTTTTTGATGTATCTATGGATAGGATGGTTTTATTATTTACTGAAGGATTGACAGAACATTTGAGAGGGCTCGTGAAATCCTACAAGCCATCCACATTGAAGGATGCCATGAATTTGACAAGAGATTTGCAGAATGTGTTGCCAAGAACCAAACACCCCCCCCAAGCCAAATTTTCCTTCCAAGTTCAAGGAAGGTAACAAACCATGAAAAAATGACTCCTCTACCAAAGAAAATAGAGGAGGACCAAGCAAAGAATAACCTAGAAGAAAGAAGCTATTTTCACATGCCAACAACCTTGGGTTCTGAGACATAAATGTGCCAAGGGGAAGGCACACTACATTGAAGTTTTCTCTGAATATGATGAAGAGGGGGAGGAGGAGGAGGAATCACAAATTTCATCCCAATAAAAGGGGTATGAAACAACAGAAGAAGAAGAACCCACTCCTAAGATAGGAAAAATTGAAGTACTTTCTGGTGTACCTAGGTTCCACACCTTGAGGCTCAAGGGTAACATACAAAGCCAAAAGGTCACGATTCTAGTGGATGGTGGAGAAACTCATAACTTAATAGATGCATCCTTGGTGGAGGGGATAAATTTACAAGATGAAATTTTTTATGGTTTCACAGTCATCATTCCAGGCAACAATTCTATGGACTGCACTAAATGGATTCCAAAGCTTCAAGTTACTATAGGAAATCATACTATCACTGACAATTTTTATGTAGTGAATGTGGATGATACAAATGTGGTTTTGGGAGTACAATGGTTGTATTATTTATGGGAATATAAAATGAACTATCAAGTCCCTGAAATGAGGTTCACAAATTCTAAAGGGAAACCCATCTTGTTGAGGGGAATGCACACTTACCCAAATAAAGTGGTGTCCTCTCACAGCATGAGGCCTATATTGAGGCATGGAGACATAGAATGGGTTGTTAAATCTTTAATTACATCTCCTAAACCTCACTTTAAGGTTTCCAAGAATTTTAAGGAGATATAGCAACTATTGAGTAAGTATGAGAGGGGTTTTGGAGACCTTCCCTGAGGAATACCACCAGACAGAGGGGTGGAGCATATCATCGAGTTAGAGATAGGAACAAAAAATATCAAATGCATCCCTATATACACCCCAAAAGGATTTGAGATGAGATTGACGATGCCATTAAAGAACTCTTGGATTTGGGTCTCATAAGGCCTAGTTGCAACCCATATATTGCTTGTTCAGTTGTTATGGTAAAGAAAAAGGATGAAACTTTGAGGATGTGCATTGATTTTAGAGCATTAAATAAGAATACAGTGAAGAATAGATATCCCATCCCAAGTATTGATGATATCATGGATGAGAAACATGGAGCCATGGTTCTTCTAAAAAATTTACCTTAGATATGGGTATCATCAAATTCGAATGAGGGAAGAAGACATACCAAAGATTGCTTTCAGATGCCACTATGATCACTTTGAGTTTGTTTCCATGCCCTTTGTCTTGAAAAATGTACCTACCACATTCCAATAATGCATGATCAATATATTCCAAAAGAAACTTTGTAAGTTTGTACTAGTTTTCTTTGATGACATTCTTATTTACAGTCAAACTTGGAAGGAACATTTGCATAATCTAGAAGAGGTATTAAAAAATCTGCATGATCACTTTGTTTGCTAAGCTGTCAAAATGTGATTTTGGTTTGACAGAGCTATTGTATCTTAGACACATCATTGGTCAAGATGGTGTGAAGGTGGATATGGAGAAAATATGAGCCATTATAGAATGGCCTTGTCCGAAAAATCTCACTGAAATGAGAGGATTCATTGGAATTTTCACCTACTATAGAAAGTTTGTGAACGAGTTCTCCCAACTCACTTCACCTCTCACTGATTTGACAAGAAAATATTCTTTCCAATGACATGAAGGGGCTGAAAATATTTCCAAAGTATGAAAGAGGTAATAAGAAACTATTAGCCTTACCTTCTTTTTCTAAACCACCTGTCTTGGAATGTGATGCATCAGGAGAAGGCATTGGAGTAGTCGTAAAACAAGGAAAACACCCAATATATTTTGAGAGTAGGAAGATACAACCACATGAGAATATTTACTCCATTTATGATAAATAAATGTTAGCCATCATGCATGCTTTGATAAAGTTTAGACAATACTTGGTGGGAAACAAATTTGTGGTCAAAACTAACCATAATAGCTTAAGGTACTTCCTCAGTCAAAAAGATCTAAATGAAAGGCAATAAAAGTGGGTGAGTAAGATTCAAGCATTTGAATTTGATATTGAATATGTGAAGGGAAAAATAATGTGGTAGTTTATGCCTTATCTAGAATACCTTCTATTTCTCTAATGGATGTAGCAGAAAATTGGAAAGCCACATTAGAAGTAGAGTATGCCAAGGATAAGTTTTCTTGTGAAATTGTTTATGGGACTAACCATGATGATAGGCATAAGGTGTTGGAAGGAATAATATACTACAAATATACAATCTATTTGGTCCCTAGTTTGATTTTGAAGGAGAAAAATTTAAAGAAAGCTCATGATTCTCCTCTAGCGGGTCACTCCGGTTTCTTCAAAACATATCGAATGTTGAGGGAAAGATTCTCATGGAAAGGGTTGAAGGATTATGTTCTGAAGTATGTTAATGAATTCCCCACATTTAAGCAAAATAAATTGGACCACACTCATCCAGCTGGCCTCTTACACATATTGCCTATTCCAGAACAAAAATGGGAGAACATTTCCATGGACTTTATCACTGGTTTTCCCAAGGTATTTGGTAAGGATTGCATATTTACGGTGGTTGATAGGATCGCTAAATTTGTTCATTTATTTTATGTTACTACAACTTTCACTGCTGCACAAGTGGCTGAGCTATTTTTTAAAGAAGTTTTCAGATTGCATGGGCTTCCTAAGGGCATTGTTAGTGACATAGATAGAAAACGTTTTAGTGCATTTTGGAAAGAACTATTCAAAATGGTTCGGAAAAATTTGACAGCTAGCATAATATATCATCCAAAAACTGATGGCCAAACAGAGAGGGTGAATTAATGGTTGGAAGGATACTTGAGTAACTATGTTAGTGGGAAACAAAAAACATGGATAAAATGGTTGCATTTGGGTGAGTTTTGTTACAATACTACTTTTCATGTCCATTGGCATGTTTCCTTTCAAAGAACTTTATGGTTATGATGCATCCACTTTTATTGAAATTTTTTTTCTTCTGATAGTAGATCTCCAAAGGCTAAGAATTGGATTGAAGAAAAACAAGAAGTTTTGAAGGTTTTGAAAGATAACTTGCAGGTTGCCAAAAATCAACAAAACAAATATGAATCCCAAAATAGAGTGGAGATGCATTTCCAAGTGAATTAGTTGGTTTATTTGAGGTTGCAGCCCTACAAACAAACCACCATAAAGGGAAAAGGTTCAAAAAAACTCAAACCAAGGTTTTATGGTCCCTACAAAGTGATTCGAAAGGTTGGAGAAGTGGCCTATAAATTGGAGCTTCCCATGGGAAGTAAAATTCATAATGTATTTCATGTTTCATGTCTAAATGAGGTTATAGGTCAGAATAATTCAGTTTTAGATACTTTACCTCCTTTGGATGATGAAGGACAACTTGTTCTCATTCCAGACAAAATCTTGAGAACAAGGGAGAGAATGTTAATAAGTACAAAAATAAAAGAATACTTGGTACCATGGAAGGATTTGCCTAGTGAGGAATCCACTTGGGAAGATGAAATTTTTTTGTAGAATCCAAACTTGAAATTACTTGAGGACAAGCAATATTGGGTGGGGAGGACTGTCATGTCCCCATCCCAATGAGACTACTATTTGACAATGTTTCCCCCACCTACTAATTCCCTAGGTTGCGTAGGAGGCATTAAATCTTGCAATAAGGGAGATATGGGACCTAAGATAACCTTAGTTTGTCATTTACACATTAAATTGGGTCATAAAAATAATAAATATGGATAAAATAAAGTGGCATTGCTTCATAAGGACATTTGGAGGTTCATAGAGACCTTGGGTGGCTAGATTATTCCTTACACATGTCATGACTTAACCCCAAATTCGAAATTATGAGTAATGAAACATTCTTGGAATGTGAATAGGTTTCAATTAACATATCATGATCCCAAGGATCTGAACAGGTGAAGAGGAGTAACTCCCCATAGAAGAGGAAAAGGCTAGGAAGAAACTAGGTGCCACTCGGAGAGAGATTCCCTACATTTTATTACAACAATGATGGAAGATTCTATGAAAATTTAGACCTGATTGAATACCTACAAAAATATGGAATTTCAACGCTAAAAACAGCCTCCAAGAGGGTGCACTTGGGTTTTAGTGGCAACAATTCGGATTTGGAGGAAGATGAAGGGTTGAGGAGAAGGACAAGTATCATGGAGGTTACTAAACATCAAGGATGAGTTGGAGGAAGCCTATGGGAGAGAATTAGACCTTGTAGGAACTTAGGAGGGTTATAAAAATATGTCATGAGGAATGAGAATGGATTTTTATCATGTGATAATTTTCCTTTTTCATTTTTCATTTTGGAAAGCACTAGCTTATCCATTGTATGGTGAGTGCTCACTTACCCTGCTAATGAGCCAAATTCGAGAGAGTGATATTATCATCCAAGTTGGATATAGGAGAGGCAACCATTACCTATAATTTGGAGATTAATGGAGTGTTTTTACTACATATATGAGTTTTCTACTATTCGTGACCCATCTCTCCTCCCATTCTCTCAATCCCCACTTTAATAATTATATATTTCCCTATGATGGTGCACTTGTGTGAATGGTGGTTATGCCCCATTGAGTCTAGTTGATTCCAAAGCATAGGTGAATGATTTATGGATTTTTAATGTGTCTCATATCCTCTATTTAATTCTAAATCAACAGAAATACATATGCAAATGTCCACATTTCCAAGCTTTGTTGTGACTACTTTCCATGTGTTGATTTCCCATTTCAATGGAGTTGTATATTTGATGTATGTTGCGCCTTGGATCTGATGTTATGTGATATTAGTGAGATATTAATATGCTGATAATGGTTTATATTCATTATTCTCTGTTAGGAAACATGATATACACAATTTGTGAGTCAAAGTTGAGCTTTTACATGTCATTCCCGTTAAGCAAATATCATTGAATTTATGCATTTGAATATGAAGCTTTACACCTATGTTGTAGAACTATTAACCATACCAAATGACATTAAATTAAGCATAATAACAATCCCCATACTCTATTTGACAATTTTGGAGTTTCGCATAGGATTTGGAGAGCCATTTATGCTAACACCCTAGGGGGAATAACACCATAAATTACTAGTAATTTTACCATTTTTTCCAATGTTCCCGAATCAAGTTTCAAATGTATATAACATGTAATAAAGATACTAGAGATTCCATTGAGTGGTCCTAAGAATCCCCATATCAGTCCCTACCAAATTCGATACCCTCTTGTGCCATTTGAATCCCCTAGAGTCAAGACTAATCAAGACAAATTTTCCCCAAATTTTGCCTTTGTTGGGAATTTTTGACTTGGGTCATTACAACCCACACAACACAATAACACATATAAATGAGAAGAGTTGTGTATTCTCTAAATCTCAACAATGAAATATACATAGAATATTATCTTCAGAGTTGATGCTCTATTACTCAGTCGAAGCTACTTGTACACACAGAAATAACATCTTTTTCTTCCTATACTTCGGGAAAAAACAAACCTTTATTGTTATGAAATCCTTTATTTATATCTTCCTTGGTTTGGCCAAATATTCTTCTATAAGTCCCTTAATAATTCTAGGCAGTTCGAGGATTTCTCAGATATTATATGCAACTTCTTC
This sequence comes from Pseudotsuga menziesii, assembly GCA_001517045.1. Lineage (NCBI taxonomy): Eukaryota > Viridiplantae > Streptophyta > Pinopsida > Pinales > Pinaceae > Pseudotsuga > Pseudotsuga menziesii. The sequence continues at coordinate 503,097 of LPNX010070072.1, read as the reverse complement.
ATCTCCTTACATCACCTGGCCCATTTCAACTATTGCCATAACTGCTTAAATAATTCTACAATTACTCTGGTCATGGAATTGTGACTGTCAAACTAGTCGGTTTGTCAATCGTTGATCATTGACCAACTTCCTTGTTATTCCTCGACGGTTTCCTCTGAATCACTCACTTGTCGGCATATCCTTCCAACTCACCACACACCAATTGTTTTCCTTTTTAGCGAATTGCTCAAGTAGTATTTCTTTGACTTCCATACTTTTACTCTGCTAGGGGTCAGTTGCTCATCCCCTAGTCAACCCTAGTTGGGTTTTCATCTTCAAATGTTTTTCAAGGGTCAATATTCCCTTGCATTATCTTTAGAAGTGTACATATCCTACCTTCCCTCTATATTTGAACTTGTGACTAACAGGACGAAACACATGTTATAAACCATTAGGATAAGATGAAAAGTGGTACATTGCATATTTATGCTAAATTCAGATATTTGTCATGAGTCCTAAGTCCTGAAAAAATGATACAAATCACATCAAAATAAAAATAAATGTATCTCATGAGCTGAATAATCATGATACATCTAGATACTACAATGATAAGTGCACTAAGGAATCAATGATTCCCTCTACCCATTTTACATTGCCTTTCCTTTGCAAGTAGTTGTAGTAATTTGAATTGAGGTTGAGGTGGAAGGTGGAGTTGTTGGGGAAAAGGTGGAAGACAAAGTGAGATGTCTTCTTTGAACTACCTATCTCTATTGTTATGGTGGTTGATGGACAATTTGAATATTATCCAAATGGTCTCCACTAGAAGTGGAACATCCTCCTTTGCAACACATTGGATTCGGGGATAATTTTAGGGGCGAATTTTAGCCCAGTGGGCTATTTTTCCATGTTTTTCTCCCAAAAAAGATTCGTCGTTTTGCATTTTTTGAAGCCCCGTTTCACCCAATTTTGATGGGGTAAATTTTTTTCACCCTAGAAATCGCCAAATTATTATATAAACGATATAAAATCCTTGGAAATTAAAATATTTTTTGAAAAATATTGCCAATCATTTTATAGTTGGAATTTTAAGAATTGGTGATATTCGCCAACATTTATACACTTTTAAATAAGTATGGTTCCTTAAAATCATCCCTGATTGGATCCCTCCTCCATGATAGGGATCTTGGCCTTCACTTTCCATGCACTTGTGGTGTCAATTTGAGATTTCAGTAAACAGACCATGTCATTAAGGTAGTGGACATCTAACCTGTATGAATACAATGACGAGAATATATTAAAATAAATGAAATTATAAAGAAAATAAAATTAAGTTCAATATTTCTAGCTTGTTCTTCTTGGAGTGCTATCTTTTCAAAGACACTCCACACTTACACCATGAAGCATTGCAAGTTTGGGTAAGCACGTGGATGGTACGTTCTTGTGACTCTTCTACCATTGTTTGTCCACCAAACATATACAATGAATAAATGGATAGGAAAGACAACAAATTATATTTCCATTGAGTAATACAAGATAGAAAGAAAAGACATTGGAATTTGAAAGTTTGAAACAAATTGTACTTGAAGCTTACCTACGATCTTAGTGGTCCTATCTTGGAAAACCATTTCATCACCCAATTCCCTAAGGGAAAACCCATATATCTCCATGCCCTTTGAATGGATTGGATAAATTGATCCTTAACCTCAACATCAAATCTAAAACCTTAGGAGTAAGAGAAAACATGTTTGAGGTAGAGCCTTTCTAGTTGAATGGGACGATGGGGAATATTGGCATTCCATCGCTCATCGATCAAACTCCATATTTGGACTCATTTGGTGAATCCTTCCTTTCCCTTGATGGTTAGTTTCCTTGGTTGTATCCATAGATACTCATACACGTAGCCTAAAGTGGCATTGTCACCATCAACTAAGCGAATAACCTTTTCCAAAGTTTTACTAATGTGATATAGATGCCACCTGAGTGGGATGCATATTATTGTACACAACAAAAACAGACAATGGAACTCACACACTCGACAAATCTACCAAGAATTATTGATTTTAATTAAATGGAACATTCTCTTTATAGGAGGAATTACAATAGGAGTCTAAGCTCTGAACAGTCGGTATGAACATCGACTTGAGTCACCTTCGCGTTTCTATAGACGCTACTCATTACTCCTATTAGAAAGCAACGAAAAAAATCCTATTTTGAACATGAAACTAGTATGCATAGCTTCTTATGGCTCTAAGCTCCTCAACTCTTCCTCTAAAAGTTTCACTTACTTCAAGGCACTGCCATGTTTCATTAAATAATTCATGTGGCTCCTTTCAACAAGTTTCGCCACTTGGCCTTCTACAACAACTACCATAACTTCTCTACAAGTATTCCAACCATTATAATAGCTCTGCAACTTGGGATCATGTTTTAACAGTTGTCTATTATATCCGTTGTCATCAATTCAACTCACAATTTCCTCCTTTATCTAGTCAGCATCACATTCATCCTCTCTTCCTCTGCTTTTCATTGTCTATCATCGACTGCACTTTTTCAAAATTCTCGCGATTCTCCTAGTCACCTTTGATTCTCGCCCTTATTCCTAGAGGTCGTTGATTATCCTTCAGACGTTCCTGTCATCTATCTGCAACTATTTGTCTTGGGAACTGATGCCACTACATTATAATTTAATGCACCTCTTGCACTCCCATCTAAAATCTTTGAACACGTCTCACAAGTTAGGCTATTGGTTTTCCTATATACTTTAGTGCTATAAATAAACATTCCACTCATCTAAATCCAAAAAACATAAAAAAAAAATCATTTGCAGCTCTAGTATATAGTTGTGGAGAGATTGAAAATAAATGAAGCTAGTAGTGAAACATATATTTGCATATTGCACCAACTCCATGTTCTTCGTGCATTGTCTCATGAGTGTAAGAACACACACACACACACACACACACATCATGGAACTCCTTGTTGTGAGTGCTTTCACATTCACACATGTGAAAATGTTGGTGCTTTTGGCTTAGTAAAGCCGAGGTAGCAAGCGCATGATAAATTGGTTCCCGTGGCTCAAATGTGTTAGAGAAAGTGGTAAAACATGTAAAAACAAGTAAAATTTAATCTAAGCTAATCCAACATAGGAAATTGACCAAAATATTCATGCAGGTAAGCCGTAAATTGCTACGAAGTAAAAACGGTAACAATAAACTGGTAACAATAAATAGAAATGGTAAAAATGACAAGTGAATAGTAAAACTCCTTTATTTCTCACACACAAGAGAAATGCATGGAATTAAACTTTATATTTATTAAAATATTTGAAACATTACATGGATAGAGAATACCTCGGAGTAGGTGTCCCCTTGCAACTGGTGTTGGGTGTTGTTCTCTTGGATCCACGAAATCTGGTGTCTCCCGCATGAGGTCACAAAGGTGCCAAAGCTCGACCAGATTGAAAGGATGGAATGTAAAAAAGGGTTACAAGCTTCAATAGGAATATCAACAGAGTAAGGATGCAAAAAATAGAGATTGATATAATGGAACCTTCATACCGTATATGTAGGAAAATGTTTGGAGTTTAGGGTTTTCAATACCACGACGATTTTTCTTTTACCGTCGGTAACATTTGAATTTAGGTGGGGTTTAATTTTGGTGTGGACTTCTCCCTTGTTTTGTGTATTTTTGTCTTAGTTTGATATTGATCCCTAATTTCGTAGGATAATTCCACTTTTTGCGACAAGGGGGTCCATGATATATGGTATTTTTGGTTTTTTGATGTATGAAGGTTTATAAGGTAGGTTTTAGGTATGAAAATGAATTATATGGAATGTGGTAAGTATACGACGATGTATTAGACATTTGTTGTATGTTAAAAAATTTATCCCTAGTGTGTGAGGTTAGGAGCTAATCATATGACCGTAGACATCACGGGACTTATTTTTCCAAATGATGAATGTGACCAGTTATTAATCTTGTCTATTGATCTAGGAACAAAGCATCAATCTCATCAAAGAATAATCAACAAATAACTCATGAAATGGTGTAATCGGTCTACAGGAATAGTAGCCGCTCTGTATTCACATAAAGAATGAATGATTACAATTACAATGTCATGCTACAAGCATGAATGAAGAGACAATTCGAATTCCTTACGAGGTCATTCGAATTGAATGAGTGAGTCTAGCTTAATTGACTGTAAGCCATGGTTCACACTTAGTTAACCACTGATCAAAACCCTAATTGACTCAACTAACGCTAACTGAAGTTGGAGTGCAATAAATGACTGAGTCTCAACTGAAAGAGATCAGACACATGTCACATCTCACCAACCATCAAGAGGTAGCGCTACACTGACTCCAATGAACCCTGATGAGGTTAATTGAAGTTGAACTGCACATCAGAAGTTGGTGGAGGCGCCCCTGTTGACTCCAGTTCATTAACTAATATATTTAATGAGAGGAGGCACCTTAACTAACTTGTTTAACTGATTGTAACCACCAGTTAGCAATTAGGTGCATTAATATCACTCAGATCACCCCCGGAGTGCTCCAATTAGCCTCCCCGAATGCAGGAGAAGGCTAAGTTAGCCTCCTTGACTATAGGTAGGCGTGGGTGTGACTAGATGATGTCAATTAATGCTCCAATGATGTCAATTAATGTCAATTATACTTAGGATAGTGGTTTAACTAGGCCAATTTGACCAAAAGAGTATGTATGGTGGTAAATGTCTCCAACACCCCCCCTTAAGCTATACTTAGGAACATTTAGAAAACATAAATGCATAAAAATTATAGGGCCCCAGCAACAAAGGCTGTAGGTCACCCTGTACAATAAAGTAACTGCTTAATATGACCAAGGAAATGGGGAAAACCTCATGGGAAAAATACCCCCCCTCAAACTAAGCAATAAATCAAGAATTGGTTCTTCTATGCAACAGCATCCTGAGACTGTGCATGTGAACCTCTGAATCCAAACTAAATGAATATGTCTGGAAGAATCTTCCACTTTGGAAGAAGAAAAATGCACTCAACTGAATCAGAAATATAAACAGCACCACGGTGAAAACTGGACCCATGTAGAGTAGCTGAAATCATCTGAAGAGAGAGCAAAGGTTCTTGAGGATTCGAACTATGTGTGGAACACTCAATAAAATTATATGTTTCAGCCTTGAAAATTAAACCATGAGTGGTAAAATCAGCTCCAAATCTTAGGATCAAGTGTCCAAGCGGATGCAAAATGTCTTCCTCTTTACTAGTTCTGTGAGGAGATGAGCATGTGACCAAAGGTAGAGAAGCCCTGGGACTGTGGAGAGCGAATGACTGAGATCCATAATCTGGTATAGCTTCTGAAATAGCTAATGAATCACATAATAAAATATCAGAAACCTCATATGAGGAAACTAACACCAAATCCCCATCGGCGGTTTTGAAGAGAAAGTACGGTACTTGATTTTTCACATCGGAATTGGTGAGAACAGCTACAAGCAATACTGAAGATTTATGAACCTGAAATTTTGAACCAAGAAATATAAGATCAGATCCAAATAAAATCATATCATATCCAATAAGGTTCATATCAGATCCAAAATTATGGTCAACCGATACGGTGGATGTACAGTTGTCTTTTTCTTCAAAATTTTGAATTTTGGTGCATGCAATCTTGCAGGATTTTGTTGGAAGATATAGATCATGGGGAACGAATGTGTCACTCTTATAATCTGATATTTCTTCCAAAATATCCAATTTTTTACATATTTTCACACCAGCAGCAACATTAGAGGAAGAAAAATCAAATTTCTCTTTACTTTCGGAAGCAATTACTGGTAAATTTTGCACATAATTCAAAGGAAAAGCACCGATGAATGTTGGCATGGAAGTGCAGCAGTATTTTTCTTCAATATCGGAGATTCAAATGTCTTCTTCTGTTTCAGAAATATGAGGAGATAAGATATCAGAGATATCATGAACTTCCAGAGCATCAGGAGAAGGAGTCATTGCATGGAGACTTTCTTCAATTTGAATTGAATGTGTAGAAGATTCTGCTTCATCTTCATCTTGAACAACTTCATCAGAGAGAGTAGAGGCCGAGAATTTTGAGTAAAGAACTCTTGTGGTGCTGGATGTGATCTCCAAAGTGCTATTATGATCCTCATTGTGCTTGCAAAAGGTTCTATCCAATTTTGTCCAGAGATCCTTTGGGTATTCAACAGAACCAATAAGGTAGCGCAAGCTAGGAGAAAGGGCCAGACATATTGCTCCAAAAGCTCTATCACTGTCATTTACCCAGTCATTATCATTCTCATAAGACTCTTTTCCAAGTCCAATCGAAACCTCATAGAGACCTCGTCTCTTCAGAGATGCAATCATCTTCAACTTCCATTCTGAATAGCTTGTGAATGGGGTGAGAAGAGGGACTGATGAGTCCATTTGAAGTTGTACCTGTTAAAACCTGCAAACGCAACAAAAGGGGCACTGTAAGGTCAGACAGCCTACACATTTTAGGATTTCATCACACCCAGCATAGTCAATCAAGAAAGCTTGATCAACAAGTGTTTACTTGGGGTATTAAGTGGTAAGCCTTGGCTTCTGGTGCAGTGCTGGATTTTTGAGCTATTGCTCAAATTTCATGTAGAAATCTGTCAAAAAGCTTGTTTTTGAGAGATAGAGCTTCATCCTGATAAGCTCTGATACCATATTAATATTGTCTATTGATCTAGGAACAAAGCATCAATCTCATCAAAGAATCATCAACAAATAACTCATGAAATGGTGTAATCGGTCTACAAGAATAGTAGCCGCTCTGTATTCACATAAAGAATGAATGATTACAATTACAATGTCATGCTACAAGCATGAATGAAGAGACAATTTGAATTCCTTGGGAGGTCATTCGAATTGAATGAGTGAGTCTAGCTTAACTGATTGTAAGCCATGGTTCACACTTAGTTAACCACTGATCAAAACCCTAATTGACTCAACTAACCGTAACTGAAGTTGGAGTGCAATAAATGACTGAGTCTCAACTGAAAGAGATCAAGCACATGTCATATCTCACCAACCATCAAGAGGTAGCACTACACTGACTCCAATGAACCCCGATGAGGTTAATTGAACTTGAACTACACATCAGAAGTTGGTGGAGGCGCCCTTGTTGACTCCAGTTCATTAAATAACCATTAAATAATATATTTAATGAGAGGAGGTGCCTTAACTAACTTGTTTAACTAATTGTAACCACCAGTTAGCAATTAGGTGCATTAATATCACTCAGATCACCCCCGGAGTGCTCCAGTTAGCCTCCCTGAATGTAGGAGAAGGCTAAGTTAGCCTCCTTGACTGTAGGTAGGCGTGGGTGTGACTAGATGATGTCAATTAATGCTCCACTGATGTCAATTAATGTCAATTATACTTAGGATAGTGGTTTAACTAGGCCAATTTGACCAAAAGAGTGTGTATGGTGGTAAATGTCTCCAACACTAGGGTGCGGAGAACCAAATAATGCGCTGAAGGAGAGAACAAACTCGTTGTTGGAGTTGCAAGGGCTAGATTTGTAAATACAATAGTCAAGATGGATGAAGTGCATATAACCAGAAATATATATACAAGTATGGCATACCCATGCTCGTATCAATATATCAATATACATTAATGGTGAGGTCCATAGGGGAGCCTAATCAATACATAAAGAAATATTGTGTACAACATAATGGTCCAATGAGGACTGACACATGGATGAATATGGTGGTCCAAGTGAATGTTGATATGAAGAGTTGAAATTGGAAATAACAGGATGCACCTTGGGGTGCATGATCATGATTGATGTGATGGAATTTCCAACAACTAGTAAGAATCAGGCCAATGGGCATCTAAAGCTAAGAAGTACAATGTACAATAACTAGAACTAGATGCACTGGGAAACACAAGGGATTCCAAACATGGAATCCAATGAAACCCAGATACCCTAAGGAACATACATTAGGGGATTTTTGAGGTCTAAAATGGGCCTCATAATGGAAATAATAAAATAAGAGTTATAATAATAAAATTAAAGCTCTAAATTTTAGAGGAGAAAAACAAAAAAATACTTTTTTCTTATTGTAATTTTGACATATCTCCTAATCGATTCCCCCAAATTTCGATTTTAAGACTCGTTGGATGAGGAATTTAATTCTACATCCAACCCACACCCATAATGCATACTTTTGAGGTACCCACGACACCGAAAAAATGAAAATTGAATAAAAAAACGTATTTTAATATTAAAATATGTGATTTTATTGAAATTTTCATTTTTCGATGCCGTGGGTGCCTCAAAAGTATCCAGTGTGATTAAATATGCATCTAGCAAGTCCCCAAACTCAAAATTTGGGTGAACCAATAAGGAGATATGCCAAAAATACGATAAGAAAAAGTAGTTTTTTCTTTTTCCCTCCATTTTGTTTTACAAATTTTACCCCCATGGTTGACATCATCATCTTGAATCCTATTAGTTCTTATAAATTAAATTTTAATGGTACAATTTTCCTTAGGATTCCCATTTTACACCTCAAAATTTCTCTAATGTAATTACTGGATTCCATAGTGACTCATCAATGTGCTAGAGTAAAGCGATATCTGGGGTCTTCGACCGAATGGCTATGGGACCAATACCCTGTACGAATCTTAGTGACTTGAATAAGGAGTTGATGTCGAGCACGTGGGAAAAAAACATCTAAAAAGGAAATAATGTTTCCCTTCTAAATGTTCCCTAGGAGCTCATCGATGATGGAGGTGAGTCCAAGGTACATGGACCTTTGGGTCTATCCTTTGGAATAAATGTGTTGGCGGCGACAAAGGGAGACTTGCAACTATCAAGGGAATGATGGGTCCTTGATAAGAGCACGAGATATATAACTATGGAGTAACTAGAACATGATATTGAGCTACGACTGAGTATGACATCAGGGATGACTTGGAAGCATATGAAACTAATATTGGGGGAGGGAGAAGAGGGGGGTGTCCTTACTAAATATGAATGCAATGGGATAACCTCAAAGGGAAAAAGTAGATAAAAAATGAGGGGGACTCCAAGGGTGACTCCAAGGGTGACTCATTGCAGAGTAGTATGAACAAAGGTGATTGGGAACGTTGCCAACACAAGGTATTGGATGTGATGAACACGGACGCTGAGAAGCACCGGTTTGACCTATTCATGGTTTTGTGAGCTCACAGAAGGGATAGAAGTATGCTCTAAATGATATTGTCTTGTTGGTTTTATTGAACCCAGGCCAATTGTTTCTCGTCGATGTTTTCAATTTTAGAGAGTCTGAAAACAATAAGAAGAGTTAAATGGTGGTATTTTTTATAAGTTTAGTCTCCAAGGCCCAAAGAAGCATAAAAGTGTGCAGTGGAGAACTCTTCTAGTCGAAAGAGACTAGAGTATTCATTTTTCATAAATAGTCCATCTATCCCAAAAAGGGGGTAAACTTATACCAGACAGATGTTCTTTCATGTCCTTTAATGAGTCCAAAAAAAACAAGAGCACTCAATAATATTTTTATTGTTTGAGTAAGAAATGAGCTGAACATAAAATCCATGTTGGGAGTCTAGGGGGACATGCTAATACATGACGATATGAGGAAATATATGAGGATTCAACTCAATATGGAAAACTATACGAACTCCCAATCCTAAGGGGATGTGATCGACATGGGTGCCAAATGCGAGGGGTTCTATAAAATGGTCACCCATGTCAGGGGAGGCTTTGCTATCGAGCAAGAGAAAATGAAAAGGATGGATGGGTGGGGCCACTTACTCAAAAAACAGGGGGTCGTACAAGCTCAAGGGATAATAACTGATGAAATGGACCAACATGACAGAGGTAAGGATGTAATATATGCCATTCAAGGATTTATACATGTAGAATCGGTCGGTACCACAAGGGGTCGTGCAACTAGAACCTGTATCTGCACACAAAAAAAGGATACCCGAGCATAAATGTGTGTCTGGAAGATAAAGAATGCATATAAATACATATATGGTGACTTACATGGTGGCACATAAATCGATGTAGGCCTAGAAGTTGGCCCAACGAAATATCAAAGATCTTGAGAAAGGGTCCCACTAATCACGAAAGGCATGAAATATGGATTTCGACAGTGCAAGTAGTGAAAAAAAATGGTTGGTGTACAACTTGTGACCTCGAAAAATGGTTGAGATCATGCATGTGAAAAGGTGAGCAGGGTTAAGGCCCTTTCCCCATGCTTTGGGCATGGGGTTTGTGATTATGGATTGTGTATGCATTGCGGTGAGCTATGGGGTCATTGGAGTACCGAGATATATGTGCCACAACATGGTCAAAATGATTGAGCATGCCCCATATCCCAGGGTTGAGGTAGTCGATCATGCCCTATTTTACGAAAATACTTCAATATATACAAACACAAACTATTTCCCTAGTCTAAATGATGTGGATTTATAACAAATAAGAAAAACCATGCAATCTTTCCCTAGTATATCAAATTACTTGGATATTAAGCTCACATACCTTTCTCGAAGGTCACCCTTATCTTTTGAACACTCTTTGTGATCCAACTTGTGTAGAAGAGGATATCTACAACAAACACACAATAATAAGCAAACAAGGTGAAAGTAACAAGATAATAAGATAATCCTATGTTAATGATCAAGGAGAAAAACAATAGACAATATAACATGATACATACATTATCTATGGGAAAGAAAGAACATATTTGTATCAAATTGAATAGGGAATAATTACAACCAAGCCTTGATGTTGAGAAGACCTTCCAATGGACACTTTGCCTCTAATCCCCACCTAGCTTCAATGCATAAATATTTCAACACTATGTGACCGGCATTTGGGTGCTTTGACTCCTTTATTCCTCCCTTAACCATGAGGGGTTGGGATATATTTAAAGGCCAAAGAGGATATAATAGGTTTAATATTTTAGGGAGAAGTTTAAGGGAACATCCCAAATATGGAGGAACTCGAGTTCCACCTATGCAAGTCAGTTGGGATGATGCTACACAAGGGTTTCTTCTAGAAAATTGTTGAGATATTCTATATTTTTGCAATTTACAAAGGGAACCACACTATACAAGAGGACATGGAGTGTTTTTTAAGGTTAACACATGTCGTATTAAGGAAAATGGGGACAACACCGCACTTTTCTAGTGTGCAAGGTGCGTTGGGGGTGTCTGGAGCCTCTTGTCAATGGGAAAGGTACGGTGGTGCTCCAAAATATGAAAAAAAACAAATGAAAATCTTCTTCCAATTAGTATTGGAAATTCACACTCTGAGGGATTGAGGAAAACACTGAGAACCAATCCCATGAACATGATGGTGATGAGATTTAGGTGTAACATAATTCCCCCCAAAGTATGATGCTAGAGGGAAATGATAAGGAAAATACTTTGATAGAAAATGTTATGACTTTGAGGAAAAACTCCAAAGGTAAAAAATGATCAACAATCATGATCATTCTGTAGTACTTTATACTTTGACATGTGTCTCAAATGACTCACAACATGGTCATCGACCAATACAATGTAGATCCATGTGAGATACAAAAATTCATGGCTACTGAAATACAACATAGATCCATGTGAATAAAACTCAAATTCGGGCATAACTACCAGACATACAATGTGGATCCATGCAATTACTCAAATAATACTCCATCGCAACATGAGGATAGGCACATACTCAAGTGAATACCTAACCACTCAGGGTCTTCATTCCAATCCCAAATAGTACAATTCTATCCATGTGAATAAATGTCCTAAGGTCGAACATGGTATAAACCACTTGATTACCAATCAATGATGTAAATCGTTAATAAGTGCAAGGTAAACCACCTTTAATTTCAATGATTCCCAAGGTACCCTAGTACATCCCTCCGAATGTGAATAGATGAATTGAAGTCAAACATTTGGCGAATTATTTCAATCAAAGGCCAATGATGAAATCCTATTCTCAAAAGCGGGGAAATATTCCATTGAGGCATGCAGGTATCAAGGTACTGACTTGTTTCTAATACTAGTTCATGTTGGAAAGAGGGATCAAGCTAAACTAGCTTACCTATCTATGCAAAAAAATAATATATCAACAATAAGTACAAAAGAGAACAAGAGAAAAGAGAACACCGGATATATGTGGTTCACCCAATTGGGCTACGTCCATGGGAAGGTAGTATTCTATTATCTCTAGAATATCTCCTCAATCTTACAAGAGAGCAATGCTAAAAACCCCAATACAATATAGAAAGATTAAGTTGTTGTTTGGTGTGACTCCCTTGACCCTATTATATACCAAGAGATGAGGAGGAATTACTCTCACATATTACATGTGGGATAATATAATTCTCCTAAATAACATATCTTTATATAATGATGGATATAGAGAGTGTACTTTACCATAATAAATATCAGATATAATGTATTACTATTTTACATAAGATTGTGTATATATTTTGACATAATACAAATACATTATTACCTCCCAAGGAATATAAAATGTTCCAACACTCACCCTTAATAATGGCTAGGAGAAAATCCCACTAACAAAAGAAGGAAGGAGTCATTACTGCTCCCCCTTGATGACAACTTCCCTCATCCCGAGTAAAGAACGAAGATGCATATACATCACTGTTGTTAAGGATTTGGTGAAGATATCAGTTGCCTGCTGCTTGGTAGGACAATACTCAAGAGAAAGAATATCATCAGCGATGAGACCTCGAATGTAATGAGCATAAAGATAAAGATGCTTTGTCTTGGAGTGATATACTAGATTGTAAGCAAGTTGAATGGCACCCCGATTATCACATTTCAACACAATGGATGATTTCAGAACCAGACCAAGCTCAGTGAGAACATGTCGTAACCAAATTGATTCTTTAGTTGCTTCTTTGACTGCTCTATACGCTGCTTCACATGATGATAAATAAAGAGTCTTCACCTTTTTGTTGGACCAAGAAATCGGACCTGAACCAAGTTGGAATACATAACCAGTAGTTGACCGTCGATTAGAACTGTCACCTTCCTAGTCAGAATATGTATAAACAGAAAGTAAAACTGTAGCACTGATTGAATAAAAAACACCATAATACAATGTCCCCTGTAAATATCTCATAATTCTCTTGGATTCCTGCTAATGAATTTCATGAGGTTGTTGCATGAACCGTGAAACCAGAATGACAAAAAAGGAGAGATTTGGTTTGTTTTGGGTTAAATATATCAAACTATCGACAAGATGATGATAAAGAGTAGCATCAACAAGAGGAGTAGTACACTCAATAGTTAACTTTACACCGGATTGAAAAGGCGTAGTAGCAGGTTTACAATCACTCATGTGGAAACGAGCCAATAAATCTGTAGCATACTTCAGCTGAGAGAGAAGAATACCATCTTCCATATGCCAAATTTGAAGACGCAAGAAGTCGTGCAATATACCAAGATCAGTCATTTCAAACTGGTTTTGAAGTTCACTTTTCATATTTTGAATTAGAAGAAGTTGGTTTCCAGTGATAATAAGATCATCCACATATAAAACAATAACAATGATATTATCATTAACATGCTTAACATACAGTTTAGGATTAGATATACAACGCTTAAAACCATGATTCAAGAAATAAGTATCAATTTTATGATACCAATCCCTAGGTGCTTGTTTGAGACCATATAAATACTTGTGTAATTTACATACTAAACTTGATGATTCAGCATTAATAGAGCCAGGAGGTTGTTGCATATAAATGTCTTCATTAAGATCACCATTTAAAAAGGAACTGTTACAGAGAGAAACTTCCTATGGTTTGGGGGTACCACAACAGACGGTATGACACCAGAAATCAATCTTTCCCAATATGCAAGAACAATAAGCAAATATAACGCTAAGGGATATAGAATCGTACCTTATTCTAGATGGTTGAATTAGATCCCCATTGAGCTTTTCCAATGCAATTCCAATTACAATTTTCTCTCAACAAAAACAAAGCAAGCATATATATATATATATATATATATTAGAGCTATTCTAGCATATATAATCAACCATGTATAGGCAATTACACACATCCATAGATTCAATATTTGTATTCAAAATGCACATGAATTGGACATAAAAATATATTTCTATTAATAAAATAGAGATAAAATAGTGACAAAATCTGTCGACACTTCATGTGTGGTCATTTCCACGTACAATATATGATGGATCAAGATATCCACAATAGATGAAGATATCTGATATACATTGGAAATACTGGAATCATGGTCACGAGAGCTGAAATCTCATGAATACTGGCACGATTAAGGAGGTAGCATATATGGAATTCCACCAAGCTGGAAGGTCTTCTACGCAAACTGCTATGAGAACATGTCCTACTATGTGAATAGATGTGTCGAGGTCGAACATAGTAGTCCATCGTCTGATTACTAGTCATTAATGTATACCGTTAACAGACGCGAGATAACCCATCGATAATGAAAATGGGAATCAAGGTATAGAGTGCAATCTAACAAGTGTGAACAGATGTGTTGAATTAGAACACTTGAAAGAATCCATTGATCAGGGGACATTAATGTATTCCAAAAACTATCGATGGCGAGAGAACCTACCACTAATGATTGTAAGTCTCAAGGAACTCAAATGACTCTAGACTCCTATTCCAGAATAAATGATCTGATGTCGATGGAATGGAATCCGCTAGAAGGAGGGAATTAAGGAACCCTGTTATAGCTCAAAATGACACATCTCTGCCTATGACCACTTTCCTATGTTTTTGTTTCATGTCGACACTTCCATGACGACACTTCATGAAAGTCACTCAAAAAACACCTGACTTGGAGGACCCATATCTGGAGTTCTGTAACTCCATTTGACCTCATCACTGCACCGTTGGAAATATATTTTAGTTACCTAAAACGTTTTAGAAGATACCAAAGTCTGAAAATGCCTAGAAATACCATAAAATGAGTTTTTTGTGTATGTGAGTTTCCTTAAGGAAATGTGCGTACGTACGTGACTTTCTCTATATAATACTCATGTACACCTTAAATACATGACTTTCTGCATTGCAACCTGTGTATACCTCCTCGTGTACATGACTGTTGTCTCTGCAACCCGTGTACACCTCCTGAAAATGTCAAAAAAATACATATTTTGAAATTTGGGTAGTTTGGGTAGTTATGCAACTAACTCCTTCAGTTGTAACTACTTTGTCTTTGACCCTAACTCTTCATAAAGCATATAAATAGAGGTAGGGAGGTCCATGAGAGGAGACTTGAATCTTTGCATTGTTATGCTGGAGGATTTGGAGCTCTCTTTGCCCACACTTTTTCCCTAGAAGCATTCTCCTTATGTTGCAGAGCTTGGAGGCTGAGTTCCTTGGAGAAGAGAAGCAATAGAACCAGATTAAGGTTTCATGAGGTGTTGAACTTGAAGAGAAGGTATAATTGTACTTGTTTTCAAGATTAATAAAGATGTGATGTCCTTCTTTTTCCAAAATAATTGTTCAATGTGTGATTGAATCTTTGTTTATGATCATATGATGATGTTATCCAGATCATTAGTTTCATGTTTATTTGATTATCATTGCTTTATATGTGGTCATATTGATTTGAGGAAGGTATAATTCGTTTTGTAGGTCTCTTGGAGCAAGAGGAGCGAGAGGAGAAAGAAGAGGATTGAATGGCTACTTGGATCAACCTTCGCTTGGATAAGGTATGAACCATTCTAATCTCTGATCTTGCTTGTATTTACTTTCAAAACCATTTGCATCCACCTTTCAACCCCAGTACGTTGATGGTCTCTTAAACCCTAGCCATAGGATACTTTCCTTTACAATAGAACTGGTGACTCTGTTAGGGACAACCTTGTCTGTTTGGGGTTTCTCTGTCTTTCTTTCAGTCTTTTGTAAGGTTTCAAGTCTTTCTTGCCACTTAGGAACACTTTATTTGTCTGATAGAACACCTCCCCTGCCTTCCTAAGGTATTTTTTGACCCTTTTGGGGATTTTTTCCACCCATACGTGAGTTGCAGACTGAATAGTCGCGTGTTTGGTTTGGTACACGCAACTTTCTATATGGTTAACCCACGTATGATATGTGACTTATCGGTAATACAAACCGTGTGTGCTTGTACACGTGACTTGCTGTATTGTTAACTTGCATACAACACATGACCTGTCAGTAATGAAACTCGCGTATGCCCCTTTAAACAATGTTTTTATCCTCTTTTGTGGTTTTTTCTTCTGTTTGAAGGTTGTTTGGTAGGTCTGTTAGGGTCCTCTACAGGTGCATGAATCCAGGGAGTTAGTACCATCTCTTTTGGTTGTTCTTTATCTATGTGGTGAGTCTTTTTATATATTTAGGGTTTCTCTTTGCTCTTCCCCCCTACTCCCTTGGTTTTATTTATGGCTTACGTTTCTGGTCAGCCTCTGTTAGTGATCTTTGTCTGAACTTAGAATCTTATTGGTTTTTGTTTCCTTCTTCTTTTGTTGGTTAAATTCACCATGCCAAAATAGTTGACTTGTCTCTTATGCAAGCCTTCTTTCCAAGTAGGGTTTATACTGACTTTAGGGCATTCTAGAGTCTTTTGGGTGGTTTTATAGTAGAGTTCATTTTGCTTTGTTCTTGTTATTTGCATACTTTTGTTTGTAGGTAGTTTTTCTTTTGCATTTATAAAAGAAAAATAAAAAGAACATATAGTGTTTTAATATGCATGTAGATTAGAGTTTTGTCTTTAATACACTGCATATCATTATTTTTGAAAAAAAATAAAAAAGAATTTGTTCTTTTGTGGCTTTCAAGTTTTTATTTGAAAAAGAAAAGAGGATAGTTTTTTCTTTTTGCATTTCATTTCTCTTGCCTTGGTCATTTTGTTTTAACTTTGAGTCAAAACACCACATAAGTTTCACGCCATTTACCCTTTGACTAAAAACAACCCTTAAAATAAACGATATAATTTAAAAATTATTAGTAAGTTTTATTTTATAGGGTCATACACCAACTAGCTTAGGCTAGACTTGTGGGATAGGGAGTTTAAACTCCCCACAAGTGTTAAAATTCAAACACAGTTGGCCAATCACTAGGTAAACCCTTTTCTATGTTGATTGTATCTGGGAAGCTCCTCTCAAACGGGAGTCAAGCATGAGTCCACATGGAGACTTGGACTGAGGAGATAACCCTCTGACTCCTTGTCAAAGCATAGACCAAGGTTTTTGCGCATATGGGGATTCTGTCTTAGACAGGGTTTCAGGATTTGCTACCTTGCCCATGCATATGAACCGGGCTTGTAATTGTCCCCCCAGACTGTCAATATAGTTAAGGTAGCCTTCAGTCTCTTTGACATCTAGGGTTCATACACAGGTACACCGAAAGGCTATTTTTGGTTGACCTTGGACGGGCTTGGAAGGTAACCCCCATAGAAGGTGTGGGAGGGTGGTGGGTGATTCCTCCACTTGTGCCTAAGAACATCTATAGGGACGCCAAGTAACTGTCTCTCAGCTTTCTTTTGGAAAGCGTATCTTATACCTGTTTTTCAGTTTGGCTTTAGGAATTTTTAGTGACTGTTGTGTGTGTTATAGCTGATTTTACCACTCTAGGTGAATCACACTTGTATGGCCTTCCCCTATCCCTTTGCAGACTCCTTAGACCCCTTGGACCATTTTTTTTCCTTTGATGTTTCCTTGACCATCCCTATAAACAAGTGAAAATTAATACACGCGACTTTTAAACCCCTAATCGCGTACATACGCGGGTTTGACCCCTAAAACCACGTACATCGGGATGTGTACAAAATCCAAATCCTTTTGGAGTTTTCCTTGACATGGATCCGACTCACTTGACTCCTGGCCTTCCATATGCCTTGAGATCACTCGAATTCGACCTTTCATTACCCCTTTGAAAAGCTATATAAGGAACTCTTTGATACATTGAAGGCATATGAGAGAATTGAGAGCAAAGAAACTATAGTCCATTGTTGCTGGAACTTGTGCTTGAGTCTGCATCCCTTTGTCCCTTGGAGCACTTTTGTGTTATTCCCAAGCTTTCCTTTTGCTTGTGAGCTTGGTATCAAGAGATGGAGGATTGAGGTGGTGGAGGCCCAAGTGGGGGATTCAGTTTCTCCGATTCACAGACGTGTCGACAGAGGTTGTATCCATTGTAATATATGATTTTATATTAATAGAAATATGTTTTCTTGTCCAATAATGTATGTTTGACTGAATATTTAATCCATGGAATGATTTCAAATGCTTATACATTGTTGATTATATATGCTAGAATAGATCTAACACCCATATATATAGTATGATTGTCTTGTTTACTTGTTGTTGAGGAAGTGATTCAACAATTCAAGCTGAAGTTGGAGAGGCTCAACGGGGATCTACTTCAACCGTCTGGAATAAGGTACGAATTCTGATCCTTTAGTGTTAGATATTTGATTTATATTGCATATTGGAAAGGATTGATTTTCGGAGTCAAGCTGTCTGTTGTGGTACCCCAAGCCATAGGAATTTCTCTCCATAACAGAATTGGCGACTCCGCTGGGAAGTTCCTAGTAGTTGTCCTTTGGGGGTTTTCTATCGGCATTCAATGACTTTGAATTGCTCTTTTTCTCTTATTTTTGTGTCGAGTTTGGGGGCATGTTTGCTTGGTAGTGTCTGATTGGTGTGAAGTTTGTCTCATCTTGTCTGTTTACCTTTATTTTTATGCACCTTTCTTCTTGTACGTGATTTTTTAACTCACAGTCGCATATATATGCGAGTTTCACTGCTATTTCCGCATACACACACGTGTTTACTGCGAACAGTCGCATATGCCCTTAGTTTTTCCTTCTAGAGGAAGATGGATTGTTTTTGGGTGAATTTTGATGATTGTTGAGTCTCCTTTGATACTGCTAGAGTCTGTATACACCTCTATTTCTAAACAGAGACGTTTTTTTTTAGGGTAAATTTTTTTTTTTTGAAGAATGTTCTTGTCATTGGTTTTTTTATTTTTTGTTTTGGGATTAGTGCATTAGATTTATTTTACCTTAGTACTTTGCTTGAGTGTTGCTTGAGTGTGGTTGTAGAGTCTGGGAGTTGCAGAGCCATTCTTTTGCTTTTATATCTCACTTTTATTTCAAAAAATCCAAAAATATTTGCTTATCATCATGCATTGCATCTTGCATTTTGCATAGTACTTGCACTAGATTTGCTTTGGAGTATTAGTCAGGATTTCATATAGGAAAGATTGCATTTATCATTTGAAGAAAATTGTGCATTTCACGTAGTAGCATACCTTGTTTTTCATGGACACAATGCATTTGCATTGATTGTGAGGTGTGCATTTTGCTTCATGTTGTGTCATAATGCCATTAGTTGCACGGCCATATACCTCTTTTGAGTAATAAAGCCAATTAAAATCAACGCTTAATTAAAATGAACTACACTATTTTATTTGATAGGGTTCACCAACAAGATTAGGTTTTAGGGTCTTGGAATAGTTCATGGTGAGTAAATTCTCCAAGACCACTAAACAACAACATGTACGTGTCTGTCCATGTGAGTGTGTGAAATTCCTTGGTATAACCAGTGTTTCTCAGGATCCTCCTCTCAAAAGGGAGTTAAGCATGAGGCGGTGTAAGTGGTTATTGATTCGGATGACCCCTAGTCATAACTGAGTAGCACCGGAGATATTTCCAGGATTGTATTCGTATCTGGGGGCTCTTTCGAGAGTTTCAGGATTTTCTACCCTGCCCATACGGTCAATCCCGCCTTCGACTGTCCGCCTGAGCATTGATTATATTGAGGTGACCTTAGAAGCCTTACCTTGGATATCGAGGGGGTACTCTGCAAGGGTTATTCTGCGGGTGTCCCGACCAGGTTGGGGTCAGACAGCACAGTCACTTTACACGTTGAATCTGAGGGCCACAATAATTGGTTACATACCTCCGCTTGTTGTGTATGGGAGTCTCAAGCCTCTCCTAGGTGAGACATACCTACTTCATTCGGGAGCTCACTTATCCTACCCTTGATTGCTTGTGTTTGGCTTTAGATTTTATTTGGTGATTGCTCTGTGCACGTTAGCTTGCCTAGGGTTTACGTAGATAGAGAGTCTTTTATATTTTTTGAGTCATTATGGATTCGGGTGCGGCTCCTCGCCGTTCTCATCATTTAGCAGGACTTTCTCCTTCTACATCTCCTCCTCCTTTGGGAGAGAGAAATAGACAGTCCAGGCAGACTACTCCGCACATTGATTCACACATGATGGGAGACCATGTAGAAGGTATTCCTGAACCACCTTCTCCCATTCAAGTGGAAGATGGGGAGTTTACTCCTAACTATGATCCTTCACCTGATTTGACTGAGTTAGGTCTTGTAATTTTTGAGATAGGTACTTTTCATGATAGACCTACTTACTCTAGTGTTGATCCCCCATTGACCCATCGCTGGTATGGAATGCCGGAGGATGATGAGACTCATTTTGAACCTACGAGCACTAGTTATGGTATGTCTAGTTTTCCCACACATGATTTGGCATTTCATGTCGAGTCAAATTTTGAGCCTAACACTATGCCTGGGGGCACTCTCATTCCTTACCATGCGGAGAGGTTTGGGAGCACAAGTCAAATTGCACCTTCCATCCCGGTGGTGGAAGCTACATCCCATATTCCTCCTAGGTCTAGGGTTAGTGATCCTATTAGGATACGAGATCCAAGTCGAGTGACTATAGGGAATAAAACATATATAATTACACATGTCCCTTCATCCTCTGTCCCTAGTTCTTCGAATGTTCACCATCCACCTCATTCACGTGGTCCTTCGGGCTGAAACATTGCTACGAGTCATGTCTGTACTGCGGTTACTCGACCAATTGTGTCTCAGGTTCAAGCACCACTCGTTGTTTCGGGAGGTCATGTTCATACTTCTAGAGGTCATATTACTACTTCTGGATCATATACTCCTACTTCCATAATGTATATTCCTACTCTCCGTAGTGTATATTCCTACTTACGGAGTGTCTCATGGGACATCTCATGCAATGAATTATGGACCTTATTATGGGACGCATTATGGATGGGGTTATTCACCTTATGGGTGTAGGTATCAAAAACCCACTTACTCTCCAAATTACGGCTTTGTAGCTCCAAATAGTCAAGGTACACCACACTATGGTGCTTCCATGCCACCCTATACGGGTCAAACGGGAGGAGGGCACTATGGCTAATGCCATGGTGGTTATGGTAATCAGAACTATGTGAATTAGAACTATTAGGGAGCGGTCCATCGACCTAATCATCCTAGGCTCCCTTTCCTCACAACACTGAATCTTCCTGAATTGTCGAGATTGATGAATGATCCTGTAGCTCATGACCCGGCTTAACCGGTTGTCCCTACTAACCTTCCCTCGGACATACCCAAATTCAAGGGAAAACCGAGAGAGGATCTGAGCGAACATGTTACTACTTTTCACATATGGTGCTCTTCGAATTCCTTACACCAGGAATCAATCCATTTAAGGCTGTTTCAACGCACCCTTATAGGGCCTACTGCGAAATGGTATATAGAGCTACCTAGGGGGGCATTCGCTTTGTTCGATGACCTAGTGATGACTTTTCTTAACCACTTCCAACAACCAGTGCATTATGACGTTGGTACAGAAATCTTGTCAACATTTCAGCAGGATAAGACCACACATATCTCGGATCATATCCAAGAGTGGCGTGGATGGAAGAGGTTTATTAAAGCNGTGCATTATGACGTTGGTACAGAAATCTTGTCAACATTTCAGCAGGATAAGACCACACATATCTCGGATCATATCCAAGAGTGGCGTGGATGGAAGAGGGTTATTAAAGCATTTATACCACCGAAATTCCCCCTCGAATGGTTCCTTAAGTTGTTATTTCCTTATATAGCGAAGGATGTTTCTACATCCAGAGTGCAAAATGAGGAACAAGCCATTTTTAGGGTATAGGAAATGGATTTGATTTATGCTCAATCCGGTTTGTTATATGAGATCATTCCCAATGCTCCGTGTTCTAGTTTTGACCCCAAAGTTAAACCTAGACCACATGCCGACGACATTGTTGGTTGTGCGAGTGCTAAACCTGTGGATTCGGTTGCCAAACAAGGCAGTCAATTGTCAATTAACCAATCTACTTTGGGACAAGCCACGACTTCATATCAACCCACCCAAACGGCGAGTGTGCTTTCGGTGCAATCGCCAGACCAAAAGGGTAACCAGCAGCCAGGACGGAATAAAAAGAAGGGTAAGAACAATCGTAAGGGTGGGAATAGGAATTAAAATGCTAATAATAATGACAAGAATGCCCGTAATGCTGGGGGGGACAAGCAAGCTAAACGTAAGTTTAAATTTCCCTGCAAGTTGTGTAAGGAAGATCACCTCACTTACTTGTGCCCTCGTATCGATGAAGCCTCGAGATTCTTAGCACAGGGCCCAGATGTGCTGACTAACCCTTTACCTCACAATCAAAATATGAACTCGAGGATCCATGATCAGTCTAGTGGTGATCAAGATCCATCGGAGGGTAGTATTCGTGGTTGCATTAACATGGTACGTGCTGCGAAAGTTGTGACCCGTGCAAAGGACTATGGTTCATCACAACCCAACCCAAGAAAATAACCTGATCCATCAGGGACTCCTTTGCGTATTGAAAAACCTATGGATAAACTTGAAGCTGCACCTCACATTCCTAAGGGAGTCATTAAGCGTTTGGGGCACAATCCTAATGCCTGAGCCGCCCAGAACTATTATGTTGTCGAGGATTTGGGCCACACTCCTTGTGCGACGTCTGCACTAGAAGTACTTCAGAGTTGTCCTTCACAAAGGAAGGCTTTTCTTTTTGCCCTTGGTGTGAATGATGATAATTCTTCCTTCGTGATTAAATTTGAAACCGTAGGACTTCAGCCTCACTTTCCTTACTATGTGTCTCTTTTGATTCACGTAGAATTTCTTAACATGACCGTCAAGCGCACTGTGATTGACAAAGGCGCTGCTGCTTCTGTGATGACTTTATCATGTTGGAAGGGTTTAGGTTCCCCTGAGCTGTCTAAATCCACGACCATGTTAACTATGTTTGATGGGAGATCATTTAGGCCGCACGGGATCCTTCCTTCCCTTAAGGTCCGTTTGGGAGGGAAGACCATTGTGATAGAGGTCGAGGTGGTTGATGCACCCCTTGACTACAATCTCTTTCTGGATAGGAATTGGATGTACAGTATGCAAGTCATAGTTTCTTCCCTATTTCATGTTGTATGCTTTCCATTTAATGGGAATATAGTTACGATTGATCAAACGTCATTCAAGAATCCATCTGTTACTGCATCTTCGGGAGCTTCGATCCCAATTGTAGAGCACTCTCAGCCGAAAACTGGGAGTGTGGGTGTGGGCATGTATCCATCCCTCATGGGAATTTTTAGTTTCCCTGCACCTATTCTTATGATAGGGTCTAGTTTCGGTAAGGCTTCGACATCTGTGAGTTCGGTGTCTTTTCACACAAGTCATATGGAAGATCCTTGGATTCTTCCTACACCGAATACTTCGAGTGAGCCCATCGTAATGGACGTGTCATTGCCTACAACTATAGTAGCTTATCAAGCTAATATTGAGTGTGTTGCAGAGCCTGGTCCTTCCTCTTCGCGGATGGAGGAGGAGGACCCTTATGTGCTACTTTCATGGGTAGTACAGTCTTCTCACGTGCACGACTTCCTTGATAGTGTTTTTCCTTCAGACAAAGTGATTATTGAGGCCATGTCGGGAGTTGAGCCACCATGGGAAGAGCTCCATCATAGATCTTACTTTCTTCCCGAGCTTGACTGCTTGGAGCGTGAGGACTTTAGGGAGGTTCTTAGTGAGAGAATTGGTAGTCATATGGTTCCATTAATCTCTCCTGGTCCGATGGATGATGGAAACATGGAAAATATATCTCCAATGATTCCTATCAATATCTCTCATGATCCTAGCAGGATAGAGAATGTCTATATTGGGGAAAATTGTTTCCATGCTGAGATTCAAGAATACACCGAGCTGTTTAAAGAATTTCATGATATCTTTACTTGGTCTTACGATGAAATGTCAAGTATCGACCCTCACATTGTTTAACACGAGATTAATACTTATCCCAACGCTAGGCCTGTTCGACAACACTTGCATGTGGTGAATACTAGGAAATCACCCACGATTAAGGCAGAGATAGAGAAACTGTTGAAAGCCAGTTTTATCTATCTCGTTCCCTTGACGGAGTGGGTTTCAAACCCCGTTTTGGTTGACAAGAAGCAAGGAGCGATTCGCATATGTACTGATTTCTATGATTTGAATCGTGCCTGTCCTAAGGACAATTTCCCCACACCATTTATTGATCATATTTTGGATGAGTGTGCGGGTAGCGAGGTTTTTTCCTTTATGGATGGATTTTCTAGATACAATCAGATACAAATTAAACCTGAGTACCAACATAAGACTGCATTTATTTGTCCTTGGGGAACTTTTTCATATCGAAAAATGTCTTTTGGCCTTAAAAACGCTGGAGCTACTTTTCAGTGGGCCATGACCTTGATCTTCCACGATCTCAAATCAATTATCGAAGTATTTTTGGATGACCTTGCTACTCATTCTCGTATGAGAATGAGTCATTAATATCATTTGAGATTGGTATTCGAAAGGTGTCGCCATTATTTGGTCAGGTTAAATCCTCACAAGTGCATCTTTTGTGTGAAGTCTGGTCGCTTGTTAGGATTCATCGTTTCTAAAGAGGGTATAAGAGTCAACCCTTTGAAGGTTGAGGCAATACTTCAGTTGTCTCCCTCGAAAAATATTCGTCATCTTCAATGTTTGCAAGGCATGGAAACCTTCTTACAGAGATTCGTTGTCAATTTTTCCAATTTGACTAGAGGCTTCATGCTTCTTTTGAAGAAGGACACCACTTTTTGTTGGGATGAGCGAGCCTAGGAGTCCTTTGATGCACTCAAGCGAGCCCTAGCATCGGCCCCGGTGATTAGTCCCCCAGAATATAGCCGTGATTTCCTACTTTATGTGGCCGCATCCATGGAGACAATTGGTATGGTTTTGGTTCAAGAGAATGAGGAGCTCCAAGAGCATGTCATATACTATCTGAGCCGGAATCTTATTGACGTAGAGATCTATTATTCTCATGTTGAGAAGCTTTCCTTAGCTACCGTACATGCGGTTCAACGGTTGAGACATTATATTCTCTTTCTCTAGACCTTGGTTGTAGCCCATGTCAATCCATTTCAATTTGTCCTCACTCGAAGGATGATTGGGGGAAAATATAATAAATGGATTGTCATCTTGCAAGAATTCGATCTCGAGTTTGTTTCGGCAAAATTGAAGAAATCGTTAATTTTTGTAGAGCTTATATCAGATTTCCCAAGCGAGGCCGAGGAGTTTGTTTGTGAAGATACATTTATCGATGAGCACATCTTCTTAATCTCAACTTTAGACCCATGGTATGGGGATATCATTATATATTTACAAACATTGAAGGTCCCCACTCACCTCTCATGGGATGAATGACGATGGTTATGTCACGTGTCTAAGAATTACCTCATAGTGGATAACACTTTGTACTGCCATGGGGCAGATTCCATTTTACGTCATTGTTCAACTCATGAAGAGGCTGAGGTAGTGCTGAATGATTGCCATGGAGGGGCGTGTGGTGGTCATTTATCTGGGCTTTCTACAACCCAAAAAATATTAAGATCGGGTTATTTTTTGCTATCGATCTTTAAGGATTGTGTAGATGCGGTCAAGAGGTGCCATCCTTGCTAGGTGTTTACACGTAATATGTGCTCGAAACCTGCCCCATTACATCCCATCATCACTATCGGTCCCTTCACTAAGTGGGGAACTGATTTTATGGATTGCAACCTAGCTTCAGCTGGGGGGCATCATCATATCATAGTGGTTGTTGATAACTTCACGAAATGGGCTGAGGCTATGCCTACAGTTAAATCTGACGGTGAGACAGCCATGCACTTCGTATTCAACCAGATTATTACTCGGTTCGGGATTCTGAAAGAGCTTGTCACTGACCATGGCTTGCACTTTCATAATCATATGATGGAAGAGTTGGCAACAAAGTTAGGGTACAAACAAGAGCATTCCTCCTCTTACTACCCTCAAGTGAATGGACATGTAGAAGCAGTGAACAAATCACTCAAATCCATTCTCTAACGAACCATCGCACAAAGAAATAATAATTGGCACATTATATTATATCTTGCTTTGTGGGCATATAGAACCGCTGTTAAGACTGCCACGGGTTTTTCTCCATATCAACTTGTACATGGAGTGGATTTGGTATTGCCGGTTGAGTGTGAGATTCCTTCTTTGAAGCTAGCCATAGAGCTCTTACCAGACACTTCCCTGTTGGAGGAGTGTTTGTCCACCTTGAGCAACTTGATGAGTAGTGGCGAGATGCCTTGGTGGCTCTAGAAGTAAATAAGTGTCGCGTAAAGGTCCAGTACGATAAGTCTATCCAAGCAAGGAGTTTTAGTGAGGGAGACTTGGTCCTTTTGTGGGATCCACCGAAAGAACCCTTGGGGGCACGAAATTTTAACCCCATGTGGCGTGGTCCTTACGTCGTCAAATGTGTGTTAGAGAAGGGAACTTAGTGGATTATGAGGGAACGGCCTTGGCGGAGCCTAGAAATGGGCTCTATCTCAAAAAATATTGTGCATGCTTTTCAACCAAGGCTGGTTATTGTATATTACTGTACAGTTTTTCATAGGTAGGTATTTTTCTTATAGTGATCGGGTTTGTGATTAGTTTCCATTTATTTTGGCAGATGTCAATGGAATCTTCCACCTTCATAGGATTCGTGGATGGTACGAGCCATCACACTCAACACTCAGCCTCTACTACTTGGGTGATTTATACTCCTATGGGTCAGGTATTGTCTTTAGGAGGCATATGTTTACGGCCATATTCAAACAATGTTGCTGAATATAGTGCCATTATTGAGCTTCTACGTGATGCCATTCTACATGGCATTCTCTCTCTTGAGGTACGTCTTGATTTGGAGTTAATAGTGTCACAGCTTAATGGTTTGTACCATGTTAGAGATCTGACATTATTAAGAAGATTCTTACGTGTGACATTATTAGAACAACAATTTGACAATATAACATACATACATATTTCAAGAATTAATAATCAAGTTGCTGAATCATATGCTAACTACGTGTTAGATTGGCATTTGTTTCATACACAATAAACTCATCACAAACACAAATTTTTGCACATGTAAATAAATAAACCGATCATCATAAAAGTTTTTATAAACTTTCAAAATGTGGTAATACATAGTGCCATAATACAAAAATGGGGCTCTCGAGCCACCAAAATATAATACACAGTAATACAAAATGTATCACTCCCAGGTATCTAAGCCTGTGGAGGAGGATGGGGGTTGTGATCATGGAATGTCACTACGGCTCTAGCTAGCCGTCGAAATAGCCGCACCCATGCTTGTGGTACACCCACCACCTGGTGTCGCATGGCCTCAGGCAAGTCCTCTACTTGTGCCATGGGTACTCTGTGTGTCAGCCTCACGAAGTTGGCATGAATGCTTTGGAGCATCCGCTCCGCATCCACACCTGTGATATCGTCTCCTCTTCTCCTTTGTCTATGACAAGGGAAGCCTTCAAGCCGTCATGGTCCCACATCTGCATGCATATGGTAGATGTCACTATGTGTTGTCACCCAAAAACATGTCTTTTGATTCCATATAATCAGAAAACACAAAAAAAAAATTAAATAACTCAAAAATTTTAAAAAGAGGGTCAAGATTCGTTACCTATGTCACTGTATGCCAATCCTGGTGGTAGCGGCATGTCCAGGTCTCCCTGTAAATCTATCCCTGCATAGGGGTAGTCATCGATGGAAACTATCTGTCGTCACCACCACGGAAAGAAATCAGCTAGATAGGGGTTGGACACCCTACCTCCACCTAGTCTGTGCATCGCATCCACCCAACACCGTTGGGCTAGATCTTGAACCCCGTGTAGAGGAACGTCAACTCTAGGGCTCAATCCTGGAACACGCTCAAAGAAAAACGTGCTCAGTATGCTGTTGAAACTGAAGTTTCACACTCTGCCCATTTTACACTCGCTGAGCTGGTGTTTCATGTTGCCCAGTAGTGCAATGCTCCAATCATATACCGTGGGTCTCATGCACTCCACTGCATAGAACATCAGAGGCCGTGAGGCCTGGTGGAGTGAAGCCAAGCCTGCTATCCTTCCGAGTGTCAGTAGGATAGACTTTAGGCCCAGCACCTGTATGGAGTTAGTTGGGATCTGACTCCCCATATTCTCTATGTCCGGATATCAGTACACTGCAATGTACTCATCTATAGTCAAGCCACCTCCGGGCCCGTGAGAACGTAGGTTCACTACTTCCCCCTGTCAAGAAAGTCCAGTAATAAAGTATATGCCCTCCACTTCTATGGTGAGGGACATCCCATCTATCTGGAACGACTCTGAGTCTGGATCCCAGTAGTCCACTAATATCTGCAATAGTCCTAGTTTGGCCCTTAAGCCACCAAGACACCAAAAATTTTAAAGACCACATGCACGTAATGCTTGTTGAGCTATTAGATCGGCCCTTATTGCCTCTTCTACATCACCATGTTCACATTCTCTCCATTCTAGGACCATCCTGCACAAAAAAGTTGAAGTTTATCCATTAGAACACTTGAAAAATCTTAAGCGCAGTCGCATACGTGACTGTTTCCCAAACAGTCGCGTATGTACGCAACTATGAGGGAATTTTCTATTATTCTTGCACATTGATTTAGGAACAAATAATTAATCTCATCAAAAAATAATCAACAAATAACTCATGAAATGGTGTTAATCAGAACCGAAATTCGTTTCCTCTCTGTATATTTAATAAACAACGAATGGTTACAATACCAATGTCAAGCAATAGCTTGAATCCATGAGAAAATCGAATACATAAGGAGGAAATTCGAAATCATGAGTGAGTCTGGCTTAACTGATTTTCAGCCATTCAATCACACTCAGTTAACCACTTGACCAAAACCCTAATTGACTCACCAAACCCTAACTGAAGTCAGAGTGCAATAAATGACTGAATCTCAACTGAAAGACATCCAACACATGTCATAGCAAGCCAACCATCAAGTGCTAGTGCTCCATGACTTCAATGAACCCCGATGAGGTTAACTAAAGCTAAACTAATCATCATAAGTTGGTGGAGGCGCCCTCTTGACTCCAGATCATTAAATAATAATAAATAATCATTAAATACTGTATTTAATGAGAGGAGGCACCTTAAATGACTAGTTGAACTAATTGTAACCACCAGTTAGCAATTAGGTGCATTAATATCACTCAAATCACCCCCGGAGTGCTCCAGTTAGCCTCCTTGACTATAGGTAGGCGTGGGTGTGACTGGATGATGGAAATTAATGCTCCACTGATGTCAATTAATGTCAATTATACTTACGATAGTGGTTTAAGTAGGAAAATTTGACCAAAAAGAGTGTGTATGATGGTAAATGTCTCCAACACCCCCCCTTAAGCTATACTCAGGAAGAGTTAGAAAACATAAATGCATAAAAATGCTAGGGCCGTGGCAACTAAGTCCATAGGTCACCCTATACAATGTTGAAACTGAAACAATGCTCAAACCAAACTAAGTGAGGAAAAGAGGGAAAACCCAGTGGGAAACCCCCCCCCCTCAAGCTGAACACTGAAAGTAGTCTGGATCACCTTGATGAACTCACCCCCACCAGTGAACAGAGGTAAGTGAACTTCTTTTCTGAAAAGCTCTTGGTGAATATGTCTGCAATCTGCTCATCAGTCAGGCAGTATTGCAGAATGATGGTCCTGTCATGCACTAGCTCCCTGATGTAGTGCATGTGAATCTCTACATGCTTGGTCCTCTACCTGGTAAATGGATCCGTGGATATCTTAATATCACTTTGGTTTTCACAAAAGAGGATAGTGGACAAAGTACTACCAAGATCAAACTCTGAAAGAACGCCTTGCAACCAAACCGCTTGGATGCAAGCATTCATCGCTCCTCGATACTCGACCTCTGCTGAAGATAGTGCTATGGCAGCCTGCTTTTTGCTTGACCAAAAAATAGAGCCACCACCAAACATGAATACATATCCATAATTTGACTTCCGATCAATAGAATCACCTGCCCAATCGGAATCTGTGTATCCAACCAGCTCTAGCTCGGAGTCTGCAGCATAGTGAATGCCGTAGGTCATGGTTCCCTGAATGTACTGGAGGATCCTCTTGGCTGTCTTCCAATGAATATCATGAGGCTCCTACATGTATCTTGATACATCATTCATGTCATAACAAATATCAGGCCTAGAATGTGTCAAGTACAACAAGCTACCAATCAGTTGTCGATAGATAGTGCAGTCCATGGGAGGTGTGTGTTTTCCTTCTTCAAGGCTGATCCCTGAAAGGAAAGGGAATGGTGCAGGCCTACATTCAGCCATGTTAAACTTGAATAACAGTTCTGAAATGTATTTGGACTGAGTGACCATAATCCCATCATAATTTTGCTCGATTTCAAGCCCCAAAAATTGTTTTAGAAGCCCCAAATCACTCATTTCAAAGGCATTGTGGAGAGCAGTTTTGATGGCTGAAATGGAGGCAACTGTGCTACCTGTGATAAGTAATTCATCAACATATAAAAAAATGATAATTATATTACCATCATTCTGCTATAAATACACATTTGGATCTGATCTACATCTCTGAAAGTTTTGCGAGAGAAGGAAGGCATCCATCTTGGAATACCACTCTCTTGGGGCCTATTTTAACCCGTATAGTGACTTCTTTAACTTGAAAACCAAAGATGGATCAGTGATGTATCCCTTAGGATGCTTCATGTATATCTCTTCATGAAGATCTCCATGCAGAAATGCTGACTTAACATCCATGTAATGCACCTCCCAGTGCTTGGATGCTGAAATAGCCAAAACAAGGCGAATGGAGTCCATTTTTGCAACCGGTGCAAAGGTCTCATGGTAGTCCACTCCTTGGACCTAAGAGAAACCTTTTGCTACCAGCCTTGCCTAATATTTTCAGGTGATTCCATCAACATCAACCTTTTTCCGAAACACCCACTTGCATTGAACCAATTTCTTTCGCGGAGGAAGAGAAACTAACTCCCAAGTAGTGTTTTTTTGAAGAGAATTCATCTCTTCATCCATGGCAACTTGCCATCTTGGATCATTCCGAGCATGGTAGTAGAATTTTGGATCTAAAATAATCATCAAATAGCAATTTTTGGACAGCAAATTATTAGAACAAGAGAGTGCAATACCTGCTCTTTGGAAATCAGACCGGGTTCTCCTTGGATCATCCGGATTTCCAATGTTTTCTCCTGCGGAGGAGAGTGTCTGTTGGGCCCATGTAGGAAGATGATTTTGAAATTCAGGTTCTGATTCAACATATTATTATTGATACACACTAATATCATAAATCATAGGATCCAAATCAGGGTCATCACCCCCAATTTCATCATCCAAATACTCAGTAGAATAGGAAGGAAATTCAGCAATTTTCTCCTTCACTAGTTCTATCTCCTGAAGAGGCTCATCGAACTTGACACTTCTCTCGATGATGATATGTTTGGTATTGATATCCAGCAGCTTGAATCCTTTAGATTCATCAGGATACCCAATAAACAGACATTCTATTCTTTGCGGTTGCAAAGCTCTTCTTTTATCAAGCGGAATCCAGGCCCATGTAGTGGACCCAAACACCCGTAGGTTCGACACATTCGGCTTGTGTCTGAAGTATGCTTCGAAAGGAGTATTTCCTTTCATGGATGAGTGTGGAAAACTGTTCTAAATTTATGCTGTAGCATACATGGATTTATCTCACAAATTTGCAGCAAGCTTCTTTGACTCCAACATATAAGTGGTCATCTCCTTGAGAGACTGGTACTTCCTTTCCGCTACTCCATTTTGCTGGGGAGTGTAGGGAATTGAATGTTGGACCTGAATACCACTTTGGGAGAATATGTACAGAAAATAATTACTGACATAATCCCCTCCATTATCAGATCTCAATATCTTGATCTTAAGCCCAAAGGCATTTTCGATCAAGGCCTTCAATTCAAAAAAAAATTCACATACTTCTGATTTCTTTTTGAGAAAGAAAACCCATGTATACCTTGAAAAATCATCAATAAAAGTAAGGAGGTACCTAGATCCATTCATGGATGTGATAGGCATCAGAATTCTGATATCATAATGTATCAGCCCCAATATGCTTGTAGCTTGGTTTTCCTTCCCTCGATCGAACTTGTGCTCAGGGTGTTTTCCAATCACACAGCCCTTGCGAATTCCCGTGGTTGCCTTGATGACCGGGAGGCCTTCAACCATGGAGTATTTCTGTAATTGTTGAAAATATTTGGAATTAATATGGCCAAAAATCTCATGCCACAGCCTACTAACCTCATTTCCATGAGTTAGCAGAGCGGTGAGCTTTGCAACCGCAACAAAGTGAGAGAACTCATAGGCTTTTGCATGATGGTTTGCAAGGTCTTTAGCAATGAGTTTCCCGGATGCAATTTCTGTTATCTCAACATAATTTGGGCTGAAAGAGACTCTCTTAGGAATTCTTGTATGTGTCATCTGATAGACACTAAGGATATTTGCTGCTAGAGACGGTACATACAAAACATTAGAGAAAAAACCATTTTCTAGATCTACAGTACCTTGTCCTTCGGAAATGATGGTGGAGTCATCTCCCATGTGGATGGGGATGGATTTGTCGGTCTCCAAGGATGAAAAGGAGTATTTTTCAGCCATCATGTGGTTCAAAGCTCTAGATTCAATCAGCAATGCTTTGGACTTCAAAGTTATTTCCATGAGGGCATGACCTTTCTCATGTTGTGGTTCCCGATCTTGGTGATCTCTCCTCCGAAAGCTCTCTGGAAGATTGATGTGATTCCTCTCAAGGAGAGAGGTTGCTTCATCAAGATTTTTCTTCATGCAGGCATGTTCAGGGTGAAAACTCTTCTCGCAGTAAGAACAATTGACTTTTTCTTTCCCATTGTGCCCTTTTCCTTTGTTCTTCCTTGAACCGGAAGATTCATCATGCTGCCGGTTTTCAACTCTAGGCTTGGGAGCATCAAATTTAGTTTTGTGATTTTTCTGCTGCTTTCCTTTACCCTTCAGATCTTTGGGCCCCGAGACATGGAGGGCTTGATCACGGGAATATCGGATGATCCCCATCTGGACAAGCTTGTCATGTTCATTTGTTAGGGACTCAATGAAGGCATTGAGTGTAGGCATCTTCCATCTGGGGGTTGTGAGCTTCCCCGCATGGAATGTAGAAACAAAAACTAAATAATTAGCCCCAAGTTTGGAGAGGATGGCAAGGATGAGCTGATCATCCTCCTTCTCCACCTTGCATTGCTTCAAGAGTAAAACAGTATGCTTGAAATTTGTAAAGAAAACATTCAGAGTCTCGAAATTGGAAGGTTGGAGAGACATGAGTTCATTTTCGAGTTGGTAAACTCTCAAGTCATCATGCTTTCTGTATAGAGATTCCAATTTGTCCCATATTTCTATCTGTGTCTTCAGATATGTAAGATGGAAGAGAAGGTCTTTGGAAATAGAGAGGCACAAGAAACCGAAGGCTTCATCCTTCTTGTTCAAGAATCTTGATTTTTCTATGGCGGATCCAGGATCAACTTCAGTGTCCATGGCAAATCTAAAGAGTCCTTTGGAGTGCAACTAAATCTCCATTTTATTTTTCCATGAGTGGAAATTGTATGGAGTCAAGATATCTGCTGAGGAGGCCATCTGGATGTGCTATAGTGAATGCTTCACCTGTAGAAACCTGAAAATCAAAACAAAAAGAGAAAAATAAGGTCGAACAGCCTACACATTCTAGGCTTTCATCACACCCAGCATAGTCAATCAAGCAAGCTTGATCAACAAGTTCTTTACTTGGGATATTGAGTGGTAAGCCTTGGCTTCTAGTGCAGTGCTGGAATTTTGAGCTATTGCTCACTTTTCATGGAGAAATCTATCAAAAATCTTGTTTTTGAGAGATAGATCTTTGTCCCGATGTATGCTCTGATACTATATTATTCTTGCACATTGATCTAGGAACAAATAATCAATCTCATCAAAGAATAATCAACAAATAACTCATGAAATGGTGTTAATTGAAACCAGAATTGGTTTCCTCTTTGTATATTTAATAAACAATGAATGGTTATAATACCAATGTCAAGCAATAGCTTGAATCCATGAGAAATTCAAATACCTAAGGAGGAAATTCGAAATCATGAGTGAGTCTAGCTTAACTGACTGTCGGCCATTCAATCACACTCAGTTAACCACTTGACCAAAACCCTAATTGACTCACCAAACCCTAACTGAAGTCGAAGTGCAATAAATGACTGAATCCCAACTAAAAGAGATCCAACACATGGCATAGCAAGCCAACCATCAAGTGCTAGTGCTCCATGAATTCAATGAACCCCGATGAGGTTAACTGAAGTTGAACTGATCATCAGAAGTTGGTGGAGGCACCCTGTTGTCTCCAGATCATTAAATAATAATAAATAATCATTAAATAATATATTTAATGAGAGGAGGCGCCTTAACTGACTGGTTGAACTGATTGTAACCACCAGTTAGCAAATAGGTGCATTAATATCACTCAGATCAACCCCAGAGTGCTCCAGTTATCCTCCTTGACTGTAGGTAGGCGTGGTTGTGACTGGATGATGGCAATTAATTCTCCATTGATGTCAATTAATGTCAATTATACTTAGGATAGTGGTTTAACTAGGCCAATTTGACCAAAAAGAGTGTGTATGATGGTAAATGTCTCCAACATTTTCCGCGAATATCTAGCCCTATATGCAGAAAAACCCTCAATTTCCACGTGGGCCACAACGCCTATTTTAGAATGGCCTAGAAAATCAAATACACCATGGAATTTGACAAAATTTGCATCAAAATGAAAGAGTGGAGCATGGGTAAGTACCTGGAAAAAATGGTAGTGGATTCTGCCGACTAGATCTCCTGGAATTCGTTGTTGAAGTTCTGAGCTCAAATGGGTAAAAATTTCAAATGTTTTATAATGTTTTGAATTTTTTACTATTTATAGAAATTTTTCAAATTTTTGAAAATTTTTACCTCCTTTTCTATAGTTTGGACCATTTCTAATCCTTTTAGACTGTTTTTGGACTAATTTATGGTGTAGGAGACCTTTTTGAGTGTCGTTTCAGCCGTTGGATTGACCCGTTCATGTCGATTTCAAGTATCATGTCTAAACTAGCATATAGGTTAGGTTTCATCACTGTTTGCATCTTGCATGACCTTATGACCATTTCATTATAGCCTTAGGTATGAACCCACTCGATTATGCCACGGAACCTTCTTGTTGTTTTAGAAGTGGCATGGTATGAGTGGTAGAGCTTGACCTTACATGGGTACCCTAGTTAGCGCCTTATTTGCATTTGGTGCCCATGCTGACATTTTGACCCTTAGGATGCGGGAGTCTGTTGTATAGTATTGCCATGACATTTCACAAGAGCCTCATACTCCTCTTGATCTTTTGTTGGCCTATTTCCCTCAGGACTCCCTTATGTCAAGTTGTAATTGCATTATCATGAGCTTTTCCTGCCATATTGAGCCTTACACCGGCTTCTCTGACATTTATTTTCAGCCATATATCCCGAGCTTATCTCATGTGTAGCCATGTAGAGCCATTTTATATATTCTTTGCAGCTTTATTCCCTATTTTTACCAGGAGGGGATTTTCCCTCGAGTGTCGCTATCCTACACATGTATCCTTGCATTGAGCATAGGTATGTTCCACTGCTTGGAACTAGTTTCTTTTCCCATATGACACTTGTCTCCTCCTAGTCTGTAACTATAAAGCAGTTTTATTCTTTTTCAAGCTTTTTAAATATTTGAAAAAGTCCAAAAAAAAAAACCAAAAAGTCGGGCAAGGAAAGATGTTATCTTTTGGCAGCTGTCGAGTCGTATTGCCTTCGAACAGAGCAATGTATATCACATCCGTTGGTTGGGTTTATAGTTTGACTTTAGGAGTTGTACTCATTTATCTGAGTTTATCTCCACTAACTGGTTAAGCTTCTAGTCCCCATGGAGCCTCTGTCGATGCCTCCTGTGTCGCAGAGATGTCCCAGTTTTGTATATCAAGTCTATGCTTCCTTTATTCAGTCACCATTTTCCGTTATGCTCTTGTTCGAAGGAAGTTGAAACTTGAGTCAGCCATTCCTCAGTTATCTTGACTTTGCATGTCAGTCATTCCCGGTACAGTTACTGGTTCGTGCACCTTATGATCGAGTCCTTCCACATTATACAAATTTTCTGAGTACCTCGTGTTGGATGATGGGGGATGTCTTAATTCCCTCCTTCCAGTGGATTTCATCCCATCGAATCTAGATCATTTATTCTAGGACTGGAATCTAGAGTCATTTTTTAGTGCCTTGAGACTTGCAGTCATCAGTGGCAGGTTCTCTCGCCATCGACAGTTTTTGGGAATACATCAATGTCCCCTGGTCGATGGATCCTCTCAAATGTTCGACCTCAACACATTTATTCACACTTGTTAGTTTGTACTCTAGTACCTTGATTCCCATTTTCATTATCAGTGGGTGATCTCGTGTCTGTTAACGGTATACATCAATGACCGGTAATCAGATGATGGACTACTATGTTTGACATCAACACCTCTATTCACATAGTAGGACATGTACTCGTAGCGGTTTGTGTAGAAGACCTTCCAGATTGGTGGCATCTCTTATATGCTACCTTCTTGATCGTGCCAGTGTTCATGAGATTTCAGCTCTCGTGACTTGATTCCAGTATATGTCAGACATTTCTAGCTATTATGGAGATCTTGATGTATTATATATCTTCAGCCATTATGGAGATCATGGTCCTTTGTATGTCTTCATCATGGAGATTCTAATCTATGTATATTGTATGTGGTGATGACCACTTATGTGATGTTTTGTATCATGCCTATTTATGGCCATTCTACTCTTATGTATCCGGGACTACTGTATGTATTTGCAGTTATGTGCAGAGTTGTATCATTGTAATATGTTGATTGGGTGGCTGGTCTTCCATTTGGGATCCTTCATCACTCCACTTCTGGGATGGACTTATAATGTATTTTAGCCATCGTATGACCCCTCTAACCTCACACATTAGTGGGCATCTATTATAGATGATTTTACCACTCCAGGTGAATCACACTTGTATGGCCTTCCCCTATCCCTCTGCAGACTCCTTAGAACCCTTGGACCATTTTTTGTCCTTTGATGTTTCCTTGACCATCCCTATAAACAAGTGAAAATTAATACATGTGACTTTTAAACCCCTAATCGTGTACATACACTGGTTTGACCCCTAAAACCGCATACATCGAGATGTGTACAAAATCCAAATCCTTTTGGAGTTTTCCTTGACATGGATCCGACTCACTTGACTCTTGGCCTTCCATATGCCTTGAGATCGCTCGGATTTGACCTTTCATTACCCCTTTGAAAAGCTATATAAGGAACTCTTTGATACATTGAAGGCATATGAGAGAATTGAGAGCAAAGAAACTATAGCCCATTGTTGCCAGAACTTGTGCTTGAGTCTGCATCCCTTTGTCCCTTGGAGCACTTTTGTGTTCTTCCCAAGCTTGCCTTTGCTTGTGAGCTTGCTATCGAGAGATGGAGGATTGAGGTGGTGGAGGCCCAAGTGGGGGATTCAGTTTCTTTGATTTACAGACGTGCTGATAGAGGTTGTCTCCATTGTAATCTCTGATTTTATATTAATAGAAATATCTTTTCCTGTCCAATAATGTATGTTTGAATGAATATTTTATCCATGGAATGATTTCAAATGCTTATACAT
Source organism: Pseudotsuga menziesii (assembly GCA_001517045.1). Lineage (NCBI taxonomy): Eukaryota > Viridiplantae > Streptophyta > Pinopsida > Pinales > Pinaceae > Pseudotsuga > Pseudotsuga menziesii. The sequence goes on along the minus strand of LPNX010070072.1, from coordinate 465,178 downwards.
TGTTGATTATATATGCTATAATAGATCTAACACCCATATATATAGTATGCTTGTCTTGTTTACTTATTGTTGAGGAAGTGATTCATCAATTCAAGCTGAATTTGGAAAGCTCAACGGGGATCTACTTCAACCGTACAAAATAAGCTACGAGGTCTGATCCTTTAGTGTTAGATATTTGATTTCTATTGCATATTGGAAAGGATTTATTTCTGGAGTCAAGCTGTCTGTTGTGGTACCCCAAGCCATAGGAATCTCTCTCCTTAACAGTGTGGTTTGTCTGTACTTAGTGTGCCTTTAGGTGTGTTCTTTGTAATTTTGGTTTCCTTTCAACCTCAGACTTTGTCTCCTATTTTGAAACTATTTCTAACACCTCTTTGAACACCAACCAAGATATCCCCATGTTGGTAACTCCTTGTACTATTCCTCTCACAGGGAATGTTGGTGTTCCTTTGATGGCCACCTTGAATCTACCTGAATTCACCCTAGGGCTACCGGTGTGGTTATTTTCCACTCCAACTGTCATGAATGCTCCTGATGCTTCTCAAGTAAGATCCTTATATCAAGGGCATCAAAACATTGCTTCCCCTTCACCTGTAGTTGATTCTCCTCCTCCTTCTACCTCATGCGGTGAAAGTACTGATACTAGTAACCGATAGTCTAAAAGGAGTAAAATAAGAAGGAATAGGAAGAAGGCACATAAGCAAGGGGGCACCCATTCAACCTCTATAATTCAAGTTGAACCTCACCACCCAGCCTCTGTAGTTCATGCTGGGGGCACCTATCCAACCTCTACAAGTCATGTTGGATCTAAGCGCTCAACCCCTGCAAGTCAAGTTGATCTTCGCCATCCAGCCTCTGTTGATCATGCTGGTGGGATCCTTCCAACCTTTCCAGGTCACGTCAGATGCAGTCACTCAGCCTCTGTAGTTCATGTTGAGGGCACTCATTCAACCTCTGATGTTCAAGTTGAACCTCCCCATCCAACCTCTGTAAGTCATGTTGGATCCATCCACCCAACCTCTAAAGTTCATGCTGGGGGCACACACTCAACTGCTACAAAGCATGTTGATCCTAACCATTTAGCCTCAACACTCAACACTTGAAATAATCCATCGATCAGGGGACATTAATGTATTCCAAAAACTGTCGATGGCGAGAGAACCTACCACTAATGATTGTAAGTCTTAAGGAACTCAAATGACTCTAGACTCCTATTCCAGAATAAATGATCTGATGTCGATGGAATGGAATCTGCTAGAAGGAGGGAATTAAGGCACCCCCCATAAACCAACATGAGGTACTCAGTAACATTGTATAATGTGGAAGAACTCAACAAATAAGATGTGCACGAACCAATAACAGTACCGGGAATGGCCGACATGCAAAGTCAAGATAATTGAGGAATGGTTGACCCAGGCTTCAACTTCCTTCGAACAAGAGCATAGGGAAAATGGTTACTAAAGGTAGGAAGCATGGACTCAATATGAAAATTGGGACATCTCTGTGACACAAGAGGCATCAACAGAGGCTCCATTGGGACTAGAAGCGTAACCAGTCGGTGGAGATAAAATCAGAGTAATGAGTATAGATCCTAAAGTCAAACTAATAACCCAACCAATGGATATGATATACAGTGCTCTGTTTGAAGGAAACACAGCTCGACTGCCACCAAAGATAACATCTTTCCCCGTTCAAATTTTATGTTATTTGATTTTTTTGGGCTTTTTCATATATTTTGAAAATCTTCAAAAAGAATAAAAGTGCTTTATAGTACATAGCTAGGAGGAGAAGAGTGTCAGGGGATAAGCAAGCTAGTTCCAAGCAGTGAAACATACCTATGCTCAATGCAAGGAAACATGTGTAGGATAAAGACACTCAAGGGAAGGTCTCCTCCTGGTAAAGGGGTGATCAAGCTACAAAAGATATATAAAAAGGCTCTGCTTGGCTAGACATGAGACAAGCTCGGGCTATATGGCTGATAACTGAAAGTCAAGGAGCCGACATAAAGCTAAAAAAGGCAAGAAAAATGCATGAAATAAAATTACAACTTGATATATACAAGGAATTCCCTATGGGTAAAGACAACATAAAGTTCAAGAGGAGTATGAAGCTCTTGCTCAAGGACATGGCAGGACTAAAAAGGGACTCCATCAACCTAAAGGAGGCAATGCAACATGGGTGCCAAATGCAAAAAAATGATCTAACTAGGGAACCCATGTATTGGAAAGCTCTACCATTCACACAATACCACTTCTAACAGTGGCATGAAGGTTTTGTGATATCATGGAATGGGTTCATACCTAAGGTTAAAATGAAACGGTCATAAGGTCATGCAAAATGTAGGCGGATGTGAAATCCTATCCTATATGCTAGTTCAGACAATATACCTGTGATATGAACGAACGGGTCAAAGCCTCAGAGAGAGTGTACAAAAAAAGGACCCCTACAACACCATATTAATCCAAAACAACTTGAAATAAGTAGTAAAGATTCCAAACTACAGGATATAGGGAGGATTGATCATGACAACTGCATTCAAAGGAAATAGTGTGGTGGACGATGGGACATAATAAATAATGTAAGATGTAGACCCAATGTTCACGTATCCACTACCACCCCCGTGAGGGTGAAAAATAGTGTTAATACCAAGCAAAGAGAGTACAAATCCTCAAAAAATAGAGTAGAGGGTGGAATATGCACACTCCTAAATCTATGAGCATAGTAAGGGGTTGTGGTGCACCCCAGTCCAACACCAGGGTCCACACTAGGACCTAGAGCAGGTGACATGATACTAGTAGTGATATCAGGCATGCCAAACATAAAAGGACTCGAACTCAAGAGAACATAAATATACTCAAGTAACCGCGATCTCAAAATCTGACTAGCGCACAAAAAGCACACTCCTAAGAGAATCTACAGCCAAAATGAAAGCAAGCCAAAGGGAGGATAAATGAGATCTTGAATGTAGCAAGTATGTCTCACCTAGGAGAGGCCAAAGACTCACATACACTACAAGTGGAAGTGTGTAACCAATTATAGTGGCCCTCACCTTCAACGCATAACGTGACTGTGTTTTCCGCCCCCTACCTGGCCTAGACACCTACATAATAACCTCTGCAAGTACCCCCTGCGATACCTAGGTAAGGAAACTAAGGTCAACCTATTATAATTAATGCTTAGGAGGACAGTCGCAGGCAAGATCGAGCGTATGGGAAGGGTATCAAATCCTAAATCCTGAAAGCACAACTGGTACCCCAAGGGTGCACCAATCAATACCTCAAAGGCCCCCATATATGAATACAATCCTAGAAATATCTCCAGCGCTCACAAAAGTGACCAAGGGCTATCCCAATCATAATCATGCATGTTTCCTCGCGCTTTACTCGTGCGTAAGAGGAGCGTCCTGAGAAACACTAATTATACCAAGGATTTCACACTCTCACCTGGACAACCATCTAATTGTTTGTGTTTAGTAGCCTTGGAGAATTCACTCACAATGAACTATTCCAAGACTCTAAAACCTAATCTTGTTGGTGAAGCCTATAAAAGAAAAATGTGTAGTTCATTTTAATTAAGCGTTTATTTTAATGGTTGTGATTACTCAAAGGGAAATGGTCATGCAAGTAATGATATTATGAATCAACGGTGAAATAAATGTGCACACCTAACAAACAATTCTAAGTGCAATTTTTTCGAATGAAAAACAGGGTATGCCACTACATGAAATGCATTAAAAATCATTCATTTCAAAATGCCAATGCAATCCTTCCTATATGAAAGCCTAAACAAAACTCTCATCCAAGCAATCCAATGTAAGTACCTCCTTAAATTCATATGTGAGATGCAAGTAAGAATGTAACTATTTTGTATTTTCAATATAAAAGAATGAAAATGAAATAAAAGTCATTAAAATTCTCAATCTCTACAGCAAGCATAAAAAACAAGCTAATCAAGACACCGAGACAAAAGGACTAAAGTACTAATGGAAAAAACAAATGAGATAAATGACTAGAACTATTTTCAAAGAAAAATCAATGAAAAAGCGGTCTCTCATCATGAAAGAAGCAGTCAACAGCCAACATTAGAACCCACGAAGACCCAGCCACACTCACAACCCACCCAAAAACTTCCCACAACATCAATTTCAACCAAACAGGAGGATGTAAATGACTGTATAAAGAACATCAGCGTATGTACGTGACTTTTGGCCAAAAACCCACGTATGTACAAGAATTTTAGACAAAAATGTATACAGATAAGAAAGTGGTAAAAAGCAGACAAAGGTTCAAACCACTCTATGGGAGTGTCAATGGATGAACATACTACTAAATGCGACACAGAAAATTGGATAAACAGAGAGAAAGTCAAGCACATTGTGCCCCCAACCCCAAACAAAAACAAGGAACATCCCCAGTGGAGTCTCCAATTCTGTTACAGAGAGAAACTTCCTATGGCTTGGGGGTACCACAACAAACAATATGACACTAGAAATCAATATTTCCCAATATGCAAGAACAATAAGCAAATCTAACACTAAGGGATATCGAATCATACCTTATTCCAGATGGTTGAAGTAGATCACCGTTGAACTTTTCCAAGACAATTGCAATTACAATTTGCTCTCAACAACAATAAACAAAGAAAGCATAAATATGTGCGTGTGTGTATGTGTGTGTGTGTGTGTGTTAGAGATATTCTAACATATATAATCAACCATGTATAAGAAATTAAACACATCCATGAATTCAATATTTGTATTCAAAATGCACATGAATTGGACAGGAAAAGATATTTCTATTAATAAAATAGAGATACAATAGTGACAAACTCTGTTAGCACTTCTGTGAATAGGAGAAACCGAGTCCTCCACTTGGGCCTCCACCACTTCAATCCTCCATCTCTCGATAGCAAGCTCACAAAGCAAAGGCAATCCTGGGAAGAAAACTATGTGCTCCAAGGGACAAAGGGATGCAAACTCAAGTATAAGCAAAGCTGATGCAATAATGGACTATAGTTTACCTGCTCTTGAATTTCTCCTCCTTCAATGTATCCAAGGGGTTCCTTATATAGAAATCCAAAGAGTTAATGGAGGGTCGAATCCGAGCGGTCTCCACGAATTTGGAAAGCCAAGAGTCAATTTATTCGGACTCATATGAGGAAAACTCCAAAAATATTTGGGCTTATGCACACATCCTGATGTATGCAAGTTTGAGGTCAAAATTCACGTGTACACGTGAGTATAGCTTTAAAATTCATGTACAGCAATAAACAGGTGTTTTTTAGGGATGATATTGGGACATAAAAGTATAATACAAGTCCATGGGGTCTAAGGAGTCTGCAGAGGGACATGGAAGGCCATAAATGTGTGATCCACCCGGTGTGGTAAAATTAGCTATAACAAATAAATTTTGTTACAGAGAGAAACTTTCTATGGCTTGGGGGTACCACAATAGACAATATGACATTATAAATCAATCTTTTCCAATATGAAAGAACGATAATCAAATATAACACTAAGGGATATCGAATCGTACCTTATTCCGGACGGTTGAAGTAGATCCTTGTTGAGCTTTCCCAATGCAATTGCAATTACAATTTGCTCTCAACAAAAGAAAACAAAGTAAGCATATATATATAAATGTGTTAGATATTCTAGAATATATAATCAACCATGTATAAGCAATTAAACACATTCATGGATTTAATATTTGTATTCAAAATGCACATGAATTGGATAGGAAAAGATATTTCTATTAATAAAACATAGATACAACAGTGACAAACTCTATCGGCACTTCTACTAACTGGAGAAACTGAGTCCTCTAGTTGGGCCTCCGCCACTTCAATCCTCCATCTCTCAATGGCAATATCACAAAGCAAAGTCAATCTTGGGAAGAACACTATGTGATCCAAGGTACAAAGGGATGCAGACTCAAGTATAAGAAAAGTTGAGGCAACAATGGACTATAGTTTACTTGCTCTTCAACTTCTCCTCCTTCAATGTATCCAAGGGGTTCCTTATATAGCTCTCCAAAGAGGTAATGAAGGGTCGAATCCGAGCGTTCTTCAGGCATTTGGAAGGACAAGAGTCAAGTTATTCAGACTCATACAAGGAAAACTTCAAAAATATTTGGACTTACGCACACATCCCGATGTACGCGGGTTTGAGGTCAAAAGTCACGTGTACACGAGAGTATAGCTTTAAAAGTTGTGTACAACAATAAACAGGTGTTTTTTAGGGATGATCTTGGGACATCAAAGTATAATACAAGTCCATGAGGTCTAAGGAGTCTGCAGAGGGACAGGGAAGTCTATAAATGTGTGATCTACCTAGTGTGGTAAAATCAACTATAACAGGCACTTTTAACATCCATTTGGTGTATTTCCCATTTATAAGATGAAGCAATAGATAAAATGGTTCTTATTGTATTCATTTTAGCAACATGAAAAAAAGTTTCATTATAATCAATACCTTCAATTTGATTAAAACCTTTTGCAACTAATCTAGCTTTATGTTTTTCAAATTGTCTATTTGCAGTAAATTTAGTTTTATAAACCCATTCACAACCAACTAAATGATTTCCTAAAGAAAGAGAAACAAGAGACAAAGTCTTATTATTTATAAGAGAATCATACTCAACAATCATAGCTAGTTCCCAATGAGGTTTACACTTAGCTTGAGTATAAGTTTTAAGGTCACCTATGGCTAAAAATTTGGTCATTAGAGCAAAGTTAGATCTAGTTCTACGAGTATCAGAAGGGATTCCGATATCACTTCCTGCAGATTCATGAATTTTCCTGAGCCCAAACGAAAACATTAGAAGGGATAGAAATCACTTTAGGATCTTTAAGACATTCAGGTGGAATACTTGAAGAGGAGGAAGAAAGTGAACTAAGATCAGCCACAGAACTAGAAGGAGTAACCGAGATAGGAGTAACAGGTGATAAGGGAATATTTCGAGTAACATGAGGTTCTACAGACTTTGGTGGTGTAGATATTTCAATAAATTGAACATCTATTATAATTATGACACTTTGATTAGAAGGATCAAACAACCTATAAGCCCTAGAATCCTCAGAATAACCAATGAATATACACTTGTGATATTTGGGTTCTAAATTTTCCATTTTTCATCAGGAATATGAGCCCAACATTCACAACCAAACATTTTAAAGTTACTAATATCAGGTTTTCTACCATTCCATTTTTCCTCAGGGGTAACATGCTTAACAGCTTTTGTAGGAACTCTATTTAAAATAAAGTTAGCACAACTTATGTCTTCAACCCAAAATTTCTCATGTAATCCTTTAGAATAAAGCATACATCTATCCATTTCAACTAAAGTATTGTTTTTCCTTTCAACAAGTCCATTTTGTTGAGGTGTGTAAGGAACAATATTTTGATGTCGAATGCCATGCTTAGATAAAAAAAAGCTTCAAATTCTTTCTTAATGAATTCCCCCCCATTATCAGTTCTTAAAGTCTTAATCTTTTTACCAGATTCATTTTCAACCAAGGATTTAAAAAGTTGAAATTTAAAAAAGGTTTCATTTTTATGTTTCAAAAATAAACCCATGATTTTCTACTAAAGTCATCAATAAAGGTAAGAAAATAGACTGCATGTGATATAGAAGGAACTTCAAGAGGACCACAAATGTCACTATGAATTAATTGCAAAGGTTCTTTAGCACACTACACTTTACCTTTATCAAACATTTCTCTATGATGTTTACCAAGATCACAACCTTCACAAACACTGTTAGTAGACGAAATATGAGGTAAGACATGCACCATTTTAGTTAACATATGAATTTTCCCATAATTCAAATGACCTAATATTTCATGCCATAATTTACTTAGTTCATCAGCATGAGAAACATAGGGATAAAAGGTTGTCTTTTAGTTGAATTAAAACCAATAAATTTATATAAACCACCAGATCAACAAGACCAAAAGAAACTACTTTAAAATTATGGTTGATATCTTTAAGAACATATTTATCAGGCCAAGATTCAATTTTATATCCTTTCTGACATGCACGATAAATAGAAATCAAGTTGATGGGCATATTTTCAACATGAAAAACATCTTCCATTTGACCATTAGCAACATTAATATTATCGAAACCAATTACGGAGAGTTGTTTACCATCCCCTATAGATATGTTTTGAGATATGTGTTTATTATTTTTATAAGATGTAAATAAAGAAGCATTACCAGTCATATGTTTAGAAGCACTATAATCCATTATCCACTCCACATTAGAATAAGAATTCCTAGAAGAACAACAGATGCACATAAATCTACATGGGATTCATTAGAACTTTCTTTTTAGATTTAGACATTAAATGTTTCGATTTAAAGCAATTCTTTTCAAGATTATTAGTTTTAGCACAATGCTTACAAGGATCATACACTTTCTTCTTCTTACTATTTTCATGATGTGCATTAGAATTATTACCATAATTATTAGTAGGTTTTGAAGTGTGTGAACAAGAACCTTTCACATTATGAAAACTTTTCATAGGATTATGATAAATTAGAGCTTTATTAGGTGAGAGTTGTCCTGAAACAATTAACCTTTCTTGCTAATTAATCAATCCTTGACAAAAATAATAAAAAGTAGGTTTTGTAGTACTTTGAGAGAATTCAAGAGCTTTATTCCTAGTTTGAATGAACATGTCAAAACAAGATGACAATTTTTGTTCTACAAGAATTATAAGACCAATGTCAATTTTCTTGTAATATTTACCACAATTGTTAAATTTTTCATTTAAGATTTTCACTTCAACAAGATAAATTTATACTCTATCAAAGTTAGTAGGATCTATCTCAAAAATATTCTTTTCAAGGTAATAAGCAGAAACATCATCATATTTATCAAAGAGAGAAGAAAGAGTTTTGCATACCTCAACCAGGTTGTCTTCTGCCTCAATACTTACCTGGAGACTATCTACAACCATTTGACTAATGAGCCCTCTTGCTTGATCACATTTGTCTTCCCATCAATCATTTTTCTCTTCCATGCAATATAGTTAGGACCAAAGAGTTCATGAACAGAAGCTACTTCTGAAGTCATAATGATAGAAAATAAAGAAAAAATAAATGCTAAAAATGACAAGAAAAGAATGAGTAAACTGAAAAAATATTACCAATTTTAATTTTATTTTAATGTAGATAAAGGGTTTTGAGCAAAAAATTTGAAATGACCATAACACGATCAATATGACTCAGAATTTCCTTTATAACCAGTTTCTGGAAATGGCATGATCATCCTGCAACCAAACCACGTAAGACGAATACAAATCTGGATATTCTGTCAAAGGATATCAACTCTGCAATATTTTCATCCGTACGGAATTTTTTTGAAAACTAACTGATTTTAAATCAGCAATATCTTTGCTTTCTAGACAGGAAATCAGATGATTGTTTTTTTGAAATCGGGTATTTTTTTTACAAGAACTTAGATATTTAACCATATTCTTTAGATTTTGCACCAAAAGTTTTAGATCTGGATCTGAAAGTTGCAACCTCAATTTTTCATGGAAAAAAAAATTCTAGATTAAAAAAAACTAGATCTAAATAATAGGAAGATAGATCTCCTTTAGGATAATCCAAAAATATATAGATCTATAAAAAAAACATCGAGAAACCCTCGAATTTTTTTTGCAAAAAAACTACAAAATAGGGTTAGGGTTAGACATAAAAAATTGCAGAAATATGCCCAGATTTGAAGAGAAGCGTAATGGCTACCCAATAGGAAGAGAATCTACAAAATAAACAATGCCCAGATGATAAAATTGTTAGAAAGCTATAGAAGGGGATATATCATAACAACCAAATCTAATACCACATTGGAAAGAGGGATCAAGCTAAACTAGCTTACCTATTTATGCAAAACAATAATATATCAAGAATAAGTACAAAAGAGAACAAGAGAAAAGAGAACAACATATATATGTGGTTCACCCAATTGGGCTACGTCCATGGGAATGTAGTCTTCTATTATCTCAAAAATATCTCCTCAAGCTTACAAGAGAGCAATGCCAAAAACCCCAATACAATACATAAAGATCAAGTTGTTGTTTGATGTGACTCCCTTGACCCTATTATATACCAAGCGATGAGGAGGAATTACTCTCACATATTACATGTGGGATAATATAATTCTCCTAAATAACATCTCCTTATATAATGATGGATATCAAGAGTATACTTTACCATAATGAATATGGGATATAATGTGTTACTCTTTTACATAAGATTGTGGATATCTTCCGACATAATACAAAGACATTATTACCTGCCAAGGAATATAAAAATTTTCAACAGTTCCCAGAAGATGTGTTGAAGTTGACATGAATAGTCTTGTCGAAGGAGGGCCATGATGAATCTCACATCAACGATATGAAACTCAGAACAAAGTTGTTGGAAATAATTTTTAGTATGAAGTAACCATAGGACTAACTTAAAGGTAACCGACACAAAAGAGAGGTAGGATAAACTACAAAGAGTAATTCTAAGAACAACTTTCCTTTGAACATTGAATGACACGACCGAATATTTGGCAGCATTGACTTAACGAGGAAGATACCAAGGCATAATGCACCGAAAGACGATGCATTCTTTGAAATGAATCAAAGGAGTAACATGATTCATGAAAGTGGATCGACTCATAGACAATTTGAATACCCAACTATTTGAATGAAATGTATAAAGGTGCCACGTTCAAAGATGACTAAAAATCGCTATTAATGCAAATGATAAAATGATATCCCATTCCCTTAATTTCCCCATTAGGAGTGATGAGTGACTCTTTTCTTTTTAATGAGATGGAAAAGCGTAACAAATGATCGATATAGAACATCCTTTGGACGAGTCCAATTTCACATGTTTTATGAACCTAAGAAAGGAGGGGTTTGTTCCGAGAGAGTGTCTTGCAATGTTTGATTTTCACGACACCAATGAAAGAAAATTCGGTGCCTCTCATGTTTAGAGAGTCTAAACGAACTAAATAAGAGTTTGAATAAGCTATTTTTTGTAAGTTTAGTCCCTGAGGCCCAAAAAAGTGTAAAATAATACCTCAAAGAACTCTTCTAGTCAATGATTTGGCTAGAGCATACATTTTTCGTAAATAGTCTAACCGAACTGAAAAAAGGGGTAAACTACCATCGAAAATAAGACCTTTCAAATACTTTTATGAGTGTTGTTGTTTAGGATAAAGCACCCTTGTAACCTAGGGTCTAGGGTTACCAACTTACTACTAACTTGCAGACAATCAGCTTTTTATAGGGAATGGAAAGAGAATAGGAAGAAAATCTTGACTTACCAAATTAACGATGGTTGATCCAAGCTTGATCTTCTCTCACACACTTCTCTCCAAATATTCTAGGGATGTACTTCTCTACCTGCAAAGAGAAAATCCTTCAATTAATATCTCATGCATATGTATATTAGAGGTTATATGAAAATCATATATATAACATAATGACACATATTCATTAAGCCAATATACATGAAATAAACTCAATACAAGATTGGAAGAAGAATTGTCTTTATTAACAAGTGGTGAACAAGATAAGAATACAACCCAACTTATGACACAAGGACTCCTCTGTAACCAAAGGACTTTGAGTTTTGCTGCTCCACAACTTTGAAGATATACCACCAGCATAACTTTGCTCTCCAAAATTGATTGATTAGCCCCCACCCCAAGTCCTCTATTTATACTTTGGGAAATAGAGTGGTTTCGAAGGTTGGGATGGTTGAGATGGTTGGGATAGTTATGGATTAGGCCCCAACTAATCTCATCTAATATTGATTATATTTTTTAATGTTTAATTAGGGTATACGCAGGTATTAATATAGGAAACTCGCATATGACACATGAGTTTCTCAAAGGAAACTCGCATATGCAAGTATACGCGGGTTGCAATGCAAATACATGGGTATGACATGCGAGTTGAAATGCACATAGTCGTGTATGCAACCCAAAATCAATAGTAAAAATATACAAGGATGTTCTAAGGAAAATGCATCAAAGGTCATGCCCATATATAGTGTTTAGGCCACTTCAATCCAAATTGTCCTTTTGTGTACCAACATGAGGAATGTCGGCACTCGGATGGAGAAGTGCCATTTTGGCTGATAACATATGCCCCCTAATGTATGAGGTAGGAGGGAACGATGGCTGAAATACAGTATAATCATTATCTTGGACAACTCAGAATTCCAAGGAAGCAGAGGAAGTACCTGAAACAAATACATATCAAATGTCATATACAAAATCATATCTGAGGATGCCATGTTCAATATACTGGAACACTAGTGCCTTTACAATATTTGAGTACATCATATGATACGGGTGCTAGAACATGTATATTACAAAGGTGGATCGAAGCCACAATATACAATCATGATGAGTCTTCAAAGATCTAGAAGCTGTGTAAGTGAACACAACACAATATTGCATAACTTAGGTTATAGATGTGAACCTAAGGTATTCGTCATAATCCAAAGGAACCAGTACAATCCAGGCCATGTGAATAGATGTATCAAAGTTGAACATGGAAAGGATTCAATAGGTTTCCAATCAATAGGTGACAATTGACAACTGAAGCAAAGGAATTCACCAATGATGAAAATGAATCCTAGGGTACCATAGTCAAAAATCTAGGTCTTCATCTTCAGGAAATGCTGATGAGAAACCATGATGTGATGAGGAAGGCAATAGATCCTCTAATGGATCACAAGAATGACTAGGAACTGGATAAAGAAAGATAGACACAAATGATATCAGATAGGATAATGATGGAATCATGATAAAAAAGCAGAAACATGGATAGATCCTTAAACAGTGAGCACGAAACAAAGATGACCCAAGGCAACTTTTTAACTTTGCATATAGAACAACTAGACTTATCTGTCATGTAGAAGACATGATCAGATTCCCCATGCATAAATGACAAGTGGAGGAGTAAGAAACTCAAAGTGATATCTGAACTGAAAGTGTACACTGAGACATGAGTATCGAAAATTTCAGAGAGTGCTATGTTCAAGGAGGACATGTTGCCATCGACTGTAACCCAAAGAGAAAAATTCTTCCTTATCTTTCCTGTTAAATTTTAACGAGTCCAGGAAAGTCAACTCAACTCTCTCTTCATTTTTGACAATCTTGAAGAGAAGAAGGAATAATGCTTGATAATGTCACTTATTTGTGAATTTTACAAGCCCAAACTAGTACATGCTCGCTTGGTGTTTTCATATTTAGAGAGTCTAAAAATGTCAAAGAAGACTCTAGGGGGTTCCTTTTTCATCCAATTTATTCTCCTGAAACCGAAAAAGTATAAAACATATCTCAGAAGAACTCTCTTAACTTCCAAAGAAGAAAAGGTGAACCTTTTTCGTACTTAGTCAGGGAGGTCCGAAAAAGGTTAAATTACCACCTACCCAACGCTCCTTCAAGAGCAGCTTATAGCTTGAGTTTTACGAGTGTGAAGGAAAGCAAGATCACTTGGAAAGATCCATTTGGGTATGAGAAATGGGTCTTACAAAAATAAACTCGATGTTTTGTTCTTGTTGTTTAACAAGCATGAAAAATACATTTAAAGTACACTTGAAATCTTTTTCATATTTAGGTCCAGAGCACAAAAAAGAGAAAACTAAGCTCATACCGGGTAGTCTTTTCCATAAGTTTAGTCCCTCAGGTTCGGAAAAGTGATAAACCTATGCCTGAGAATACTCTTCTCAATTTCGCGGAAAAGAGACTAATCCTTTCTTGTGTTATTACACATGGTCCGAGAAAGAGATAACCTACCACCAATGTGGATGCCCATTCACATATTCTTAATGAGCCTAAATGAACAAGTTTACTCGGCATTCAAGTCTATTTTGAGGAGTTAGACCTGGGCCTAAATAAACTCCATAAGGATGGGGAGCCTTATAAAGGGGATAGCTTGTAAAAAGAGACTAAAAATGAGGCTCAATTTGGCATGAAAAATAGCTAAAAAGGCTCCCCAGAACCTACGACAAATGCAAAATGAGTACCATAATACAATAAATGTGTTCTAAGCTAGGGTACTCATGTCAGGAAAGCCCTATCCACGGAAGAACAATGATATAGACAAGGTACTAATGGTTGAATACCATAGTCTGTAGTCAAAGTAGTAATCCTAGGGGTAAAGCGTATTAAGTATAAATGCAAAAATGCATATAAATGATCAAAATACTACCCTATATGATTGAAATATGACTTTCAATAACCTTGGACCTTTTTCATTAGGTAAAAAATAGCATGGCATTAGTTTGATTTTAATAAAAATTACAAACTATAGGTTAAAAAACCCACTTTTGAAATCATTTCTATAAATAGTGCAAAAATAGAAATCAAATTCACCATTTGGAATTTTTACCCAATATAGACAAGTTTTACCTCTTATTTCAAGTGCTCGCTGTGGTCAAATCATTGGATGAATTTCAAAACCGCAAGTGCCGGGTAAATCTACTCTCCATGCTCTTTTATTTCATCCAAGAAAAATTTTGATTTTATGAAAAAATTTGATGTTTTCAACCAATTTAAAGGAAGTCACGCTGTATACGCGGGTATTATATGTAAACAGTCGTGTATACACATTTTATACGCGGCTTACTTGAAAGCAACTCGCGTATGATACGCAACATGTCCAAAGGACAGTCGTGTATACTATGCGATATATAAAAATGCTATTTAGGGCCAAAATCAAAAATTTTTACATGAATTTAATGTTTGATAATGGTCTTGTTAACAGGCTGAGACATGGTGTTGGAGAGGAGGGAGAGGGAGCATGAATACATGGACCAAGATGCTCTTCGAAGTGCCCCCATGGTGCATGCATTGCGGCAAAGTGGGTTGCTTAAATTCTTTTGTACCTCACCTATGAGATCGAATGTCCGCTTACTGGAGTTTTTGATAAACTACTAGGATCATGATCTAGGTGCATTTGACTTACAAGGTGAGATTCTAGAGATTACACTAGAAGACATTTATTTCATATCTGATTTGTCATGACGGGGATCTCCTGTCAACTTGGAAGGTACCGATAGGAGCTGTGACCTTCTAAGTAAGTGTTCAGAACTACATTAACACTTACTGCATGCTTGGTACTCAGAAAAGGGGTACTTGCATCCCTATTGTTCATATTCGTAGCTTTCCATTACAAGAGTTGGTAAGCACGATAGTGAGGGTTGCAGGATCATCATCACTTCAACTTACAACTCGAAACTAGATGAGAATTGCAGTGGAATGTCTACAGGGAGCCTTAAATGACTGGTGCTCGGGAGTAATCTTGATAATGAAGAAGCAATTCTCTCACTACAAGAGAGGCTGACAAAAGCACTTCGGTTATTTTATCATATTGGTGGCCTTTTTCTTTGAGAGAATGCCTGGTCTTAGTCCTACAGTACCTCTACCATTTTCCTCTCCCTGTCAGCCTAGGCTGAGTAAATGGGGAGAAATATTCCTCTGCCAGGGTGGTGGTGGATCGGTTCAAAGTGTGTACGATGATGAATTCTACATATGGTGGGAGCGACAACTACCAGCACTGGAGCAATTTCCATATGCTGGGTTGGATTTCCGGGGTGACAATGACCTTTTCCTCCCTCCTAGAGGTGCATGGGGAGCGTCAGGTATTTTGGTTTTCCAAGTTTTTTAAATTTTTATGAATTTTATTCATAAAGATATATACATATGTCTAAGAGTTTTAATTCTTTAAATGTTTAAAAATGCAGACATTGGACCAATTCTCCCTTTTGGGCATCCTCGTATGTATGTGCGACCAGTGGTAGGAGAGGATCACGGTCTGATTAGGGTTCTTGAGGGGAAGTTGGCTAGGCTTACCCAAAGAGTACCTACTTTGCATATTGAGAAGATCCTTGTCGTTACGCAGGAGTTAGTGGTTGGTTTCCCACCTATCTAGATACGCCTTATGAGAAGGGTAGCCAAAGCAGTACTTCTTTACATAGAGGCTGCTGAGGCTGCTTCATCCGAAGAGGCTGAAGAATCCTGAGAGCAGGATGACCAGGATGAGCAGGGTGGTCAAGCTTAGACTTGGGAGCATTTTTATGGATTATGATCCAGATTTTGTATATATTTTTTGTATATTATATAGTTATGACTGGATCTAAGGATCAATATTGACCTATCTATATGGATAGATATTCACACAGACATATATATATATATTGCCGGTTTATTTACATGTGTTTTTCAATGTATCTATTGTAAATTTTATGAAATATGTGTTAAATGCCAATCCAAGATATAATTCGCATATGCATCAGTTAATGAATTTTGATTTATTGGAATATGATTAAATGTAATAAAATCAAAATTTCTTTCCAATAACCTAACTTACATAAACTGACGTAGCAGAAAAGGGTTTCGCACTTGATAAGCTCGTTTGAGCTGGGAAACTACCAGTTGAGAGTCAATCCTGACTTCCAGCTAGGTAATTTCTCATGACAAGGCATCCCATAAAAACTCAATGACGGCCCTGTACTTGGCCACATTATTGGTAGTAGGACCTGGACAAGCGCCTCCAGAGGAAACTAGTTTTCCTAAGGGTGAGTAAATAACCCATGCGGCTAAAACCAGGTTGCAAGTGTGGTGACTAGTGCCATCTGCAAAACCTACGAACCACTCAAAAGACATCTGTAACAACTAATAGATGATATAAGAACATAAACCGGTGAACTATTGTACATAAAGTTACATACAATAAAAATACAAAAAAGTACTAAGCCTAAGCATAGTACTTTTGAGGTAGAGCCCATTTCTAGGCTCAAGCAGCTTATTTCCCTCGAAATCAGTTAATTCATACGCACCTTTCTTCAAAAAATTTAACACGACATAAGGTCCTAACCACATAGACCTGAATTTCCCTACCCCCAGGGGTTCTTTATCTTAATCCCAAAGCAAGACAAGCTCCCCTTCAGAAAAAATCCTAGGTTTGACCGATTTATCGTACTGATTTTTTACCCTATTTTTATGAGCTTCGTTTGCTTTCAGCACATCCCTACGCCATTCATCTAGATGTTCTAAGTGTAACAACCATTCTTCCAGCTCATTCGTATCAGGTAGAACATGAATATCAATATTTAAAGATGGGATTTCGCATTCAACTAGGGTTACTGATTCCACTCCGTGAACGAGTTGGAAAGGAGAAAACCCTGTGGTAGTTTTCACATTGGTCCGATAAGCCCAAAGTGCAGGATACAACATGATGTGCCAATTGGATCTGGCTGCATTAATAGTGTGCTTGAGAATAGTCTTCAAGGTTTTATTTACAGCCTTGACTTGACCATTCACTTACAGGTAAAAAGAAGACAAATGTTCTTGTTTAAACCCTAGAATAGTGGTGAATTCAAACATCATGCTATTTTGGAAGTGACTGCCATGGTCAATGACAATCTCTTTAGGAATACTGAAATGTGCTATAATTTGGTTAAAGACGAAAAAAGCTGCAATTTCCCTGTCAACTTTATAAGTGGGAATTGCCTCTACCCACTTCATGAAGTAATCTACAGTGACAATGATGTATTTGTGTCCCCCAGCCGAGACTGGGTTGCATGTCACATAAACTATCCCTGACTTTGTGAAGGGGCCCATTGAGATGATGGGAAATAATGGAGCAGGATGCAACCACATCTTTCTGGTGTAAAGATGACAAGGATGACAGTGCTTCATGGCTTCCACTCAATCTTTAAAGATCGTGGGCCAGAAATAACTGGCACGTAAGATCTTCTGGGTCATTGTTAACCCAGATAAATGACCCCCACATGATCCACTATGGGCATCATTTAGGACAGTATCAGCCTCTTCGTGGGTAAGACATCGACGCAAAACAGAATCTACCCCTCTATGATATAAAGTATCTCCAATAATGACGTGGTTTTTTGCATATAAGCGTAGTTTACATCGTTCTTCCTGGGAAAAGGTTGCAGGGAACTTCAGAGTATGGAGATAGACAAGTATATCTCTATACTAAGGGTCAGAGGTGGAAATCAAGAATATGTGCTCATCTGGGAATGAGTCTTCTTCAATGGCTACATATTCCTCAACCAGAAATTGTGCAATGAGCTCTGCAAAAACTAAGGATTTTTTGGATTTGGCAAATTGGAAATCTAAGTCAAAATCCTGGAGAATGACTATACATTCATTGAATTTGCCTCCAACTTTCCATCAGGACAAAACATATTGGAACGGATTAACATATTCCACTACCATTATGGTCCTCAGTAAGATGTAGTGACACAACCTCTTAACAGCATACATAGCTGCTAATGCCAACTTCTCTATGTGGGAATACCTAAGTTCAGGGCTAGGTAAAGCATAGCTAAGATAGTAGATGACATTCTCTTGGAGCTTTTCATCCTCATGGACTAGTACTACCCCTATGGTCAACTCGGATGCGGCCAGATACAATATAAAATCATGAGAGTAATCTAGTAGGAGTAGTAATGGTGCCGACAACAAAGCTTTCTTTAATGCATCGAATGCAAGTTGTGCGATTTCATCCCATACAAATGGGGTGTCCTGCTTCAACAAGAGCATGAAACCTTTAGTGATATTGGCATAATTTACAATAAAATGTCGAAGGAAGTTGGACTTCCCTTGCAGGCTTGGAAGCTTCCTGATGGAACGAGGAGGAGGCAAATTTACTGTGGCCTCAACTTTCAAAGGATCCACCTGAATACCTTTGTTAGAAACAATGAACCTGAGTAGTCTACCTAACTCGACACACAAAACACATTTGTGGGGATTCAAGCGAATTTTGTAGTATCTGCATCGTTTGAAGATTAAATGCAAGTGATATGGGTGATCAATTCTCTTAAGAGAATGTGCTAGCAGATCATCAAGGTAGGGTTCAACAATAGACTTAATGTCATGAAAGGAAAAATTCATTGCCCGCTGAAAGGTAGCCCCTACATTTTTCAATCCAAAAGGAATTTTCTTGTACACAAATGTACCCCAAGGAAATATTAAATTTGTTTTATGTTGGTCTTCTGGTTTAATTTGAATTTGATTATACTTGGAGAAACCATCCATAAACGAAAAGACTTCACTCCCCGCACAAGCATCAATGATTTGATCTATGAATGGTGTGGGTTAGTTATCCTTAGGATAGGCTTTGTTTAGATTGTGAAAGTTAGTACAAACGCGTATTGTCCCTTGCTTTTTGTCAACAGGAACAGGGTTGGATACCCATTCTGTCAAAGCTATCAGGTAAATGAAACCTACTTTCACCAGTTTTTCAACTTCAGCCTTAACAGTTGTCGCTTTACGTAGATTGACAGGTCTAAGTTTTTGTCGAACATGTTTGGAATCATGATATGTTCGAATTTGATGTTTGACTATTGAAGGATCTATGCCTGGAATCTCCTCATATGACCAGGAAAACACGTCGCGAAATTCCTTAAACAAGGTTGTATAGATAACAATCTCGTCTGGAGAGAAGTTTGCACCGATATGCACATTTTCCACAACGTTTGGGTTTGTAGAGATGTTGATAGGAATAGTAACGAAAATGTTTGCCATATTCCCCTCAGCAAATATTCCCTCCCTAGGTAAGGTATTAATGGGTGTATCAGCATCACCTGCCAGTCTCATATGGAACTCTTGGTTTTCAATCCTGCTTAACTATGGAAGAAAATAGGGTTGATGATGAAGATCTTCACAGATCTTATCTCATCCGCACATAGCTTCCAGAATGGCTTCGTCATATGGAAAACCCATATCTAAGCAATCTTCAGTATGTAAAGAGTTCACTGCCCAAGCAGGCAGATAAGCTTCTTTTGGCTCCTCTGAGACTGTGAGAGGGACCAAAATGGGATCAACAACAGTATGAATGATAGCTTGATAAGCTACTTCTGTTGCTAATAAGGGAACTTCAGGTTCATGACGGGAAGGAAGAACCCAAGGGTATGTTCTATCGACAACCATTGCAATAGAATTCCCTACACTAGTGGAACCTAAGTAATTAATTAGAGCTGGAAAATTGTATGTTCCCATAAATGATGCATACATTCCAGCCCCTAAGCTCTCTGAAGCAGGTTTAACCTAATCAACCAATGGCATGGTGGACTCATTAGTTTCCATGCATCCCTTTCGAGTAAAATTGAGTTGCTCTATAGTAACCAAGTTCCCTTCGTGTGGAAATAATACTACCCAAAGTACGGCCAATGCAATAGTAGACATGGAATAAGTCCAACTTCTCCCCAGGAGCAAGTTATAATCCAAAGGTGCATCAATCACCTCTACCTCAACAGATACTGCCTTCTCTACCAACTTTATTTTGAAAGTTGGTAGGATAACATGTGGACGAAATGACCTTCCATCGAAAGCAGTAAGTAGGGTGTTCGATGGAACTAGCTCTGGAGATCCAAGAGCCTTCCAGGAAGACAAGGACATGACACATGTGGAAGCTCCCTCATCGACAACTGCCCTTCCAATGGTTTTTCTGACATGGATGGCATCTATTGATAAGGCCACATGATACGGTAGGCAGATTTCGACATCAGACAAATTAAATTTTGCCATGAGGCTTGATGAATCCACACTACCTAAGGTTGCTAAGAGTGCATCTCATTGGGCGGGACAACTCTGTAACACCTCTAAAGCCGACATCGCACAAGGGGTTTGGGCTAAATATTCAACTACAGAGTAGTTGGTTTCATCCCTAGAATTAGGATTGTGCAATGTTTTCTTAAAGACACCCTTTGGTATCTTGGGAATAATTTCAACAGGGTTTTCAATTGTGAGAGGGTTAGAAGTTTCACCTATATACTTACCCTTCTTTGGAGCCTCAGTCTCATAGTTATTGTTCCTAGTCTGGAGTAAAGTCTGGGATCGAACCATGTTGATATAATTTGGGTCAGGAGCATTTGGGGTTCCCCTTGCTACATTTGAAGTTGAAGAAGAATTATGTCCCTGAGGAAAAGGATCCTTTAGGATAGTCGGTTGTTGGCCTTTGAGCAGCTTCTGAGCTTGGTCAATAAGGGGACATTGATGGGTCAGGTGATCTTCCTGGCACAACTTACATGGAAATTTCACCTTTTCCTTCTATTTTTTGCCCCCATCAGCATTGTTTGTGGGCTTTGGCTTGTTTTGGTTTCCCTCACCTTTATTCCCCTTTTTCTTTTTCCCACCAGGTTACTGATTTCCCTTTTGGGAGGATTGTGTAAAAAAAATTTCATTCTGGGGTGAGGGGGAAGCTTTTTCTTCCTCTACCATAGATTGTTTAACGGACAACTCATGGAGTTGTTTGGACAAATACTCTACAGTGGGATATTTCACTGAACCATCCACACCATCGGCATGGGGTCCAGGCTTAGTTTTTTCGACACTATGGGTTGGTTTCGGTGCATCAGGGATGATTTCATATAGAATCCTAGACTAAGAATATATCAAATCTAACTGATGGGCCCTGAGTATAGCCTCTTACTCATTATTTATTCCTGAAGTGGATACATCCTTAGATATATATGGCAATAAGGATTTAAGGAACCATTCTAACAAAAACTTGGGAGGGATAGTGGCCTTCATGAGCCTTTCCCGCCTTCGCCACTCTTGGATATGATCTAAAATGTGAGTGGCTTTGTCTTGCTAAAAAGTGGACAGTAAATATGTGTCAGCGTTGTACCGGAAAGGAAGATGGAAACGGTTAAGGAACACATCAGCTAAGTCCCAAAAACTATCAAACACAGTAGAGGGCAGTTCAATGTACCACTTTGCTGTGGCACTAGTAACAGTTCTCTAGAAAAATCTCAACCGAACAGTGTCATCATTCAGTAAGTTGGAAGAGCACCACAAGTGAAAAGTGGTGATATGAGCCCCTGGGTCTTCACCAACTTTGCCTTCAAATTTTGTAATATCCAAGGGTAGTTTGGTAGGGACAGGTGGCTAGGTGGAATCATGTTTCACCAAGTCATTCATTAACTTGGCCAAGTCTGGCAAGTTCAAAGTTTCTAGGAAAGGAAGCTTGGGTCTGACCGGAGCCTGAAAAAGTACAAGATTAGGAAGTAGAAGGACTTGTCCCTTGATTCCTAAAAGTAAAGGCAGGGTTTCCCCTAGCTACCAGTTGTGAGGTAGTCGAACCAATTTGGAAAGGATTCCACCCATAAGCCAGTGGATTGTTCATATGTGGTGTAGTGTATGTGGTTTGAGCTGCTCTAGATGAAACTGGAGTTTGGAAAATAGGAGTAGGTATCCCTCTGCTAAAAATCGAGAAAGGAGAGCTCGTGAAAGGATATGAAACTGGCATTTGAAAACCTTGACCATAATGGTTAGTGTTTCCAAACTGCACCCCTACATAGGTAGGTGTGGGACCTACATATGGAGTGGATGGGGGAATGTGCCCCCCATTCCAAGGAAAACCCTAGACAAAAGAAGAGGATCCCACTGGACCACTCTGGGTAGTGTGTGCAAAAGAAGTTGAAACAGGAGGTACACTAGGGATCCCAGTGACCACCCCACCAGAAGTGTCTACTACATTTGTTGAAGCCGGTGGTCGAACCACCCGACTAGCTGAAGTTAAAGGAGTAGTAGGTATTTTTTCTCTAGGGGCACCCACTGGGGGAGCTGGTATCCCTTCAGCCGGAGTGACTGAGGTAGAGGTAGAAGAACTTTCTCCTGCACTAGACATTAGCCTTCCCACAAGAACACCAACCACAGGTGAATTGAAAGGACGAAACTAGATGATCACCGGATTATTTAGGTCAGTAAGAGGTGAATTAAAGTTTCTCACAAACTCATTAGCTTGCAATTATTCTATCTCTACTGGGGTTGTATCAACCTGGTTTGTCCTAAGTTCTAGTTCACCCAGAACTTCACTAATTCCTACTGGTTTGAAATAACCGTATGTGTCTAATCTCCGCCTTTCAGGGGGTGGTGGATGCTCCACTGGAGTGAGTGAAGGAAGGTTTTGCAACCTTCTTGACCTTCTGAAAGATTGGTCCTCCACAATTGAAAATTTGACTCTTCACACCCTAAGGTCGTCTAAACACAAACAAACCACAGATCAATCACTAAAAAATGTCCTAAAGTATTCAACAATCAAGAGGGGTATAAGATGTGCTTTCCAGAATAAAGCCGAGAGATAGTTACTTGGCATCCTTTAAGATGTTCTTAGGCACAAGCGAAGGAATCACCCACTTCCCTCCCACACTTTCTATAAGGGTTACCTTCCAAGCCTATCCAAGGTCAACCAGAAACAGCCTTCCGGTGTACCTGTGTATGAACCCTAGATATCTGAGAGACTATAGGCTACCTTAACTATATTGACAGTCTAGGGGGACAGTCACAAGCCTGGTTTGTACGCATGGGAAGGGTAGCAAATCCCAAAACCCTGTCTAGAAAATAATCCCCAGATGCGCAAAAACCTTGGTCTACGCTTTGACAAGGAATCAAAGGGTTATCTCCTCAATCCAAGCCTCCACGCGGCCTTGTGCTTAACTCTCATTTGAGAGGAGATTCACAAATACAACCAACATAGGAAAGGGCTTACTTATCGATTGGCCAACTACATCTGAATTTAAGCACTTGTGGAGAGTTTAAACTCCCTATCCCACAAGTCTAGCCTGAGCTAGTTGGTGTATGACCGCATAAAATAAAACTTACTAACATATTTTAAATTATAGCGTTTATTTTAAGGGTTGTTATTAGTCAGAAGGTAAGTGGCATGAGAGACTTTGATGTTATAGACTCAATAAGAAAAGTAAAAATGATGTATAAAGCGAATTCCAAAGAAAAATAGAACTATTTAAACCAAAATTCTTTTCTTTTTGTACATGTAAGTTAATGAAATTAAAACTAAGCGTCGAAAAAACTAAGACTTTTTATAATTTTTGAAATTTTATTTGAAAATACTAAAAATAAAACTACTAAGTGCAACTATATGCAAAAGCATGAAATTTTTTTCTTTTACTTTTTTCAAATTCTTCAAAAACTACTAAGCATCTAAATGCAAATTTTTGAGCAAGTTTGAATTATTACAACACATCAAAAGCAAAATGAAGTATAGAGGACCAACAATGACCAAACTTCAAACAAACAAGAAAGAAACTTGGTCAAAAACATGACTTGGAAAACTAATGAACCAAATCCACAAGATTTACTAAAGAACAAGTGGCTAACTAACACTACACAAAGCAGTACAGAGAATAAGGTATCTAAATCCCTAATCACTGACTTAGATACATACCACTGAACTCAAGGCTAAGCAGGAGGACCAACTTCAAGTCACTAGAAGATTCAAACAAAGCAAACCCAAAGGATTAAAAACAAGAGAAAATTATGGCGTACAGGACTTGACTTACAGGATTATGCCAAAAATAGAAGACCCCTAAGAAGACAAATATTTAGCCAAGACAGGGACAAGAAAACCCTACCAAAATTTTTATGTTGCTACAAGATATACGTGATTGTCTTACAGAGAAACTTGCGTACCATACATGGCTGCATTATAGAGAAACCCACCTATACAAGTTGCTATACGTGACTGTGTATAGCAACAACCTATGTATACAACAAAAATTTTCAAAGAAAATATATAAAGGTCTCTAGACATACTATACTGCAAATCAAAGGCAGGATAAAGGAACCACACTCATAATCAGAGAAAATACTGGTCAGGAACCTACAAGATAAACCCACAGCAGGCTGGGCTCCCCAGCGAAGTTTCTAGTTCTGTTGTTCAGGATAAAACACCCTTGTAACCTAGGGTCTGGGGTTACCAACTTACTACTAACTTGCAGACAATCAGCTTTTTATAGGGAATGGAAAGAGAATATGAATAAAATCTTGACTTACCTGATTAACGGTGATTGATCCAAGCTTGATCTTCTCTTGCTCCACTTCTCTCCAAAGCTTCTAGGGATGTAGTTCTCCACCTGCAAATATCAAATCCTTCAAGTAATATCTCATGCATATGTATATTATAGGTTAGATGAAAAGCATATATATAACATAATTACACATATTCATTAAGCCCATATACATGAAATGAACTCAATACAAGATTGGAAGAAGAATTCTCTTTATTAACAAGCGATGAACAAGATAAGAGTACAACCCAAATTCTGACACAAGGAATCCTCTGCAACCAAAGGACTCTGAGTTCTATTGCTCTACGACTCTGAAGATATACCACCAGCATAACTTTGCTCTCCAAAATTGATTGATTATCCCCCACCCCAATGCCTCTATTTATACTTTGGGAAATAGAATGGTTTCGAAGGTTGGGATGGTTGGGATAGTTATGGATTAGGCCCCAACTAATCTCATCTATTATCGATTATATTTTTTAATGTCAAATTAGGGTATACATGGGTATTAATATAGGCAAATCACGTATGACATGCGAGTTTCTCAAAGGAAACTCATGTATGCAAGTATACGTGGGTTTCAATGCAAATATTTGTGTATGACACGCGAGTTACAATGCACATAGTCGCGTATGCAACCCAAAATCCATAATAAAAATATACAAGGTTGGTCTAAGGAAAATGCATCAAAGGTCATGCCCATATATAGTGTTGTTGGCCGGGAAATGTGACCTATAGGGTATTGTGGCCAACTACTGAAAAACAGCCCACACACTCGACTTACTGCAATCTTGTATGTGTTTGGTATAAATGTTTTTCACAGGTTAAAGGCCTTGCTTCCTGTAAAATATGCTCTCAAGGTAGATAGTCTCTTGGGATGTGTATGGTAAGTTCTATTTAATCAAATCTTCACTTAAATCAACTAAAGATCTAATTAAAATGACTAACTAATGCTAATAAATATCTTAAACTAAAACAGCAAATAATAGTAGCTCCTAATCTCGATCTATAATGACCTAAGATGCAATATGACTATCCCAAAAATGGGAGCTAGAATTAATAATCAAAAACAAGTTTTATTTGAAAATTTGATCTATGATCCTACAATGTTAGGAAAGCCTATTCTCAGCAGATACAGATCTAAATCAACTTACAATAAAATAATATTTTATCATAAATCAATTTGAAAATGAAACAAAACTCATAATCAAAATAAATTTAACATAGTATTGAAGCATAAAAGAAATTGCACCCAAGTACTAATGCTGAAATGAATAAGTTCAACTTACACAGTCAGTACTTTGTATGAAATCATATCATTATCAACTGAAGAAAAGAAACATGAAGAAGTTCATTTACTTTTCTTTATGACAATTAACTATCCATACTTCAACACTAAGTACTTTGTTCAGAATCCATTAACAAAAGTGTTTTCACATATAATATAAAGATACATACATATGAAAAGGAAATTCAACACAAGAAAAAAATATTAAGATAGCATGATAATAACTGATAGACCTAGCTAATGTCTTCAGTATGTCTGTAAAACATAGTAATCCTCAGAAATAGTTCTAAAGGAACACAAATAAAACAGAATAATATTAAGTGTTGTATTATATTTGTTCATCACAAGTTCTAGGATTCCAACCCCCTGCTTCATTTCAGAAGTTGCTTATAAAGGAAAATAAAAGACTACAACTGACTAACTAGAAATCCTATTTCTTAGGAAAGATCCCAATCATATCCAAATAAGGTGTAACCATGACCAGCTTCATAGGCATGTTGTTACAAAATCATCTGGAAAGAAAGATATGCCTAGAGTTTGACTTACTGGGGAAATTCCAGCGTTATACTCTCCTAATCATAGTAACAACATACTGGGTAATCCATGCCAACAGAAGCTTAGAAATAGGAACGAAGTAATTACTGAGCATCAAATCAGTTGTAATTCCCGAACATTCTTCATTGAGTAGCCACATACAATCAAAAGACACGAAGGCAGACCAGCATCTAGTTTTATCCCAACGATTTCTTTGACACCTGTACATATTAACAAAAAATTGTTTAACAAAATTTAATAATGATCAATTAAGCATGAGCGAGATATCTACAGAATTTTAATTCTGTAGATATCTCAATTTAATCATTTATACCATGAATTGAACCGAAACTGATGAACCCAAAACATCACTAACCTGTAAGAATCTATCCAAAACCCTCTGTAGGCATAATGTAAGATACAAAAGACAAAATTTAGAAGTCACTGGAAAAACAAAATATCAGGTTTTTAAGGCCGACTCAACTGAGAATTGAATGGGTACACTTCTCCTAGCTTCATTCAATTTATCCCTGAACTTGACAGCCATGGTCCTGTTAATCCTATTCTGTCTTTTCAATATTTGATTCTTTAACAAAATCCTTTTCATCATTTCTTTGCATTTCAACTTTTTCCCTCTTAACACATCCCATTTCTCCACCCAGGTGATCAATTCAGCTTTTAAAGCTTTAATTTCTTCCAGGGAAATTGTTTGAATAACTTGTGCTTCTTTTAAATCTGTTTGCAAGGAATAAATCAATTGGGTGTGAGGATTTGGATCAGTTTGGTCTTTTGACTCTCCTTTCAATTTTACTCGATCTTCTTCAATTAAGTGAGGCTTTCTGTCAATTTCTTGGCTACCCTCACGATTTACTTGCTGACTGTCAACCACCTTGTCTGCAGAGATAGAAACGTATTTAAGATCTAACGCAGATGGGCCTATGGGAGTTGGATGCATTCGAACATCTAAAGAATCACTCAGCTCAATAACTAAGACATCCCCAACACTCAAATTCCTCCTGGCAAGCAGAGCAGCTGTCATATTGCGTGTGGTTCTTTGTATAGCCGGTTTGCTCATAGCACTGCTAGTTTGATTTTCATCCTTTGTTTGCTTCATATTAACCTGTGTATGAGAAGAACTCTTGTCTTGACAGGTTATAGGAGTTGAGGTTTTCCTATCTCGACCTTGAAAATTATTTGCAGGAGTTTCAACACTAGTTTCCACCTCAATTTTTACATCATCCAAACTTAGGGTTTGATTAGGTTGAAACCCTTCATCCCCCAAATCATCCTGAGAACCAAATTCCTCAACTTCAAGCTCAGCCTCTTCATTTTTTACCCACCTACGTCGAACCCTAGGCCTCTATTTGGGCCATTCCTTGTTAACCCCAAACCCATTTCTCACAAGGAAAGAATCCCAGGTCTAACTTAGTTCTTCCAACCTACTGGACACAAGAATTTTAATTAACCCATGGTGGAATAAACTCCTATTTTTGTCGCCAACATTAGACTGATAAGTGGATGCCATTTTATGTAAACTGTTCAAAAAGAAAAAGGGCATATTGATAGGGTAACCCTTAAATATCAACAACAGTCGAAGGTGATAAAATTGCGTCTGAGACAGCCTACCCTCGCAAGTTACATACCTGATGATTAGCTCCAGAAGAGCCCTCCATTTCTTCATTAATAACTGGGATGGGAAGCCGGATTTGAACTTAGTT
This sequence comes from Pseudotsuga menziesii, assembly GCA_001517045.1. Classification (NCBI taxonomy): domain Eukaryota; kingdom Viridiplantae; phylum Streptophyta; class Pinopsida; order Pinales; family Pinaceae; genus Pseudotsuga; species Pseudotsuga menziesii. The sequence continues at coordinate 436,780 of LPNX010070072.1, read as the reverse complement.
TGTCGATGAGCAGGGGTAAGAAACCCTTTCCACTGGTCATTCTTAATATTTTTTCCTTTATACCACTTCTCACCAGTTTGTGGCAAGCAAATTGCTCGAGAAATGAATTTCTTAGACAGCATGACTTCAATGTCTCCCACTTGAGCACGAACCCCATCAAACAACTCTGCAAATTCCTTAGAAACTGTCATATTAAAACCAAAAAAATTTCGAAGGAAATCCAACCATCCATACCTCGACACGATCTCTCGACACTTGGGAGCAGCATACAGGTATTCGTCACCAATAAGTTTGAACCTAGACACTAGAGCCATGGCAGTGGATACACGAACCTCTAGGGTTTTTGAAACATAGATTACAGGATGCAATCATTTTATCAACAGTATAGGCATTACCAGCAAAACTCCGAAATACCCTATTTTATTAAAACCCTGAAAACCTTCCTGTAAGTCCATCATAACATGAATTGGCAGAGACAAGAGGTTTGAAGACAACTTGCCAACACATAATGAGCCATAGGAGAGTCACACAAGCGATTTATTGCAAGTGATGTTTGCATGATTCAGGATTGACAGATAGCAACCGTCAAATGACATGACTACCAAAACCTTAGTTCCACCATTACTATA
>LPNX010070072.1:357766-436117 GCA_001517045.1 Pseudotsuga menziesii | reverse complement strand
CTGATCAGAGAATAATTTGATAATGTGACCAAACCAATGTCGAAAACCTAGAAAGTGACTTTAGACCTTCATCACAAACTCTAATACCAACCTATTTCAGAAATATGAATTTGAAATAAGTGATGAGCATATAGTATAGTATGGTTTATGAAGATTCACATTAAATTCACCTTAAAACTTTTGACAACTAAGATAAGATAAATAATTCAGAAGTGATGAAGCCTTACCAAATTTTCCACGTGAATCAGAAATAATAGTTATCACTCATGCAGTACATAGTTTGAATTAATAACTAATACATTCATTTGATTTTAATCAAACATGAGTGATGAGTGGGAAAATAGGAGCTACTAATCTTCTGTAATTATAATCCTTCTAATGATTGACAGAATTGAAGAATTAAGATCATAAGAGTCGAATTTTTGCTGTTACTAAGGTTCAACCAGTCCGAATCGATTAGTCAAGTAAGTTTCTATCAGGAGTACCTTAAGAATCAAAGATTCTAAGGGCACTCCTAAGATATCAATGACGAGTTTTTTTATCCATACAAAAGAATCAATATTGCTTGAACATTATCAATCTTCAAATTATTTGTGTTAAAAAATGCTCCGAAGGGTGTTTCCTGCCAACAAGTGTTTAGGCCACTTCAATCCAAATTGTACTTTTGTGTACCAACATGATGAATGTCGACACTCGAACGGAGAAGTGCCATTTTTGCTGATAACAAGTGTGAAAGAGACAAGTGCACTCGACAATATTTTTATATTTCAAGGGTCTACATAGAGCTTAAATATGACTTCGATGGGGTTCCTTTTTCGTAAAAAGTTTTACAAGCCCAAAAAAGTGATAAAGTAGACTTGACACCTTTGTACTGAATTTTAACGAGCATGATAATGGTATTAAGAGCGCTCAAAATATTTTTCATGTTTGAATCCAGAGCACACAAAAACGATAAAGTAAGCTCAAACCACTTTTCATGTTTTAACCAGAGAACAAAAAAATGAAAATTAAGCTCAAAGGATTTGATCCATTTTTTATAGAGCTTGAAATGAAAAAAGAACTATGCTCAAAACCATATTACTATTTTTAATGAGCTCGAAGATGTGTTGGAGAAATTCTGAGGGTATCAACTTCATTTTTTAACGAGCTTGCAACAGAGAATGAACTGTGCTCGGGATGTTGTTTCATGGTTTAGAGAGCTCGAAACCAAGAAAAACATATGCTCATCATGATTTTTTTTCAACAGTATTTTACCAACATGATGTACAGAGGTTTGTACTTGTTCCCAGTAAAACTATCCAATGGCTCAACTTCAACATAAATAGGTTGAATGCATGCCCCCCTAAGCTTCGTTTCGTCTTCCAACTCTTTTTTTATCATCAAACTTAAAACTATGGGCTACTACTAAGAAAATGATCACTAGAGACCAAGGAAAAAACAAGATCTAACACCAGATGAAATGAATGTTCAAGTCCTAGAAAGGATGGAAGACTCTCCTAAAAGGGATGCTTTGTTTCATTTTTACACAAGCTTGAAATAGTAAAGAACTATGCTTTTGGGGACCTGTTTCATTTCTACACAAGCTTGAAATAGAAAAGAACTATGCTTGAAGGATGCTTTCATTTTTATAACGTGTTCGTATAGATTGAATAATTTATGTAAAACAAATATGGAGACCGTATTGTTTCCCTAGTTTAAATGATGTAGATCTAGAACAAATAAGAACAACTATGCAATATTTCCCTAGTATATCAAATCATTTAGATATCAAGCTCTCATACCTTACTCGAAGGTCATCCTTGTCTTTTGAACATTCTTTGTGATCCAACTTGTGTAGAATAGGATACCTACGACAAACACAAAAAAACAAGCAAACAAGGTATCCTCCGACCTTAAACATATAATTAATTAGATGAACCGACCCTTTCTTGACCACGCTAAATATAAAGCCGGCCCCAAGAGAAACAAAGGAATCTACTCTATCCCTTGCACTTGTGGTAAGGTTTATATTGGTGAAATAGGTCGCTCTATCCAACTGAGACTTAAAGAGAACAGTGCCAACATTATCCATGAATGAACTAATATATATGCACTAGTTGAGCACTCTGTTACTTCCAAATACCATATATGCATAGAGGACACAAAGTTATTGTCGAGATTGATCACTACACAAAAAGATGCGTCAGAAAATCCATCGAAATCGAGAAGCACCCTCAAAACATCAATAAGGATAATGGATAAAAATTGAGTAAATCTTGAACACCTATCATCACTTTAATAAAAAAATCCTAACCATAACTCATAACTTCTATAATTAAAAAATTGTTAATTATTAAAAACATTAATAACATACTACTTATACTTAAACTAAAATGAATCCTAATCAAACTCCCTAAAATTACATTAATCTAAAATAAATCCTAATCAAACTCACTAAAATTATCCTAAATAAAATTCCATAACTTTAATAATAAACTACTCTCGTATAATCTAAAATCATTTATACAATTTAAATAAAATAATTAAAAATTTAATGTTATAATAATTAAGATCCTTATAAATTTAAAAATTTCTATACCTTTAATAAAAATTGAATTGTACAATTTTAAAAATATATTTAAACTATGTTAATACTTAAACTAAAATAACTCCTTAAGATTATACTAAATTTAAACTTTAATAATAAAACTACCCTAATTTAAGTTAAAGCCTAAAATCATTTATACATTTTAAATTAAGCTAATTAATTAATTTTTCATGTTTATAATTTTAAAACCCTTAAAAATTTAATAACTCTTTAAAATATACTATCATTCAATACAAACTATCACACTTTTTAAATAAAATTAGAACAATTTTTATAATACTTAAACTAATAAAACAAATTAGTATAATAATTAAAATAGAATACACAATTTCATTAACTTTAAATAATAATGAATTAGATGAACCGATCCTAAACATATTAACCTATTAAATTATTTTAATAAAAATATTCTACTATTTAAATTAAAAACTCAGGTAAAAAATGGACAAGGCGATCACCTTCATTGTATCTCTTGAAGATGGGTTGAACTAGTATGCCCGAAACGTCGGGAAAATTTAATAATTGACTACAGGATTCCACAATTTAAACATGGCTACATGTGAAAGTATTAGTGAAATAATAATATAACACTATGTTAACGATCAAGGAGAAAAACAATAGACAATATAACATGATACATACATTATCTATGGGAAAGAGAGAACATATTTGTATCAAATTGAATAGGAAAGAATTACAACCAAGCCTTGCAGTTGAGAATACCTTCCAATAGACACTTTGCCTCTAAGCCCCACCTAGCTTCAATGCATCAATATTTCAGCACTATTTGGCTAGCATTTGGGCGTTCTCACTCCTTTCTTCCTCCCTTAACCATGAGGGGTGAGGGTAGATTTAAAGGCCAAAGATGATAGAATATGTTGAATATTTTAGGGAGAAGGTTAAGGGATCATCACAAAGATGGAGGAACTTGAATTCCACCTATGCAAGTTACTTGGGATGAGGTTCCACGGGGGTTTCCTATAGAAACTTCTTGAGAAATTCTCTATTTTTTCATTTTGTGAAGGGAACTGTACTCTGCAAGAGAGCAGGGAGCATTGATTAAGGGTAAAACATGTTGTATTGAGGAAAATAGGGACAACACTACACTTTTCTAGTTTGCAAGGTGTGTTGGGCGTGCTTGGTGCCTCTTCTCAATTGGAAAGGTGCAGTGGTGCTCCAAAATATGAAAAAAACACAAATGAAAATCTTATTCCAATCAGTATTGACAATTTACACTCTGAGGGATTGATGCAAACACTGAGCACCAATCCCAAGAACCTGATGGTTACGAGATTTAGGTGTAACATGCCCCCTATTTTAGAGGTGTCGATGGAGTGCATATTCTCTCGTGAAGAGATACTGACTGGACATTGAGAAATCATTGAAAGGGTGATGTACAATGAGGTGGATAACCATGGAAGAAATCTATCTTGGTGATATGATGATGGGGATGACTATGCTATGGTGGATTCCCCTAGTATCACCGACAAGGACAATGAGCATGAGTAGGAAGGTATGGATTTATCCCCCCTAAGCTGTAGGAATGGTATTTCCTCATTGGTTTGGGAGGATCCAACATATAGGTTGGAGGGACTCATTTTTTTCGACACACTCATAGTGGTATGGGATGAGGAGGAAGGCTCACCAGAGTATGAGATGAAATAAATGGTGTTTTACTTGCTCGAAGAGATCACTGGAGGATGAAATTATTCGATGACTGTGACTATGAATGTGATGACTACAACCTTCTCATTGGGATCATCATCCAATGTATCCATGTTAGTACATAAGATGGGTAACTCAGGAAAATTCTACGTAGTGTGACCCATAACATCGCACAAAGCACAAGGAGGTGGATAGAGTGTTAATACAAAAAAAATTCCACATATATCTCTATGGTCAACACCATAATTATAAATCATAATCCCACCATTATTCCCTCCATTTTTTACCTTCACAATCAAATTCCACCCAAATTGATCGAAGAAATCATTATTCCTTCCCTCATAAATACATGGAAGATGAGAATTTATTACAACAAAACTCCCCATTCTCCCAAAAAACCCTAAAATGAGAATGGGTCATAAACCATGGAAAAATACCATGCACTATGAAAAACCATGTACCAATACCATGGGAAACAAAATCTTGGATCATCCTATAAATACATTATGAAGGTCTCCCCACAATCACTTTTCACTTTTCAATCACTTTACCTTTCGTCACACATTACATTCTTAACTTTAGCCACACTATTCCACATTGTATGTTGAGTTTAATCCATACACTCCTTGATTCAGATTCCCATTGAAAACCATAGGTGGATAAAATTAGAGAACCATATCATGGAATTCGTCGAACCACGTCCTCAAACGGTTGCAATGGCCCACTTTATAAAGGTATGTTGCATTATTTTTATTAAAATTAAAAAATATAAAAAAATATTTGTTGTTATTTTCTTATAAGTCAAGGTTGAGTACTTCCATTGCACCATGAACTCTACCTATAGATCCCTTTGATCTAAGGTAGGTTCTTTTGCATGTACCTGGACAGAAATATCCACTACAATTTTTTCGACTCCATTGGCTCGATCCTCTTGGATCTATGGTTTTGCAGGTTTATTCTTTCTCATTGCTGGTATTTTTCACTTGGGTACCCTTAGCTATCACATATATGAACTTCTTTTAGAATATCCGATTCAGTCCATTGATAGTGCCTGCCCCCCGTCCCTAACTGACATTTTTCACAAAAATATTCCAGTTTCGGTCGAGTCGCACCTTTTCAGCTGGAAGGCGTGACCCAAGTCACACCTTTTTTTCCCAATAAGCATGAACTAGGTTGCACCTTTTGATCCAATAAGTGTGACCGGGATATAATCCATATCACTCTTTTTATGCCTTCTAGAGCGACCCAGGTTGCTCTTGTGACCCTATTTTGTGTGATATGTCGCGCGAAAAACCTTGTGCAGTGCGACCTATTTTTTTTGCTGTTTTTTCATCTCGGTTGTGGCTATTTTTTTGTCATGTGTGACCCTGACTGCAACTGTTCTTCCTATAGGTGTGACCTACATATTTTTCAACTATTTAAGGTGTTTTAGATCCGTTCGAGACCCACTGTCTGCATTCTTCCTCTTTCATGACTGTATTTTTCTAGATCTTATTGCTTATAGACTCTTGGTGTTTTTTGTAGTCCCCATTTGATTTTATTTGATCTTATCATGGTTGAGCTTGGTATTTGAGACCCCCCGTGTGTTTCCTACACCCTATAGAGTTCCTAGTGTGTTTATTTACTTGCATATTGTATTTAATCTAGAAAAAATAGCTCTTCATTGTTGAAAAGCAATTAGTTCTAGTACTGTTATTTACTTTTCAGCATATTAGTCTCTAACAAAGAGACCCAAGATTTAGATATCACACTCCATTTATGCAGACATCTAACACCTTAATATAAATGCTCAATCCATGACCCCAAGATGATCCTAAAATTAACCTTAAATCAACCAACATTGTAACCTCACTTGAGGACCAAAACAGTATTTTAGTTAGGGTAGGACACTAGGGATAGGCATCCAAATAACCCGCCTTTGTCACTTACATATGAGACATAGTTGTTGTCTTCTAGGGAACCAAAATACTCTAGTATTTCTTGACATGGTCACAACCAATTTATTGTGGGTCCTCCTGCTCTGCGGGGGTAAGCCACAATGAAGAGGTTCCAATAGTATGGGTGGAATACCGCACTCCACTCTATACAAAAAGCTACCTTTCCATAGTCCTCCTCGTGCAATTCAAGGACCATACCGGGTGTCAAGGGCCAAAGGGATGAAATGCCCGAAAACCATCCTGAACATTTCATGAATGAGGTAGCCTATTTTCCACTCTCTTATGGCTCTTTACCCAATGTACCTCTCGGTAGTGGAATTCTCTTAGCCTTTTGTTCTTCCATTTTGTATTGTTTGACTATGTATTTCATTACCCAATAGAGGATACGATTTGTGAGGGGATTCCATCCTGTAGCTAGGAGATTTATTGCACTTATACCCCATAGGATAGTGCGTCATTTTCCTCATAGGTAGTGTTGTTTGTTGGATTTTGGTCGCTTTATTGTAGACTCGCCTACTGTGACACGTTGTTGCAGTTTGATTTTAGAGCTCTCTTTTTGGCCTGTGTGTTGCCATTTATCATCTCTCCTTCTGCACACTCGATTTCATTCGGAGTTTTGAGATTTTTTTCGCCACCCTTGAGCCTTGATTCATCATATAGCACACGATTTCGTCACCATTGTTCCACCACGCTACTCCCAAATACTTGGGGGCATACCCCTCAATTCAGTTTCTTGAACTACCATCGTCAAATCCATAGTCGACATCGTTCATCACCATCAGAGACAATTTGTTACGATGCACATGTACCCAACGCACCTTCAGGTGTACCCTAGGGAGAGAGGGTCAATTTTCTCGATAAAGAGGGGTTTTATCGATCAATGGTGGTCATGGTTGGGCCATTTGGTACTCCTTTATGGGTACTATGGCTTAATGCAATTGTCGACTTCCCTTTATTGGTGTTTTTAACCTTAGGGTTGGTGTCCGGGTATCCTAAGGGTTTACCACTGAGTCACATGGATCCATATCATGTTTATGTTCTTTGGTGTCCTCTACTTTAGCTACAAGACGTATGTATCCCTTCATAGCCAATTTGGACACCCTACTGGCCCTTCAATCAGTGGGAACCTGCTCTCCCTGGTCTTATCTCCTCAAATGAAAGTCACCCTCCTTGCCATGCCTTTTGATGCTTTGAAGAGGGTGTTGAGGGATTTACAAAATTATAGTGGTTAGATGGGGTATAATTCCCTCCCTCCAGCTCAATCCAACATTTCGTTCGAAGTGATACACTTATTTGAGCATATTTTGTCACCTGCGGGTACAAATACCCCTGGTATCCTACCTTGAGCCTACCTTAGGCCATATTTTATTATTATTTTCTTTTAATTTTAAGTTGTCATCTTATAATTAAAAATTGACTTGTTTGAAGGCATGTAGGCCTTGATATTTTGTAAAAAGTGAGAGTGAGATCATATAAATAGATATCCTCACTTTCATTAAAAAAAAAATACTTATGGGATAATACACTATGCATTTGTTTTACCCTTGCTAGGGCTCTTTGAAGAGATATGCCTCTCTAGAGGAGGATTTTCTGGGTTAATGCAAGCTATTTTTTGGAAATTCTATGGTGAAATTCTTTTCTATGTGATGTTTTTATTTGTTGGATAAACATGAGAACAAGTAGGTTAGGCTTCTTATCTCCTTGTTTGATTCATGGTGGATGATGCATGTTCCATATGAAATGGTTTCCCTAGTGCTCCATTTTCTCATAGAATAAGCCATTTCCATCCTTCTTGTCACCTTAGATAGTTGAGGAACGCCTCATTGTGAGGGTCCTCTAGGGTTTTTACCTTAGCTTCCTAGGATAGTTGCTTGACCTAGTATTTTTTCCTCTCTAGGTTCGTCATCCTCCCTATATGCCCTAGGTTCGGTAGGGATTTTTCTAGGGTATATCTCCTTTTTTTTCACACCTTTCCTCACCCAAAACCCTAGTCTAGGGTTAGTTTAGGTTAGTTTCTAGGTTAGTACAGACCTAAGTTAGTGTTACTTCTCCCCAAGGCTAGCACTTCCCTTACTACAAGCCCAAAACGGTCCTAATGGTTGCTCCTTATACCTTCATTACCACTCCCCTAGATCTCACCTTGTACCTCCCTCACCTTCACTAGGCCTTCCCTCTTTCTCAACTTCCCTAAATAGTCCTAAGGACTCCTCCCTAATGCCTTTCCTCCATTTCGCTTCTCCCCAACTATACCTCACTACCACCTCACAGTTCCTTTTCTACCCTCGTAGCCTTTTCCTTACCCTCGTCTCCCTTCTATAGCCTTACTAAGAACCTCGCTAGGGCCTCCTCCTCCCTCAATAACCTTCCTTTTAGCCCTAACAAAATTTGGTTCTACCTTAAGGGTGACCCTTTGGATGCTCCTAAGCCCCTGTATCTGCTGCTCTTGGCAGTAGTGCCCCCCTTCCCCCCATATACGGCTTGCTGCTGCAACAACCATCACCATCCTAGGGAATAGTTATTGTGGAAGCCCTTCAATAGCCTACAAGGATTCCCTTTACAATGGCACCCTCCCTTTCAACTGTTGCATTTCCTCCTAACACCTGTCCACGAGAAAAAAACAATGGTTAGACGATAATATGCGATTGGTTTCATTTGTCACTCCACATTATCACTTCAAATTTATAATCATATTAATATACAATGATGTTTCTATAATTACTAATGAAGGTGATGCTTGATACATATTTTTTATGTTGCTGTATACACATATTTAGGTCAGGTTTTAACATGTAATTGTTCCCTATACTAAGTTTTTACTGTTGTTATATTGATACTTACTGCTGGTATTAATAATATCATTGCTATCATGATTACACACATACACATCTATTTCAAACCTTTTATTAGTTATTTCAACTAAATGAACATATTGAATACTTTCATGAATGTGTATACATAAATTATACCTTGGGTATACTGCTATTCCAAATGGTTAATGCTACTTATAATCAAAGTTTGGGACTAGATTAGTCTAAAGGACTGATATATTATACATGTAGATAATATTATGTTTTATGACATTTTACATTACAAGTGGTGGCTGCTAATTTGTTCATCCTGCACTTTTGCATGACACTACCTAATGGTCACCACATTTTCCACTGAATGAATGCATTATCAAATACACTTATATTATTTCACAAACATATGTAGTACATCCTTTCCACTCATTGATTTGACTCCAATAATGCACTAGTCACTAACATCCTTGAAAGAGATATCTTTCCGTGCTTTAGTGTATTTTCAAAGTTTTAATATGGCTCTCCCCTAGGAGTCTTAGGCTTCCGAAGCAATTGGGAGAAGTGACTAAGGTGATAGTGGTCACTTTATCCTCATGTGTGTTTCAGTGGCTTAGATTGTCATTTCAACCGGTAACATTTTGGTGCCATTGTCGGGGACCTAAAATTCATTGAGGTGACTTATCTGGGAAAGAAAGACACTTTGGTAAGTTTTGAAGTAATGATTGTATATAATTGCATAATTTTTTTGTAAAGGACTAACTTCCAGGATTAATCGACGACTCCATAAAGAACTCATCCCACCCCATCAATCAGGTACGCCCTTGTTTTGTTCAATACTTTGGTGATATTTTCTTAACTAACCTAGAAGGTCTCTCCTGGCGACTCCAATTGAAGAAAAATAAAAGAAGTAATTTGTAAAGACAGGGAATGCTAACGACATGGCATCCAATTATGAATTGTAGATGGTGATATTAGACTTTTCATGCATTCCAATATTTCCACACAAGTGTACCATTTAAGATGGTGGGAAGGCACTTTTTATTCCAACAGTATAATTACCATGCAAAAACACATGTGCAGACATTCATGAAATTCTTCTAGGAAAGAAACATCATACACAAAGACATCAGAATGAGGCTCTTCTGCTATCTCTTCACTTAGAAGACACCTTGTCTATCAAAAATTGGTATGAGGGTTTTCCTCATAAAAGTATTTCTTCACTTATGCAGTTCATCGATGCATTCAACATGTATTGGGATTACGGTATTAAAGAACATCAAAGAAATACCATGATTGATAGCATATGGAAAGGAACATTGGGAAACAACCAGCCACAAGATGGTTCAAACAAAGAAATAAAAGAGGATATTCTGTTTGAATTTAAATATCATGACAATCCAACCGTCACAGAAATGGAAGTATCATTTTTCTCTGCTGGACCTATCAAAGTTCCTAGGTTACTTAGGAGGTCTACCACATGAACTGTGGAATCCTTTCAATGATCAAGAGGAGAATTATAATGAAGACCTAGTCGCAAAATTTTTGTTGTTATTCCCATAATATGTTGAATTGGAATAAGGTGTATATACATGAGGTTTTTTGCTCTTCACCTAGAATGAAAGGGCTGTGTTTGGTTCATAAAGTTTCCAGAAGCTGAGATATCTTCTCTTCTAGAGTCGATTGAGTTATTTTGCAGAATTTGGTGCCTTGGAAAAAAATGTAAATGGATACCTCATGTTGAGTATGCTATGATCTTATTCAGTGAAGATATACATAATGGAAGTCAGATTGATGAAGCTAACGATCTCTCAAGCATGATAGATGAAGATCCCCAAGCAGAATAACATGATGATGGTCCTACATATGAAGATCTAGAAGTCCCAGTTGAAGGAGATGAAAAAAATGATAGGAAAAGTTCTCCCTTCCAACATAGATCAACTCATTATGACATCATAGATTTCTTGGAACATGATGACAAAAATTTTGAGGACAATGGTTATTGGACATTTATGGGTCCACCTTTCTATGATTCTTCGAGACCATGTAGCATTGTTTCCATACATCTCCATGACAAAGAACATCTTGATGAAGTTAATCAGTTTGAGCCAGAATTTAACACTATTTGGGATGAAGAACTTCCAGTTATTTCAAGAAGGGATATAGAAGACATGACTTATGAAGACCCTGTTGAACAAGACATGATTATTCCTTCTCCATACAATGCTAATGATGAAGGATGTCTCAACCCTTTTACCACTATAATTGAAGATAGAACCTCTCCATACCTTGCAGATAGTTTTCATATGAAGATGGTTCATTATGATGAAAAGTTCAAAGATTTGGGACCCCGTATCTCTGGTGATTCTCCCATTATTTCTCCATCATATCTATCCAACATCAAGGAAGTAGGTTATACAGAGGAATTTTTCGCAAAAAATCAGTCTATGGTGAGCCCATATTGTTAGTCTATGTTGAGTTCCTCAAGAATCATTGAAGAATTTGTTTATCCCACTCTATCATATATTGGTAAGTCCTTAATGATACATTTCAACAAGACCGAGGCAAGTAGGTGGACAGGTATGATTTTCATTCCTTGGCTTTGTAATATTTATTGTTAATATTTTCATTTGAAGCATGAAAGTATGAATTATATAGATACCAAATTCAAGGATTATTTGGGTTACTAACATGATTGATAAAAATATTAGCAATGTGCTTGTATACCCAAATAAATGCATGAGTAAATGCAGGCACAGGTTACAGATCACATATGAATATTTTTGAGTTCCGAATCTATGAATAGCCTCCCAAGTTCAGGATTTATGGGTGAGTTTCAAGAATATTTTTTTCTTAGAAGACATGTATGATGAAGGTGTCCAATACACAAGTCCACTAGAAGCATGGATCAATAAATCTTGTCAAAGCAATGCTTCTTTGTGGCGCCAGTTTCAATTCTTCCAAGTTCTTAAGAAGGTCTTGTTTCTTGCACTCATCAAGATAAAGATCCTAGTAAAAACTTAACATATCATCAATGAGGTATTGTCATTGATTACACTAAAGGAAAAAGGTACGACATCAGGTATGAATTTATTACTTAGATGGTTACATTGGTGCTATCATTTCACCTAACCTATTTTGGATACCATGTTTAGAGTAGGTAGGGTTAGTTGTATTAGTCATATTTTTTTGCATTGCATTTGATGTCTCTTTATCATCTAGTTAGTATTCATTGTTCTTAGTTTATTTCCCCCATTTCACGAACAAGGAAGGGTGGAAGTGTATGCCCTTACATGTTTTTAATCCTCTCCAACATTTGATATGTGTGTAGGTCTACAAGTATCGGTATATTCATAGGTTCTCGAGAACTTTCAAGAAGAGCACTCATCTCACAGTTGGAGACAGTTTTACATTGCACCTGTACCTTTTGCACCTTCAGGTGCAAACCAAGGAGAGAGGGCCAAGTTTTTCGACCAAGAGGGGTGTTATCAAGCAATGGTTTTCATGGTTGTGCCCTTTGATCCTCCTTTATGGGTACTATGGATTAATGGCATTGGTGACTGCCCTTTATTGGGGTTTTTAACCTCGGGGCTGGTTTCTAGGGCTCCCAAGGGTTGACCATTGGTTCACATGTTTCCATATACTTTTTTTGTGCTTCAATGGCCTCTGCTTCAGTGATGAGACAACCATATCCATTTTCATCCACTTTTAACACTCTCCTGGCCCTTCAGTTAGTGGGAACCTTCTCTCCCTGGTATTATCCCCTTAGATAAAAGTCACCCTTGATGCTAAGCCATTTTTGCTTAGAGGAGGGACTTGAGAGATTTTACAACATTATAGGGGTTAGATGGGGTATAAAAACATCCCTCCATCTCACTCCAGCCTTTTGTTCAAAGTTATTTGCTTATTTGAGCGCATTTTGGCACCTGGGAGTACAAATACCCCTGGTAGCCTACCGTGAGCATACCTTAGGCCATATTTTATTATTATTTTCTTTTAATTTTAATTTGACATTTATAATTTAAAATTGACTTGTTTTAAGGCATGTAGGCCTGCATATTTTGTAAAAAGTGAGTGTGATATCATATAAACATATCTCTTCACTTTCATTTAAAAAAAAGACTTATGGGATAATGCATAATGCATTTGTTTTACCCTTTCTAGGGCTCTTTGGAGAGATGCGCCCCTCTAGAGGAGGATCTTCTGGGTTAATGCAAGTTGTTTTCTGGTAATTCTTTGTTGAAATTATTTTCTAGGTGAAGTTTGATTTATTAGCTAAACATGAGCACAAGGAGGTCAGGCTTCTTATATTTTTGTTTGATTGATGGTGGATGATGTATGTTTAAGACAAAATGGTTTCCCTAGTAATGTATTTTCTCATAGAATAATCCATTTCCATCCTTCTTGACACCTTTGCTAATTGAAGCACGCCTCCTTATGAGGGTCCTCCAAGGTTTTTATCTTAGCTTCCTAGCATAGTTTATTGACCTAGGATTTATTCCTCTCTAGGTTAGTCATCCTCCCTAGATTCCATAGGTTCAGTAGGGATCTTGCTAAGGTAGATATCCTTTGTTTTCACACCTTTCCTCACCTAAAACCTAGTCTAGGGTTAGGTTAGGTTAGTTTCTAGGTTAGTACATACCTAAGTTAGGATTAGTTCTCCCAAAGGCTAGCGCTGCCCTTACTTCAAGCCCAAAAAAATCCTAAGGAATCCTCCTTAAGGTATCTCCTCCCTTTCACCACTCCCTAACCATACTTCTCTACCACCTCACAAATCCTTTGCTACCCTCGTAACCTTTTCCATACCCTCATATCCCTTCTATATCCTTCCTAAGAACCTCGCTAGGGAATCCTCCTCCATCGACAACCTTCCTTTTATCCCTAATAGAATTTAGGTATGCCTTAAGGGAAGCCCTTCAGTTTCTCCTAAATCCCCATATCTCCTATTGTTGGTAGCAATCCCCCCTTTCCCCCCATATGCAACCTACTGATCCAACGGTCCTCACCATCCTAGGCAATCCTTGTTGTGGAATCCCTTCACTATCCTACATGGATTCCCTTTAGAATGGAATCCCTCCCTTTCAATTGATGCATGCCCTCCTAAAACTTGTCCATGAACAAAACAACAATGGTTAGATGATAATATGTGATTGGTTTCATTTTTCACTCCACATTAGCATTTCAAAGTTATAATCATATAAGTATACAATTATGATGGTATAATTACTGTTGAAGGTGGTTCCTAATACATACTATTGTACATTGATGTATACACATATTTAGGCTAGGTTTTAACATGTATTTGTTCCCCATACTAAGTTGCTACTACTGTTATATTGATACTTACTTAGGGATAATTTTAGAGGCGAATTTTAACCCAATGGGCTTTTTTCCATGTTTTTCTCCTAAAAAAAGATTCGCCATTTTGCATTTTTTGAAGCCTTGTTTCGCACAATTTTGATGGGGTAAAATTTTTTCACCCTAAAAATCGCCAAATTATTATATAAACGATATAAAATCCTTGGAAATTAAAATATATTTTGAAAAATATCGCCAATCATTTTATAGTTGGCGTTTTAATAATTGGTAATATTCGCCAACATTTATACACTTTTAAATAAGTATGGTTCCTTAAAATCATCCCTGTGTAACTTACTACTGGTACGAATAATACCATTGTTGTCATCATTACACACATACACATCTATTTCATACCTTGTGTTAGTTATTTCAACTAAATGCACATATTGAATATTTTCATGAATGTGGATACATAACTGATACCTTGGGTATATTGTTGTTCCAAATGTTTAATGTTGCTTATAATAAAAGTCTTGGAATAGAGTAATGATGTTAAGTCTAAATGACTGATATATTATACTTGTGGTTGGATGCTAATTTGTTCATCCTGCACTTTTGCATGACACTACCTAATGGTCACCACATTTTCTACTGAATGAATGCATTGTAAAATACACTTATATTATTTCACAAACACATGTAGTACATCCTTTCCACACATTGATGTGACTCCAATAAGGAACCGGTCACTAACATCCTTGAAAGAGATATATTTTGGTGTTTTAGTGTATTTTCATAGTTTTAATAGGGCTCGCCCCTTGGAGGCTTAGGATTCCGAAGTAGTTGGGATAAATGACTAAGGTGAAAGTTGTCACTTTATCCTCATATGATTTCTGGTGGCTTAAACTACCATTTCATCTAGTAACACACTTCATCTGAATCAGACTCAGATTCCTATAAATACAAACCTACCTTGTTCACTACCCCATCTATCCCCATGGATGGTGCACCTACCAACCCCTTCCATGGGGGGATTGTTGGTAGTGGACTTGTGAACACTCCACCCATCATACTGAATATCCCTTATTCTATACCTACAAGCCTTGGTCGTAGTGGGCCCCTCACCACTAAACACACTATTGTTGGTTCTCTACCCACTAGTGGTGGCCCCACTCCAGCCACCATGGTTCACATTGTTCCCAAATTCATGCATGGGGGTACTGTCCCTTCTACCACTATTCCAGTTATTCACACCATTCCAATGACTACTTCTATTATAAGGAGTTATCCCTACCAGCCACCATTTTCCCATGGTAACTACATGTTTGTCGACCCCAGCACCATTGCTGGCCTCCCTAGATCTAGTCCAGGTCTTATTTTTCCATTCATGGCTAGTCTCAACCTACCTGATTTGGTGAGGTTAACGAATGACCCCATCCATCACGACCTGGTGTGGCCTCCTATGCCTACCAAAACCCATTCAATCATCCTTAAGTTTGAGAGAAAGGCAGGAGAGGACCATAAGAACCATATCATGTCATTCCACTTATGGTGTTCCTCCAACAACATAGTGGGAGATTCTATCCAATTGTGGTTATTAAAGTGAAAACTCACTTTTGTTGCAGCCAAATGGTACATTGAGTTTCCCCATGCCATTTATCTTGATTTTTCCTCTTTCACCTCGATGTTCCTCCAATACTTCCAGCTACCCATCCGTTACGATGTGGACATGGAACTCTTGTTATCTTGAATACATAACACTACTACCCATATCACAGATCACATCCATGAGTGGCGGTGTCATCATAGTTTGCGCAAAATCCAGTTAGATGACAAGATATTCCTTGTTTGGTTTCTTAAAACCTTACTCCCCCCTATCTCCAAGGATGTTGTATCCAAGCGACCACAAACTGAGGAAGAAGAAAAAATCAAAGCAAAAAAATTTGATCTTATCTATGCCCAATTGGGTTACCTTTACACCATCATACCTAATGTTCCTTTTGTTGGCTACTCATGACAAGATATGCCCAGGGAATCCCATGTTGCAGATGGAGCCACTAGATTCATTACCCAACACCCCCACCTATACATGACTGTTGGTTACAAACTGGGAAGACCCGGGTTGACTTGTTATGTACCAACAACACCCCTAGCTCACTGGCCCTTTCGGCAATAGACCACAGAGCGGCCTGAAGTCTCACCTGAAGTGATCTTATGGGTTGGCTAAAGACTCAAGTGTCCTCAACCAGGTTCTGTGGCATCCTGGTGGTCCTTACCTCTTCTTATCCCACGGGATATCTCCGCGAGGCGATGTTCTATCTTAGTTGCTGACTCTGATAGGAGAAGGACTCTATCGCATCGCAGCCTCGCAGACAATGCACAACCTTCCCGTCTACTTGCCTTCTCTCCTGCGATATCTCACATCACAACTCCTCCGACGGTGCGATATCTCCTTTCTGTACTCACAATATCTCCTATAGTAGGGATTAATATGACTCTCGAGGTCTAAGGGCCTTCTCCCTTAGTTACACTAGCCAAGTTAAACAGACTCACTTAGACTTCTATGGTCTAATATGCTTAACATTGACTATGCGCAATCTTACTGAACTTGTATACATAAATCACTTAACACTGCAACTGTTACTATCATGAATCAAGCACTGGTAAAATCATACACAGAACACTTGATTCATTCAACTTGCATGTAAACCTCTAAGCTACTTGTAACTGAAAGATAGCATACATACATTAACTGTAAGCAAAGTTCATGTAATGAATGACAGATAGCAATAAGTAAACACAATCACATGAATCAACCACACAACACACTGATTTTACGTGGTTCACTTCCAGGGCAGAAGCTATGTCCATGGGAACTGGTTTATATATTATAACTTGGGAGAGTAAACACAGTTCCACTGCAACCTCATATGCAGCTGAGATCTTCTGGGTAACTCCGCGCACACCGCTGGGAACCCTTCTCTCTTAGATCTCTTCTCTTCTTATATTGCTTCTCTTACAATATACTCTTCCTCTCTCTCTCTCTCAATCCCTTCGGATTGTTACATACATGCTCTAGGAGTCAGCTACTGGTTACAGTAAGATACTACAGACCGAATACAAGAACCAGAGCTCGGCTCTTCTATAATACAAAATTTCTATGAGATAACAGATCATCGACTGACTAGCTAAATGTCTGAATAGCTAACCTTTTACAATACAAGATACATGCTTATATAGGCGACCCGAAGGTCTTGCCATTACAACACTGTGGGCCTGTCCCAACAGTAACCCAAACCCTAACTGTGACAATCAGTCTATCTGTACTCGAACTGCCACTTTTTGTCACACCACAGCTCTCTGCAGTCTTCCACGCTTCCCGGCACTGATCGTGGGTACAGGCGCCGCTTCCTTGGTTGCTTCCCTTCTGTACTTCGTCTTCAATACCTCGGCCTGTTGCTCCTTTTCTATTTATGAGGGTAGCTGATCCCTCCTGTCTACATCGTTTCCGTAAGTGTAGTGGTTGAGCTCTCTCTTCTCGGCCGCTCAGGTACTGTTACCTTTGACTCTCTCGTTCCAAAATAGCAGCTTTTCCTGTAACTGCAGGACCCTGCTCCAACAATCCCCTAACACTTACTTGTGGCTCGCCCCTGAGCCACTAACAGCTGGTTTCTCTTGCTGTAGTTTCTCCTTGGCTTCCTACGAAGTCCTTGTAAATCTCTGTCAAAGTCCTGCGACTTCTTTCTCCATAGTTTCGACACACTCTTGTGCCGTTTCAAGCATAGCTTGACTGATGCTTGAGTCTTCTGTAAATCTATTTTGTAGGTCTCTCTTATCTTTCCTTCCCTCGAAACGTGTGTGCAGGCGCCGGTCTCATCAAATATTTTACCAAATCTAGAAAACTCATTTTATTGTTGCCAAATCTAGGGCAACGGATACCTGTCGTATCTGGATTAACTGCTTGTCAGAAGGCGAAGTGACTGGCCTTCTGTCCCTTTTCAAAAGTGTCAACATGGCATGGGGAAACATCGCCTTGCTGCGATGCCTCACCGCATCATCGGAACAAAATGCTGGCATGAACCTCCTCAACGTTCAAAACTCCGCAAGCATCCTGCGACTTGCGCAACATAACTTATACATAGAGTTTTTTTTTTTTTACCTGCCGGTGTAGACTCATTACCGGTGTGATGTCTCCTTTCAACTACACTGGGCATCTGCACTGCTACGAGCTGAGATTTCGTAAAGTCTGTTCTGCCAGTTCTCTAGACCAACATCCACGTCTGATGCGCATGAGTTGTCGCATTGCCAAGTAATGTTTCCTTCTACGGTTGGATTGATGTAATCACTCTGATTGGTGGTCATCTGATAGAGGCTCTCCATATTACGCAAATCATCCTCTGCTTGGATAGGTTCAGTATATCTAGGACCCTGAAAAGGATCCAATGATGCGATGACCCGAATCTGATTGTCCTTGAAGGTCATCTGTCTTTTCTTTAAATCGATAACAGCCATGTTATCGATTTCCCAATCAACACCTAGTAGCACTCGATACGGTCTACTATCGCCAATTATTTCTATAACTTCAAAGTCCGCAAAGCTGCAAACTTTGTCAATGTCAACTGGCACTTGCGGTAATCGACCTAGTGGCGATACCCGCTGCTGATTGGCTAGTATCAGATGGATAGGTGATCTGGCTAACTTAGGGCTACCCATCTATTCCCATGTCTGCTTAGTCAGAACGTTTACCTCTGATCCTAAATCTAGGATTACCTCATCCATTTCAAATTCTCCGACTTGTGCTGTGAGCCTCATCTCTCTTCCTATTCTTGTATGTTCCATAGTATTATGAACAGCATGCTGCGCACTGTTCACGGAAGAAGATGACTAACACTGATCTATGATGCGCTAAAGCTCTCCGATAGCTTTCTCATTTCTCATGATTTTTAAGCAACTCCGTAGGAAGGATTGTACACTTCCCGTTGACTCATCCTCATCGCACCTTCCCAATGTGGGAGCCTGTGATATCTGTACAAGGCTGACGCCACATGGTGTGTGCTGCGGTACACCCCTAAACGACAGTACCTGCGATCCTGATGGTGTAGGGTCATTAAAGAAAGTTTTAGCTTCCTGAAATGTTTCTTTATTCTTCTGCAGGTCAAGTGGTGTTGATTTATTAGTAGCTTTGCGCACCCACTCTGGACCTGTATTATTCTCGTCATCCTGCGATGTTCTGCCAGTAGAAGCACCGCTGCGAGTCACAATGTTGACTCTTGGTTATGGTTCTTTCTGCTCAGTATCAATAAGCTGAATGTTCTGGTTTACTGCTGGCTTAGGTTCCCTGATCTTGGCTAACAATATCGGACACTCTTCTATAGGATGATCATAGGAATTGCAATAATTACATGTCGTAGTAGGGCTCTGGCAATCCCTAGCATAATTTCCTACAACTCCACAGTTGTAACAAGTAATTGGTCCACGGCCACGGCCAAAGCCTTCACCACGGCCAAAGCCTCCTCCACGGCCTCATCCTCTGAATCCTCCTCCACGGCCAATATAAGTCGGTTCATGCTATGGTCCTGCTGCTGGACCTGGTGTCTCTGATTGGACTCTATACAAGTCATGTTTTCTCTTGACCATCAGATCGTAAGCTCGACAATTATGTTCATCGTGTCCTACTGACTTACAGAAGTTACAGTATAAGTTCTTAGGGGTCTGTACATACTTCTGAAGTAAAGGGAATTCTTGTGGTCTATGTCCTTGGGTTCTATAGAGTTCACACCATGGCCCTTGGGTCTGTGCTAAGGGTTAAGGAGCCCCACTTGCTAGATATTCAACAAATACTGGACAGTTATCTTTCATATGGCCCTATCCTTTACACTTTGTGCACCATAGTTCCTGTGCAATTTCTTTACCTTTCTTAATCTCATGCATCTGTAAGGTGAGATTAGCTAACTAGTTTTGCAGGTTTGTCATACCTGTACTAGTCTCAGCTAGAGGGGAAGCCTCTAGTTTCATTGCCATCTCCAACACATCATCCTGCATCTGGAGTTTCTGCTGCATCAGTGGCAGTCTAATATGGGGGAGCAGTGCTGCAATAAACCATTCCTTATGCTGCTCTGGTGCAAACTCAAAGCTGACTTGGTCTATAAGAGCTTTGAATTTCTGATCAAAGTCCCATACTGACTCTGAAGGTAGTTGTTTAATGTCTTTGAGCTCTGTAATGCACTGTGACTCAGACTTAGGTTTCTTAAATTCTTTGATCATGGCGGTCTTGACCTGTACGAGCGTTCTGGGTAGCACTGAGGTATACTTCATATACCATGTTAAGGCTCGTTCCCTAAGTGTGGTGACCAACTATACAAGTTTAATATTATCATCTTGGATCCCTTTAATGGTCCACACGGCTTCACATAGAAACCAATGTTGTTTCGGGTCTTCTGCCCCTGTACCCTTAAAGGTAGGTAGCTTCATGTGATCCCCCATTCTATTTCTACGTGGTGGATGCTAATTTGTTGTGTGACTACCACTCGGTGGTGTAGATGTAGGTGATGTAGCGGTAGTATGTACTGTATGTGAGCTACTAGATGGAGTTCCTGCGGGATTGTTTTGAGTCCCGGTTGATTTCTGTGGGGTATAAGGGTGGTAAGGGATATCGCCTTCTGTTCTTTCTGTATTACTGTGACTCTGTTCTCTAGTATGGTCTAAACTGTTTTCAAATAGAGAAGATCTAAAATCTACTTTATATTTATTTCCACTACGTGTACGTCCAAGTTCATCAAAATCACTCTCAAACTCTTGTGACATTACACTTACTGAACTTATTCATCTGAATATATATCGAGTACTCATTTTTCATGTAATATCATCTTAATGGACAAATTTAAAGAGTTCAGGTACTTACCACGTCCTTTGAAGAAGTATCGCTCGGCTTCGCTGAAGCTTTTCCTTTGATCAACTGCAAACTCTGTGATGAAGCCTTCTAGCACACTCGCAAGCCAGAATTCTAATGCTCGTGAAGTGGGATTATCGATGCTCCTGACAGTCTGAATCAATTCTGGTGTCCATACAATGTTTCTTTTCTTCTTGAATATGTGTTTATCAGTCAACTTTGATAACCAGTCATACAACTCATTTCCAAAGGTCACAAAAAATATCGTATGCAGGTCTATGAAGATATGTTTTTGTAACCAATCCTCTGTACTCAACGTAGGACTCTTGTTTTCTGTCACAGCAAATTATTTTTTGGTAGACCCAACCCACTGGTTGAGTTCATATTTAGTAGGATGCCAGTAGAACATTAGTCTTCAGTTTGTTCAAAATAGGCAACGGAACCATTTGTTGGTTACGAACTGGGCAGACCCGGGTTGACTTGTTATGTACCAACAACACCCCTAGCTCACTGGCCATTTTGGCAACAGACCGTAGAGCGGCCTGAAGTCTCACCTGAAGTGATCTTATGGGTTTTCTAAAGATTCAAGTGTCCTCAACCAGGTTCTGTGGCATCCTGGTGGTCCTTACCTCTTCTTAGCCCGTGGGATCTCTCCGTGAGGTGATGTTCTATCTTAGTTGCTGACTCTGATAGGAGAAGGACTCTATCGCATCACAGCCTTGCAGACGATGTGCAACCTTCCCGTCTACTTGCCTTCTCTCCTGCGATATCTCACACCGCAACTCCTCCGATGGTGCGATATCGCCTTTCTGTACTCGCGATATCTCCTATAGTAGGGCTTAATACGACTCTCGAGGTCTAAGGGCCTTCTCCCTTAGGTACACTAGCCGAGTTAAACAGCCTCATTTAGACTTCTATGGTCTAATATGCTTAACATTGACTATGCGCAATCTTGTTGAACTTGTATACATAAATCACTTAACACTGCAACTGTTACTATCATGAATCAAGCACTGGTAAACTCATACACAGAACACTTGATTCGTTCAACTTGCATGTAAACCTCTATGCTACTTGTAACTAAAAGATAGCATACATACATTAACTGTAAGAAAAGTTCATGTAATGAATGACAAATAGCAATAAGTAAACACAATCACATGAATCAACCACACAACACACTAATTTTACGTGGTTCACTTCCAGGGTAGAAGCTACGTCCACGGGAACTGGTTTATATATTATAACTTGGGAGAGTAAACACAGTTTCACTGCAACCTCATATGCAGCTGAGATCTTCTGGGTAACTCCGTGCACACCACCGGGAGCCCTTCTCTCTTATATCTCTTCTCTTCTTATATTGCTTCTCTTACAATATACTCTTCCTCTCTCTCTCTCTCTCAATCCCTGCGGATTGTTACACACATGCTCTAGGAGTCATCTACTGGTTACAGTAAGATACTACAGACTGAATACCAGAACCAGAGCTCGGCTCTTCTATAATACAAAATGTCTATGAGCTAACAGATCATCGACTGACTAGCTAAATGTTTGAATAGCTAACCTTTTACAATACAAGATACATGCTTATATAGGCGGCCCGAAGGTCTCGCCATTACAACACTGTGGGACTGTCCCAACAGTAACCCAAACCCTAACTGTGACAGTCGGTATATCTATACTCGAACTGCTGCTTTCTGTCACACCACAGCTCTCTGCAGTCTTCCACGCTTCCCGACCCTGATCGTGTGTACAGGCACCGCTTCCTCGATTGCTTCCCTTCTGTACTTCATCTTCAATACCTCATCCCATTGCTCCTTTTCTATTTATGAGGGTAGCTGATCCCTCCTGTCTACGCTGCTGCCTTAAGTGTAGTGGTTGAGCTCTCTCTTCTCGGTCGCTTAGGTACTGTTACCTTTGACTTTCTCATTCCAAAACAGCAGCTTTTCCTGTAGCTGCGGGACCCTGCTCCAACAATGACCTGTCCTTCAATGCCACCTCAATACAGTAATTCCCCTAGTGTTTCCCAACCCGACTAAATCTATGAATTTTCACATGCTATGACTCATTTTGGAGCCACGCCTTCATATGTCTCTTAAGCACCCCTTCCTCATGTTCATGGAACAAATTTCCTAGAACCTTCTTGTAATGGCCAAACTATAGCCTTTGCAGCCCCTCCTGCCTACTTCCCACCACCTTTGCAACCTACACCTGCTCTAGCCCCGACTCCTCCTATTCCTCATGGACAGACCTATGCTCAACAAAACCTCCCTAATCAACCCACCCCTAATAATAGACAAGGGTAGGGAAGAATACATAGAGGTAGGAACCGAGGAAACAACCAACCTCAAGGGGGCAGTTAACCACCCAACCATCCTAACAATAATGGATCCAATGCCCCTACACATAACCCACAACATCCACCTATTAGATTTTTCTCAATTTGACAGTATTATCTTAGGATCTTATCTGAGAGAATAACATGCACATCAATCAATCACTAGAGACAATAGACATAAATATTTTCCCCAGGAAAACCATAAAGGAGAAAACCCTGCAACTTCCTCAAAGATATAATAAGCACCAATGGCAGTATTAAAACCCAAAGACAGTAAGATGGTCTCTGACAGTTGTTCTCTCTCTTATCCCATCTCCTTCTATCTCACTCATGCACTATAACTGAGTGTGTGTGACTGTGTGATAAATCGAGAGTCTCACTCTCTATTTATACTAATTCCCGACTTGAAAATAACTTACCACGGCCGACTTCTCTAGGAGAGTCTAACAACCCTAGTGCCCTGAAAATGCAGGGACTTTAACTCTTGAGCAATAAGGAGGGTTACCCTTGATGACTTTACATGACTTGTTTACATTATTGATTCTCCCGATAGGAACATCGGGGTTTGACATGAATCAATTACATTACAAATACTTCCCGATAGGAACATCGGGGTACAATACATAATATATACAAGTGAATATATTCTAAAGTTACAAATACATCAAAACTCCCTCTTAACTAGGAAGGTATTCTCTTGACACAATTCATCAGCACAAGTCTTCTTCTCTGGATCAAGTCTGGATCATCATCAACATTGGATCATCATTGGATCATCATCAAAACTAGATCATCACTGGATCATCATCAAAGATGGATCATCACTAGATCATCATCGAAGTTGGATCATCATTGGATCATCATTAAAGTTGGATTATCATTGGATCATCATCATCATCACTGCTTCTGCCATCTCAATCAACTGGTGCTATCTCTCAATTCTTCTCATCATAGGAAGTTCTACAGATCCAACCCTTTTTCATGTTGGTTGTAGGCCTAGCCTCCATGTAGGTATTCATCTTCTTTAGCACTTATATCTGACCCAGTCAGAAAGGCCCACCCAGCACTTACATCTGACCATGAGAGGAACACATACACCATCATGCCATAAAGGCACGTTCCGTACTCACATCTGACCATGGGAGGAACACATCCACCACCATGTCAGAAAGGCCCAGCACTCACATCCACTGTAATGATAGGACACACCATCTATCATCCAAGGAAAGGCTCTGCACTTACATCTACTGGCATAGCAGGACACACCATCTACTATCCAAAGAAAGGCACAACACTTATATCTGACCTAGTCAGAAAGGCTTGGTACTTATATCTGACCCAGTCAGAGAGGTTCAATACTTACATCCTCTGGCATAGTAGGACACGCTATATACTATCTAAGGAAGGGCTTGGCACTTATATCTACTAGCATAGTAGGACACACCATCTACCATCCAGAGAAAGGCTCTGCACTTACATCCATCGACATGATAGGACACACCATCTACCATCTGGGGAAAGGCTCTGCATTTATATCCGACCATGGGAGGACCCACCTACCACCATGTCAGAAGGGATCCGCACTTACATCTGACCCAGTGAGAAAGGCTCTGCACTTATATCTGATCATGTGGAAGCCAATCCCACAGTCATATCATAATGGATCTGCATTAATATCTGATCATGTGGGAGCCAATCCCAGAGTCATATCAGAATGGCTCAGCACTTACATCTGACCATGGAAGGAACCAATCCTATCACCATGTCAGAAGGTATCAAGGACTCATCACTTCCCCTTGTAAGAAACCTCGATCTGGAGAACACCAAGCTTCTCCCTGAAGTACTCAAACTTCACTCTGGCTAATGGGTCGTCAACACATTAGCTATCTGCTCGTCCATCGCAACATATTGGAGCTTCATTGCTCCTCTCTACACCATATCCTTGATATAGTGATATTTGATCTCGATATGCTTTGACTTTTCATGGAACACCGGGTTCTCTGACAACTTCACACAACTCTAGTTGTCGCAATATATACAAGTAGCATCCAACTAAAGATCAAATAAATCAGATAGTATCTTCCTCAGCCACATTGCCTCACAACTAGCCAAACAAGTTGCGACATACTCTGCTTCGGCTGTACTCAGTGCCACATAGGATTGCTTCCTACTAAACCAAGAGATCGCACTTGATCCCATACTAAAGCATCACCCTAAAGTGCTCTTCCTATTGATGGCACTTCCTGCCCAATCTTAATCAACATAACCTTCCAAGTTAATCTTCTGATCCTCCTTATACTTGAGCCCATAATCAACTGTACCCTTCAGGTACCTCAGAATATGCTTTGTAGGGATAAGGTGAACATGTCTCGGATACTTCAAGAAATGGCTCAATGTCTTCACAGAAAATCAAATATCTGGTCTCGTATTCGTTAGGCACATCAAGGACCGAATCATCTGACGATACATCATAGCATCAACCGTCTCTGATGAAGCATCACTCAATAGCTTTACGTTCGATTCCATAGGTGTGGTCATGGCCTTGCATTCCATCATCTTGAACCTCTTCAGGATCTCTACAGCATACTTCCCTTGTCCTAGGGAGATTCCATCTGCATTCTTCCACACCTCCATGCCTAGAAAGTCGTGCATCATACCCAAGTCCTTCATCTCGAACTCGATAGAAAGCTTCCTCTTCGTATCAGTAATAAACCCATCCACACCTATTACAAATAGATCATATACATACAGTAGGAGTATCACTGGGTTCCCTTCCTTAACCTTGTAGTAAGGGTTGGAATCTACTTTACTCTTGGTAAATCCCAAACTAGATAGGAAGCTGTCAATTCTATCGTACCATGTCCTGGGTTCCTGTTTCAAACCGTACAGGGATTTCTTCAATTTGAACACATGAGTCTCCGTATCATGTGTCTCAAAACTGAGTGGTTGCTCCACATACACTTCCTCTTCTACTACACCATTCAAGAAAGCAGTCTTGACATCCATCTGGTGTATCTTCCATTTCATCACTGCAGCCAGAGAAAGTACTGATTTGATGGAAGTGTATCAGGCTATAGGTGCAAAAGTTTCTTCATAATCTATTCCTTCTTTATGGGAGAAGCAACGAGCCACAAATATTTCTTTATATTTATCTATTATTCCTACAGCATGCTTGATCTTGTAGATCCACTTGGAAGTCACAACAGACTTCCCCTTTGGTCTAGGGACAACATCCTAGACATTATTCTTCATGATCAACTGGTACTCCTCGATCATAGCGTCCTTCCATTCTTTCTTCTCTGCCGCTTCTTCATAGTTGGAAGGTTCTTTATCAATGATTTCACATAACAGGGATACATAACTGGAGTAGGACCTAGTTCTTTTCCTCTCTCTGTGCATTTCTTCTAGAGCCCCATATCTTTCTGCACCTTTAATAGCCTCTCGTACCCATGCAGGTTTCGTCTTGTGAGGATTCTTCTATTGGGGTGGATTTGTAGGTTCTTGGGGTTCTTCTATTTATCGATCTTCATCTTGATTTGCATTGTTCATATTTGTATCTTGAATTTTGGGTACTTATGTTTCTTCAGAGTCTTCAATTGGTCTCTTTCTGGATTTGTTGTAAGTTGATTCTTTATCGAATGTTACGTCTTTGCTAATGTCGATCTTCTTTAATCCTAGGAAGAAATCTATAATCTTTTGAGCTTTCGCTATATCCCACAAATATAACCTTCTTTACAGAAGGATCTAACTTTGTCCTCTTTTCTTTTGGAATGTGTATGTACATTGGACATCCGAATATTCTGAGATGGCTGACCTCTGGCTTCTTGCTGGAAAAGACTTCTTCAGGTGTCTTGTTCTTGAATAATCTGTGTGGGGTACAGTTCTGTACATACATCGTTGTCCTGGCATCTTCTGCCCATAGATGCATGAAAAGATATTTATCATGAATCATTTCCCTTGTAGCTTCCATGATCATTCTATTATTCCTTTCTGCAACCCCATTCTATTTTGGATTATATGGAGTGGTCAACTCCCTCTTAATCCCCGAATCTCTGCATAACTCTTTGAATTCATTTGATGTGAATTCTTTGCCATTGTCTGATTGAAAAAAATTTATCTTCTTTTCTGTGTGGTTCTCGATCAAGGCTTTGAATTCCTTGAGCTTGCTGAATAGTTCATCTTTGTTTTTCAAGAAGTATATCCATGTATTCCTAGAAAAATCATCAATGAAAGAAACATAGTATACATACCCACTCAATGAATTGGATGACATCAGACCGCATACATCGGAGTGGATGATTTCCAAGATCCCTTTTGCCTTGCTCTTGCTACTTGGATATGTCTTATTTGTGTTCTTTCCTTTCGCACACCCTTTGTAGACACCTTCATGTTTTGTCTATATCTCTGGAATACCTTCAACAACTTTGCTTGCAAGTGGTAGTGCTCTATAGTGCACATGTGCAAGCCTTCTATGAAAAAGTTCATTTGGATCTACTGAGTCATGGACCAAAGCTTGTTCTAGTTGGCCCTTCAATTTGTATAGTCCTCCTTCTTGTTACCCAATCACTACTACATCATCTATAGTCTTTCCCTTTGGCCACATAAGAACTTGGCCATCTACAAATGCAACCCTTATGCCTTTTTCATCCAATGCAGATATGGAGAGGAGATTCTTCTTTATTCCTGGTACAAACAAGACATCCTTCATCTTCATAGACTTTCCAGAGTCTAGCTTATAGGAGGATTAACCACTACCTTTTCTTGGATATTGGTAGTCGTCCCCAAGTTTTACCTTGTGAGGTGACTCATGTTCAGATAGTTTCACAAAGGATTCTTTGAATCCCATCATATGTTTGGAAGCCTTGTTGTCTATAAGCCAATCATTGCTTTCATGTGTGATAGTTCCCGTAAGAGCCGAAATCAGGACATATTCTTCATCACTTGAAGACTCATCACTTTCTTGTTTGATTCTCTTTTTGGAAGGTTCATCATCCTCTACAACATGAGCATGATGTCTTCTTTTCTTTCCCTTCTTCTTGTGAGAGCCATTTTTGTTCCTAGGACAATCTCTTTGGGGTGATGATAGTCCCTTCTACTTTTCTTGGAGTGTACTGTGAGAGCTTGATCTTCACTTCCCATCTTCTCTTCTCGGGCTACTTATTCGACCTTCTTCTTGTGAGTATTCCTCCCACAATCTACTGAACTTGACTAGCTTTCTTCTAGGACAAATCCCTTGAATGAAGGAGTCCCATGACCTAGGGAGACCATTCAAGGTGGTCATCACAATCTCTGCATTCTCCACTTCTTCATCTACTGCTTCAAGTTGATCTTTGATCTGAGAGACCCTTGTAAAGTATGATTGTATGGTATCCGCATTCTGGATCTTCACATTCTTCAACTGGTTCCTCAAATTCATCTTCCGATTTATGTTCTTTCCTTTAAACAGCTTGGTCAAGGCTTCAAACATCTATTTAAGTATCTTTAGGTAGGACACCTATGGTATGAGGTGATCCTTGATTTAATCAACAATAATCCTCTTGGACATGATCAAGTTCTTCTTGTGTAAGGGCTTAGCCTCATCTCCCTCTGGAACTAGAACCTCTTCACTAATGTAAGAGTCCAACTCATTTTCTTCCAGGACCAAGGAGATCATGTACTTCTAGGTTCGAAAGTTATCAGCTCCCTCAAGCTTTTCATCAAGCTTGGTGTGATGAGAAATTTTAACTGAGAACCTCAAATGGAAATACAAAAGATTTACATCTTACTAATTTGAGAAGCTGAAAAAATGGATTTGGAGCTGATCTTCTGCAGTGATATTTTTCTGGTTCTAGCGAAAATTAGGGTTTGATTTTCCCAGAGTTCTACCCAACCAAAAACCTTTATTCTTGTATATAAACTTTGATTTTGAGGAGGAGAGCAATCCTAGCCTAGGCTCACTCAAAAATTCATCTTCAGTGAAAAGTCCTAATTTTTTGATGTAGTGGTAGGTCAAAAACTGAAAGTGCTCAGAAACAGATTCTGCTTCAATAGAAAGATGTTCCCTTCAATGGAGGTTCAGCCTAGCCTCCTTTTGTTGATGGACTGTGGAGAGAGACCCAAAACGTAATAAGCCCTAGCTTCCGCAGCTGCATAGTGTCTTCTTGTCAGGTTAGCTCTGATATTGTAACGTCCCTAACCCTCTGACCGGTGAAGAGGACGCTACCATGGCGTTAACTATCCAGGCTAAGAGCCCCATGAACAAGTACATTCATAAGAAAATGCTGAAGCAGAATGCATTGAAGTGGAACATACACAAATGCAACTATTTATCATACATAGTGGAAGCAAACATACATTCCTACAAGCATTCAACATGTTCATCACATTCATTAACAGAAAATATGATTGCAGAAGTAAAATCGACCAGATCACTTATCTTATGAAGAACTCATTCCACAACCAGCTACTTCGCTGCAACGTTCCACCCAACCATAGGCCAGTGTGCTCATCAATCTCTCAGCAACACTGCCACCCCCGAGATGGGCATGATTCTCCAAGGAATAAGGGAACAACAGGCTTACACATACCCAAGGGTACACAAAACACAGCCAAGCCAACATAGTTGGGTTTATCAGGCCATCAAGGAGCTGGGAAAGGATAAATGCTAAGCTGGTGAGCCCATTACAGAGCTAGGAACACCTACACTAGAACTAGCCTGGCTTCTAAGACACCCACACACACCCAACACAAGGAATCAGTCCCTTCTCTGCTACACAGTCCCTCAGGCCCTGCATTCCCTTCCAATGCTATTCAGGGGTTGTGGAGAAGAAATCCAGCCCTCTAGCTCTGTCTATGTGGTTTCCAACACACCAGGTTTATCAAGCAAACCAAGCCCCCATCCCTGCTCCCAACACAGTCCGAAGACCAACCATTGCACTCATGCAATCATTCAGTTGTCATAGCTTAAACAAGGAAACAACTCCCAAGCAAATTATACCGTCCCAAACGTATCAGCATACACTACCAACAAACGTGGAGAACAACAGCCAGTTCTGCACAATCGAAGCCGCTAGGGAAAACTTACACAGACCACACTGGGGAAGGAATTACAGTCTCCCAGCCTGCGCGTGAGAGAAACTTGCACCAGACCCCAAAACACAGAGGAAAAACATATGCATGGCCATAAACCAGTAAGGGAGACCCCAACAACACAACAAGTCTTGAGGGGAATGGTGGCAACCACAACTCACGGGAAGAGAAACAGTCCAAATCTCAACATTAAAAATGATGGGAAAATTACACGACCACACCATTCTGTGAGGAGGTCATACAGCCGAAAATGTGAATGGCCCTTCACAGCAAATCGTGGATGAAAGAGCACGGCCCCCATCTCGCTGTGTGATCCCAAAATCAGGAAAAATCTTGTGCGTGAGAATAATGAACATACAACGGTCCCTGCGTGAGGATGAATAGATCCTCTTATGCGCGTGGATGAACAGACAACGGCGAGAGTGCGTAGTAGTCATTCTTCTTTCCAACGTGAGGTTCAATCCGCTGATGGAGTGTGCGTGTGGGCAAGGACTGGAAGTCCTGCCACACTCCACTCCCAGCCATAACTGCCCCAACTAACAGCAACAGTTCTTAATGGAGGTGGTTGGATAAGACAAGGAAAGATGACACATGGATTTTTCCCCCATTGGCCAAGGTTTGACATTCCCCCACCCTTATCCTTGTGAAAAATCATGCCCCTTCTCAATTTAGTTTCCACGAACATAGCTGGTTGGGTTCATTTAATTAAATATGCATATTTACATTATGACAAAACTTAATATGTATGTCGCATGCCTCGATATACCATCGGTGACAATTTAAATCCGAAACATAGCATAACCAATCGATGGTGGGGCCTTGGCCTTTAGCTCCGCACCACGATTATTTACAATATATACATCATGTACGTTTAATGCAACAGGGTCAAAACCGGGGTGTTACAGATAACATGTTAGAGTTTTCTCAATTTGACAGTATTATCTTTGGATCTTATCTAAGAGAATAACGTGCACGACAATCAATCACAAGAGACAATAGACACAAAGATTTTCCTCAGGGAAACTATAAAGGAGAAAACCCCACAACTTCCTCAGAGATAGAATAAGCACCAATGGCAGCAGTAAAACCCAAATTCAGTAAGATGGTTTTTGACAATTTTTCTCTCTCTTATCCCTTCTCCTTCTCTCTCACTCATGCATTATAACTGAGTGTGTGTGACTATGTGATAAATATAGAGTCTCACTCTCTATTTATACTAATTCCTGACTTGACAATAACTTACCAGGGCCGACTTTCGTAGGATATTCTAACAACCCTAGTGCCCTGAAACTGCGAGGACTTTAACCCTTGAGCAATAAGGAGGGTTACCCTCTATTACTTTACATGACTTGTTTACATTATTGATTCTCCCAATAGGAACATCGAGGTATGACATGACTCAATTACATTACAGATACTTCCCGATAGGAACACAGGGGTTGTAGAAGGAGCAAGTCGACATAAGTCGACTTGAACGAAGACCGACTTAGTCAGCCGACTAAGTTGATGGACCGACTAAGTCGGTCGGCCGACTAAACTAGTTAATTAAGTCGGCTAACTAACAGTCGTGTCGGTTCACCGAACCGACAGGTAGTTATTTTGTAACTGTTTGTAACTTGTATATATTAGGTTGTTGAGCCACACAAGAACTCAGTTCAGTTCTGTGCTTTGTATGAACTCATTATAATAAGATATACTGTTCTATCCTATCTGTTCTTGTCTTCTGTCTCTGTTTATATTTATGTATGTTTTAGTATGTATTATTGGTAACCTTATGTGATCTGTGAGGTTACAACATTGGTTCCGTTGCCAGTAGTACATGTCTAGAATATATGCTCACATATGATACCAGAGCAGGAGATCAAGGACTGGTGGGAGCGTAAGATTGCCAATTATTTACAAAATTACGCACGTAGGAACAGACTATCAGTCGCAGAAACCAAAGCCAGATTTTTCACCGAGACACACGAGAAGTTTGTTGAATCTGTGCCACAACTACTGAAGCAACTCCTGGATGAAAAATACCGACGCAACTAAAGAAGAACAGTTGCTGGAGAAACTTATTCGAGGGGGTAGAACAAATCTGTTGGAGTGGTGTGAGAAGATCGCTGACGACTTCTGTGAGGAGCAAGCAATCGAAGACAGAACCTCAGTGGAAACTGTAAAATCCAAATTCTACACAGATTTCACTGACCAATTTCTGTGCTCCTTACCGACCCTGCTGTTCAAGTTCTTGATAGAGAAAGGAGCAGGCCATATCGTCGAACCTCGACCACCATTGTACGAACCGCCATCAAACACTAACTGGGCGGAGAAACAAAAGAAGTGGGAAAAATTCATCGCTGAAAGGGAGTGGGAATACTTCCTGAGAAAATAGACAGAACTATCCGAGCTTTCTAAAAAGCATCGGGTACGCCATTGGGGGGTAGCTGGTCATGTGTCGGAGAGGGAGCATAGTGGATACCAGTCGACCAAGCCAGTAATGAACAGTCGACCGAAGAGGACTCGAAGGAATAGTATTGTATGAAAGTATGTCGGACATTAAGAGAATCGAGAGGGACGAATGATAGCAGAGAAGGGAAGCTAGACGTGAACGAGCCGATGAGCTGCATCGAGAACAAAACCCTAGGGAGACCGACCGTGATGAGATTCCGCCAGAGTCGGTTCATGATCGACAAGAAGAAGGCGTAGAGGAAGAGACGGCCCCTAAGGATGAAGAAGTGTGGATAGAGCAGCAAGAAGCTCTCCAAATAACGGTTCCCGATGAAGTAACCTTGTCCCCAGCCAATTCACATACCGTAATACAGACTATTATTGAAGACGACCTCCAACTGAGAGCTGGTGACATCACAATCTGGAGTCGAATAG
This sequence comes from Pseudotsuga menziesii, assembly GCA_001517045.1. NCBI lineage: Eukaryota > Viridiplantae > Streptophyta > Pinopsida > Pinales > Pinaceae > Pseudotsuga > Pseudotsuga menziesii. Next base: position 402,666 of record LPNX010070072.1, on the reverse strand, counting down.
GTGATGAACCATACCCGAGACGACACCTTGTCATACACCGACCGGTCCAAGGGAACTGGATGACCTTTCAAACGGCACCTTCCTTTCGGAGTATCCACTTGCTCCTACCAACACATGAAGGAGCACCCCCCCTGCCACATACAACTTTAGAAGATACCCAAGAGTTAGACCTGAGCATGCAAAGTGACAGTGGGCCATCGAGAAGACAACTTATCAACAATCCACTGTACGGTGAGAAAGAATCGACCACCGATGGAAGCATAAGTTCCGTCGACCAAAACCCCATCGTCACCCCCACATGTTCGACTGTATCAACAAGCCCACCTCTTTCACCACCACCCACACCTCCCACCCCGCCAACTTCTGAGAACATTGAACTCAAAAGTTGATTTATTGCCCACCAAGCCCACTTCATTGATTTATTGCATTAACTCAAAAGTACTAACCCTGAAAAACAAACTAAGAACATTTGCAACCTAAATCAAAAAGACAAAAACGATGTCGACCCTCTAGTCGACCTGGAAATCGCAGGTTTTCATGTCCGACAAGTGGTGCTTGATTTCGGGTCTCAAGTAAATATTATGACCCGGGACACATGGGAAAAGATGGGCAGACCTCGACTCTATGAGTCAGGAATTTATCTAAAACTAGCCGACCAAGGTCTCATTGAACCCATTGGGGTTTGGAAAAATGTAGACACGACCATCAAAGGAATATCAACTAAGGTTGAATTCGAAATTATTGACCCAAAGGAAGGATCTAGCTCATTCCCAGCCCTTGTAGGTCGACCTTGGGGTTGAAAGATGAAAGCTTCTATCTCTTTAGACAAAGAACGTATTAAGCTCAAAGGAAATGGCCAAAAGGTCATAGTACCTATCAATCCATCCCAAGGACAACCTTGGATTGAATCGATTGATGAGGAAGTCGATATCCGACAACTTTATCAGATCCAGAACAATATTGACTACACAGAACCAAACGCCCAAGGGGAGCTTTACTTAGGTAACCCAGAATCAGTTGGCTATAATTCAGACGCTGAACTCTATGACTGGGAGATAGAAAACTACGAAACACAAGCAAGAGGGTGCTGGACTATTCAAACAGTACAGAAAAAACCCACCCGATAGTGCTTCATCGTATCAATTATACCTAAAAATTTTGAAAAGAAACTCAGGGAACGCCCTACCTTACAACCCACGAACTTAAACAATACTCAACTACCCCGGTATAAGGAGAGGGAATCCCCAGTCATGCATGTCGAACAAGTCTCTAAAAATATTGGAGAACATGGTCGACTGCAAAGCTTAGTGGAAACATTTACAGGTCAAGCAGCTAGATGGTGGGATACCCATCAATCAAAACTATAGACCTGGACAACCGCTTCAACCTTCTTTGTCGAACGGTTTGGCGGGAATAAGTTAACACAGGAAGCCCAAATCCCTATCTTCACTCAAGGCCAGAACCCAGAAGACCACATTAGGACTTGTGAGAAGGAGTGGAGAAGACTTGGTTACAAAGACGAGAGAGCCTGGCCCCATTTGTTTCCTTCAACCTTAGACGAATTACCTAAGAAATGGTATAAAATGGAGGAAGCTAGGGGAGAAACCTTCTTTTGGCAGGAATTGAGAGAAAACTTTATCAAAGACTTCCATTTTACACCTCAAAATGAAAAATTGACTGAGACAGCACAGCAAATCAAACAATTTCTCCAGCCGACCGTCAATCAACCCTCCCAGACCGACCGACAGATCAAGGATTGCAATTCTATAACAACTGCACCCAGACCACAGTAAAACCGATTGCACTTAGAAAATGAACACACCACAGGCAAGAGCTTCAGATGGAACCCTGACCACAGTGAAACTAACAAACCAATCTATTCCATCTTGAAAGTCGAGACCACAGATAAACCCGACATTGACAGAATGACTGCAGCTAACTTTCCTACTACATTCTCACAGTTCAAAGAAGGAAGTCGGTCGATCAATGAAGCTAAAGCACCAGAGTGGCTGGATGCAAAAGTGCAAACCAAGGAGGTCGACATCTCAAATGACGACCGTCCAAAAATAGCTAAGATTGGTGACAATTGGAACGAACATCAAACCACTGAAATTGTAAACCTACTTAGAGAGTTCCAATATGTCTTTGCACAGGACTACAAAGACTTAAAAGGACTAGTACAGGAAATGGGAGAGATGAAAATAGATACTAAACCTGATGTCCGACCTGTTAAGAAACGACCTTAGAAATTAGCTCATAAGTATAAGGAGATAGTTAAGAAGGAAATAGACAACCTGTTAGCAGCAGGAATCATTTACCCCATCGACCAGTCGGAATGGGAAAGCCCCATGGTCGTACAGCCTAAGAAACATGACCCAACTAGGTTAAGAATTTGTGTCGACTTTAGAGAGCTTAACAAAGTCACACTCACAGATCCATTCCCAACCCCTTATGCTGATGAAATCTTGAATTAAGTGGCAGGACATGAATGCTACTCATTCACAGATGGATTTTCAGGATATAACCAAGTACCTATAGCAAAGGAAGACCAGAAGAAAGCAAAATTTGTCTGTGAATTTGGTTCTTTTGCTTATAGGGTTATGCCTTTTGGACTAAAGAATGCACCTGCAGTGTTTTCCAGAATTGTTGTACAAACTTTCCAGGAATACATCTATAAAACCATGGCAGTCTACTTCGACGACTGGACTATATATTCCACCCTAAAGGATCACTGCACATGGCTCCGACTTATGCTGGAGAGATCTCGACAGATCCAACTCTCCTTAAACATTAAGAAGTGTATCTTTATGACCCCCATATGGATACTACTAGGACATGTTGTTTGCAAAGATGGTATTAAGGTTGATTTTGCCAAAATTAAAATCATCCTCGACTTGAAGCCTCCAATAAACCCTAAACAAGTTCGGGTGTTATTGGGACATACAGGGTATTATAGGAAGTTTATCAGACATTACTCAGACATGACCTACCCTCTGGAAGAGCTGCTAAAAGAAGATCAAGAATTTAAGTGGACAGAGGAATGCCAAATATCCTTCGACAAACTGAAGAGAAAACTGGTCGAAGCCCCCATACTTAAATTTCCAAATTGGTCGACCAAATTTCATGTGCATATTGATGCATCAGGGATAGCTATTGGCGCAATCCTGACTCAACCAGGAGATGATGGAATGGATTACCCTATAGTTTACAGCAGTCAAAAACTCAATAAGGCTGAAAAGAACTACTCGACCACTGAAAGAGAAGCCCTAGGTATGGTCTTTGCCCTTCAAAAGTATCGACATTACCTGTTAGCCAACCCCTTCATATTTTACACCGACCATCAAGCATTGAAATACCTCGTTAATAAACCCCTTCATCATGGAAGAATTTGTCAATGGCTACTTCTTTTTCAAGAGTTTGAGTTTGAAGTAGTGGTCCGACCAGGAAAGCTCAATGTCGGGCCCGACCACCTATCCCGTGTCGACACATGAGAGGAACCGACCGGATTCGACGACGACTTGCCGGACGCACATCTATTTCGTATAGAAGCAGTACCAGAAGAACTGGAGGGGATAGCACAGTTCTTAGAGACAAGTCAGGCACCAGAAGGTCTGAACACTAAGAAAAAGCAAATACTAGCTATGAAGGCTGCCCCATACAGCCTCATCAATGGATTTCTATACAAAATGGCGTTAGATGATGTTCTTAGAAGATGTGTACTCGACCATGAATGAGACCAAATCATGCACGAAGCTCATTATGGACCTGCAGGAGGACATTTTCAAGCCGACACAACTGCCAAGAAAATCCAATAGTCTGGATTATGGTGGCCGACACTTCACAGAGATTGTAAAAATTTTGTTAGTCGATGTGATAGATGTCAACGACTTGGTCGACCACTGCCGAGCACAAAAATTCCCCTGATCTCTGTAAACCCTAGTCTCACATTTGAAATTTGGGCTATAGACTTCATAGGACCATTCCCTGTCCCAGCCCGACGATCAGGTGCAAGATATATTATCACTGCAGTGGAATATGTCACTAAATGGGCAGAAGCTGAACCTGTCGAGACGTGTTCAAGTGAGGTAGCTGCTAAATTCATATATGAAAACATCATTACTCGATTTGGATGTCCACTCACATTTATCAACGACCAGGGACCACACTTCATTAACAAAACCATCAAAAATCTGACCGACCAGTTTCACATCGACCACCGTCGAAGTACAGCATACCATCCTCAGTCGAATGGTGCGATTGAAGCCTTCAACAAAACATTGACAAAAGGGTTAACTAAAATATGTAATACCGACAAAGATGACTGGGATGAGAAAATCCCTGCAATCTTATGGGCATACAGGACTGTGTATAAACGGTCGACCGACCAAACTCCCTTTCGACTGGTATATGGACAAGAAGCAATCGTCCCCCTACACTTCCGACAGCAGGCACCTATTGTAGCTCAACTACTACATATCGATGTCGAGCATGCAAGAAAGGATCGACTGTTCCAACTCAGTAAGCTGGAAGAACATAGAGTTATGGCTATTCAACACCAGGAAATCCAAAAACCACAGCAGAAAGCTTGGCACGACCGTAACATCAAGAACAAAAACTTGTCGGTCGGAGACCTTGCTCTACTCTATAACAGTCGAGTAAAAGGAAAACCAAAGAAACTGCACACAGAATGGATGGGACCCTATATTGTCGAAGAAATACACCCCAATGGTTCAGTCTGACTAAAAACATTGCAGGGCCTAGTATTTTGGAAGCTCGTCAATGGAGCCCGACTTAAACGTTAAAAAATAATAATAATAATAATAATAATAATAATAATATAACGACCGTAACTGTCACCCAAAACCTATAAAAAGTTAGAAAATTTCCAAAAACAAAACAATACACTCACAAACACCCAGCATGACAGCAACTCACCCCTTCGACAACCGACGTCATTTTCATCGACCATCCTCATCGACCAGTCATGCCGACCATTTTCATCACCGACACCAACCGTCGACCTCGAGAGTCCCATCACACATTAATGGCCTTGAGCGGTGAACCAGATTCACCAAATCGCACTCGAGTATTGCAGTTGGACTGTCAAGTCTGCCATTAATACAACCAGTTCGACACTCCACCATTCCCATGCCTATAAATAATGGACTGTCGAAGGTTCATTCACCACACCCCTTACACACAGAGCCCTCGCATCCTCCATCGACCAGCACCCACGAACCCTGTTCAAATTCCGACCAGTCAGACATCATGGCACCCAAACTCACCCGAGCCGCGGCTAAAGCAAAGGAGTTGCAGGCAAAGGACACACCCTTGGTCCAACGACTGAAGAATATCAAAACTGCCAAAGTCCAGGAGGGTCCATTTCAGAAAAGCTGGGCAGAAATCCAAGAGTGGGCATATGAAGATAATAAAATGACCCACGCCGCTGAAAAAATCAGGAAGAGCACCATTCTCCAATACCCTAACGCACCACTGATGGAAAGCTTCGGTGGGACAAAAGAGGCAGCGGTTAAATTCATCATCAGTCGCTACCACAACGGCCGGTTTTATTTCGACCAGCCGATTGACATCACCGGGGATGTTATCTCCAAACTTACAGGTCTGTCGAACCAAGGCAGCCCGGTACCTGTCGGCATCAAAGAAGGTTTGGTCCAGGAACTTACGGGCACACCCACTGGGAAAAACTCGAAGGGACTGATGATCGGCCAGATTGCGACAAGGACACCACAAATTGTGGCAAAAATCATCGCAGTCACCCTTACACTGGCAGGTCGAAGCAGCGACCTCAAACTGGAGATGCTGGAAGCAGTCGACAAAATCGCCACCAACGGAAGAGTCTACCGATGGGGAGACTATGTCGCTGACATGGTCAAAACCATCTGTGAACGCTGCCAGGAGACGGGAGGTATCATCAAATTCCCCTCCCTGATTATCTGGATAGTCATGTATCATTTTTTTCTGGAAGGTAGTCCAGTCTTCCGGGAGCCGACTAGATTTGACATGCACAGGTTCAAACCCTTTTCACAAAAAGGCACCCTGCATGAGTTGGCACAGGGGAAAGTCTTCTTGGATACTTGGTTCCAGTAGTTGAAGGTTCGGACGACGAGGTGGAGGTTGCCCCAAAACATTCGACGAAACCTCCCTGCTGACTCACATATCCAGTTAGCACTTGACCATACATCAGTATGGTACATGTGAGGTCAAGACCCCAAAGCACAGGACCTCGACTACTACCCGACAGTTGAACAGATTTTCAGAGAGTTGACCCGACAGGCAGGAACAAAGGTACCAATTCCGGAGGCTGCCAAACAGGTCGACTTCTCTATCATCGAACCGCTGACAGACCAGGAGAAGGAGGAGGACTACGAGCTTAATCTGTATATTAGTACATTTGTGTCAGAGGATACCCCGACCGTGACCACTAGTTGGGTACACATTACTGTCAAACCTCTGACTGCACAGGTCGTCGACCCCCAGCCGACAGAACAACAACAACCAACAATACAAATGCAGCCAACAGTGCAACAGACAACTCCTCCAGCTCCAGCAATCGTCAAACCCACTCATGAACCGACAGGTGGAGTCGAAGATGACGACCCTGAGTATGCCCTATCCAAAAGCACCATCAAGAAGCTGGCTAAGGAGATAGCAGTCGCCAGGAAAAGACTCAAGACTCAAAAACAACAATCAGGCAGGGGTAAGCGCAAGCTTATTCTTGACTCGTCCGACGATGAGGAGGAACTAGCAGCCGCGGCTGTCGACATTGTCGAAGATGCCCGCGCCAATAAAGTGTTAGTTGAAACTCAGTTTCAACGATATCTCGAGGCAGGCGCTCCAGAAGGTCGGCCCAAGAAAGCCAAAACACAACAGACGCCTGAAAACGTCATCAACCTTGTGTCGACCCCCCTTCCTCCATCCCCGACACTTGTAGTCGAAGAACAAGCACCGACAGAACAGTTGGGTGGCCCCATGGAAGAATATCAAAGAGAAATTCCGGAGGCACTCAAATCCAGGGTCGACAAGGACGCTGAGCTTAAAGCCTTCTTCGCGACGCTACCTGCACTATTCCAGTCGGCACAGAAAATACGGACAACATCTCCTCTCAAAGCAAACAAACAGATCTACATGGAGATTACAACAGGGGTACAATACATAAGATATACAAGTGAATATATTCCGAAGTTACAAATACATCAACACCACCTAGACCTAGGAAGAACACTCAGTTGTAGGATAACCATCCATGTACCATTTGTGACATTTATGGACATTATAAACACTAGTGCACCTAGATGCATCAAGTCTGCCACCTATTATAAGCATAAAATTTACATGAAACCAATGTTGTCACTCCAGCACTGCCCAAACCAACACCACAAGGTCCTTCACCTATTGTATTGTAGTACCTATTACTGAATCAAGGTATGGTTGCAACATGTTGATGGCCTAGTTTGTAGGTTGCTAGGAAAACTTATAAGGAAATCAACAAAAGGAAAAAGTCCAACCATAAAGGCTTCGAATCAATCCCATGCAGAGACGATCCTATCCCTGATTTGTTTGGGATGACTAATTCCTATGGATACAAGGCCTCCACTGGCACAAAGGTTTGTCATATCAATAATATCTGGTCTTAGGACAAGTGAGCAAAGATTCAAAGTAACTGATTCCTAGACTAACAGTAAGAAAACTTAAACAGGATGATAATTAGATTTTCATGATAGGACAGTTGCAAAAGATGACAAGCAAAAGAAACTAATTACTCAACGTACAAACATGCAAATTGAGATCAACCTCTTTTAACTAACTTTAAATAAATCTTATACAAAAAATTGCAAAAGGATTATCCAAATATTACTGATGTACAACATGTCCAAGAGGAAATACTAATTGACAAATCAGTATCATAGATAAATGGCTAATCATTAGATGTAAAATAAATCATGTATATCAAACAAATAAATTTGTTTAGAACACATTCAATATGTCAATTTGCGTATGGAAAAATCAATCCGTATATCAACACATTAATAGATGCAACCAATAGTTAGCATGCCAAATAGATGGAAGAATGACTAGAATTCGTTAAATACGTTTAATGAACAACCATGAAACATAGCATAAATGACTGTAATTTTATTAACTTCCAAAAAATTACAAAGTACAAAAATCACAAGATTTCCTGTTATGCACTTGGCAGTCTGTTCTTCGGTATAACTCCTAGGCTTAATATCCAAAGTTCTCACTCTACTTGGGAAAGTTATTCCCTTTACATAATATTACATATGTTACAAAAAAGGAAAGTTCCCAAGATGTGGGATTACAAAATAATATGGTTTCAAGGTTTTCCAAGGGAGAAATGCCACTTGGCATCTAGGTCCATCAAATCATCAATATCTTGATACTTTGCATTCTCGAGGTGCACTTTTGTTTTGCAAATTTGGGAGGCAATCTCCCACTTCTTGACTTTCTTCCACTCTCCAAGGTACGCCTATATTTTGACCATCGCATAATTAGGTATCTCGATCCATTTCGTGATCTCCTGCATGGTGAGTTGGCTTATCCCCTGAATTTTCTCCTTAGATGTAGAAATATTTCTTCCAATTTCTTCTAATTTGAGCTTGGGGGGAAGCACCTAGTCAATTGTATCTAAAGAGGGAAAATCTAGAAAACTGAGCAAGGTTTTAGAAGCCGTCCACCTAAGTTTTCATTTCGTCTGTCCACCTTTGATGATGGATTCTACTGCATCATAGATGCTCTCCCAGGTCCCTATTGTAACTTCAGTTTTCTTAGTCTGAAGTTTATCCATCACTAAAAAATCCTGTGGTATGTATTTTATGTGTTTTTGCCAGCCTAATATGTTGTCAAAATCCTTGGCTGTTACAATTATGTGAGTGTGATGATCTTGCGGGACATCATATTGTTTCTCAAATGAGTTGTATAATTCTTGTATTTCATTAAAACCTACATATAAGTTGGCCATAGATTGATAGAATTCATCGTGAACTCTACAGACTAACTACTTGAATTCTTCTGCTAGTAATCTAGAGAAAGAGGAAGCAACTGAAAGTAGTTGTGACTCCTTGAGATGTTACTCAAGGGTAGCAATATTAGCTTCCTGTTGTTGGTTGAGGACATCTAACTTCTCAAGCTGATGTTTGAGTTAATCATTATTCTTCTACAACTGTTTCAATCTATCTTCATGCTCTTGTTTCAGGAGCTGGACTTGTTGTTTATGGTGTGCCTCTGCTTCCACCAAATATTGTTTGGATTTCTGTAATTCTTGTTCCTTGTCCAAAATATATTTATTTAGTTGTGAAACTGAATGATAATTATCCCCTGCAAAATCCCCCATAGCAGCTAATGTGTCCAATGCCCCTTGTTTGATTTCAGGGGAGTTTGACTTCCAGATAATTTGATTAAGAGCAGGAAGACATTTGATTGTGCCATCCCTTGTCCTCTTTGATCCCTTTTTCATGACTGCTTTGTCGTTCTTACTCCAAAAATATTTTCCTAAAGAAACAACAACATCCTCACCAAAATCGGCCATCCCTTCAGAAGCTAAAATGGTTTCGTGTTGGGGGGTGACTAAGGGATCAGATTGTGATTGGGAGACTTGGATTTCCACACTGATGGGTGAAATAACCATCAAAGAAGTGAGAAAAAAGGGTGCAAGGGGTGAGGAATAAGTGAGGGTAGGTGTACGAATTTGAGGAGAAGGAATGGTGGAAACATAAGAAATTTTTATTTGAAGAAGGAGAGGAGGGAGAGATGTTGGTGTAGTGTGGGATGTAGGGGAGGTCAAATAAATAAGTGGAGATGAAGGAGAAGTCATATTGGGCACTTCTTCCAATACCGATGGGTTTCTAGTTGTATCTTCAAGAATTGGTTTTAATTTTAATTCTGAAAAATAAGACTAAGGAAATAAAGAATCAAAAAAAAATTCAGACAGCTGTGTACCAGGGATATAAGAAGTCATAGAAGTAAGAATATTTATAAGGCATGTAGTAGCCCCAACTTATTCCTCCAAGTCACTATGAATTTCATGAATTTCAATTTCAAGTTGTGGTGGAGGCTCTACCTGCTGAACTAGAGGGATCTGTATGGGCACTTGCTCTTGAGGAGCAAGTTGAGCTAGTGGTGTTGGATGTTCTTCCCTGGGCACTTCCTAAGGTATCTGTTGCGGGTCAGGAGATGGTGCTTCTGGTACTTGTACCTGTTGAATAACAAACTGAGTTCTCTGCTTCTTGGGTTGAGGTTCAGCCTCTTCTATTTTTGTCTTTAGCTGAGAGATGACCTTTTTGAGATTTCTCTTGAGCTCTGCCCCTTTATGTAGGCTCTCCAACGTCCGTGAAGGATGATTCCTCATAGGGGTCTCCATAAAAACCTTTCCTTTATATTTATATTGAGCAGGAAGGACAGCATAAGATCTTGATTCTTGATCTTGGGCTTCCTTTTCTATGTTTTTCCTCTGAAGGTTCTCCTCTATGTCTATTTTTACTTTTTCTGGAGTGGAAGGTGGATTCCTTCAGGTCCTTCTGATACTTGAAGACATGAGACTTCACATCAAGATTAGTGATTTTGTTCAATGATTCTTGAAAGTCGATAGCTTCCCTGTAAATGTAATCATCAGGATGATATTCATGAGCATACTGAAACTTAGCACGTTCTTGTACAAAGAGACTATCTAGATAATCCTTAGGGTCATGCATTCTCCTGGGGGCTTCCCCTATGTTCATATTAGAAATCATTTTACCCAGCATAGTTGCATGGGTGGAAGTCTACAAGAAAAGTGAATCTAAATTCAACGGAAATTTAGGTCAAGCCTTTCTTTTATGCCTTGCCAATTTGAGAAAAAACCCATAAATGACAATTTGAAAGGCTATTTCTTGTAATACCATGCGGTATGGAACTATCCTTGGCAAAAAATGTACTGTGTTGCTGCCCCAAATTATAATATTGGAGAAATACTCTCCAACATACCAATCACCGTGTAACACAAATAATACTATGGTTCTCTCAGAAAACGTCAAAGTGTCAGCCTTGAAAATTTTATGATACATTGACTGAAGAAACAGGTGGAAAATCTCGTAGACTCGAGGGACAAAATTGTCCTCTCACATATCAGAATATTAAATGTGTACTGGTGGGGAATCCTTCTTCCAATTCCAACCTAGGGAAGGAAAATTAGAGGTCGCCCAAAACACATCCATTACATACCCTGACATGTAAAATGTTGGATTCTTGGTGGACAAGGTATTCTGATACTTTTCAATCTCCTCCTTTAGATTGACAGATAGAATCTGTGCCCAATTGAAGGGCTCAACTGTAAGTAAAATATGATGGGATACCAGAACCCATTATGCTTTGAAGAAAGAACAATTTTCCAACCCATATAAAGGAAAGAACATGACTGCAAGCAAATAGAAAGGCTCTCTGAACCAGGAAACAAGATAGGAATTGCTTGGCCTAGGCACATACTCCGTTGGATTTTCCATCCAAGACTTTACTACCTCCTCATAGTTAAACCGGGAAAAGGATTCTTCAAGAAACTTGGCGGTCAAAATATGTTTTGGGGGTCCAAGGGAATAATCCCTAGGAAAAACGTCGGGATGGAAAGAGGCTGGATGGGTGTGAACATGATCATCAAAGGTATGTTCATTAGGGTTTGTGTTGTCCAGTTCCCACTTAACTGGGTCTGTGTAGGGAATGAAATGAGGTCATGAAGCAATGCAGTGGAGATGAGAACTCTGAATTCTTGCATAAATTATTGATCAGTCCAAATGGAGTGTTTCATAGACATGCCCACTAGTGTCAGTGAATATTTCGGCATTGGGGTCTTTTCTCTTCTGCTCTTGTAGAGCAGTTTTCGACCTGGTACTTATGGATGTGGTGGACGCCCTTTCTGATTGAAATTTGGTAACCATGGTAAAAAAAGCTACTACAGTTTAAAAGTAACAGAAAAAATGGTCGAAGAGCAAGTACTTACCAGTAGAAAGCTTTGAAAATGACTAAATAACCCAAAACTCAACGGAAAAATAATTCTATATTGTAGATCTAGCAAAAATGAACGAATGAGATTGTGGCGGGAAAATAAAATGCAGGATCGAAAAAGTCCGAAAGCTGTAGATTTTGTGGTTTTCTCCTTCCGCATTCCTCCTTCAGAAAATGAAAGTCAGAAATATAACTTTTTGACCAAGAAAATTTATTAAAGTTCTACCTTCCACATTCCACATAGTGTAAGGCAAAAAGTGGGAAAATGAAAAAAAAATAAAAGTGCAAAAATGACCTTTTTCTATCTTATGCAACTCGCCTTAGTGGAAAATGGAAGTCAGGAACATAAAATAAAAAGTTTTATTACAAACATGGGATTTCTGGCTTCCGTAATCCACATAGCAGAAAGCAGAAGTCGGAAACACAAATTTTTATTAAAAGAAAACGAGAATCCCGTGATCCGCCTTAGTGGAAAGCGGAAGTTAGAAGAATGATTTTCCGATAATCCTCCAAAAAAAGTATTTCTGTAATCCCCCTTAGCAGGGATATTTTTAGGGGCGAATTTTATCCCAGTGGGCTATTTTTCCATGTTTTTCTCTCAAAAAAGATTCACCATTTTGCATTTTTTGAAGCCCTGTTTCGCCCAAATTTGATGAGGTAAAAAAATTTCACCCTGAAAATCGCCAAATTATTATATAAATGATATAAAATCCTTGGAAATTAAAATATTTTTTGAAAAATATCACCAATCATTTTATAGTTGGTGTTTAAGAATTGCTAATATTCGCCAACATTTATACACTTTTTAATAAGTATGGTTCCTTAAAATCATCCCTGCCCCTTAGCAGAATGCGGAATGCGGAAAAACAAAAACTATATTTATAAAAGAAAAAGGCGCTTCTGAAATCCACAAAAAAAAAGGTATATAAGAAAAAAATATTAAGTCCAAAACTTTATACTTATAGTTTAATGATTCCCATAAGAAGATCATGGATTCATGAGCCAATTTAAAAAAATTAAGGGGATCCCATTTTAGAGGTACTAAAATGGGATCTGTTGCTGCCAGCAACAATGGCAACTCGTTGGGAGAAGCAGTTATCTCTATACAGTTCCACATAAAAATTCCAAGGAAGATATGTCATAGTCAAACAGTAAACTCATAAGGATACAACCGGTTCTAGTAGAGAAAAATATATATAATTGACATCTTACAATCCCATAAGCATTGATAGTGATACTCAACAAATGAAGAATCCTTAAAAGCACTGAGGTATCCCTTCTAGGAAGATGTCAATAGTGAAGGAAGTTTTAGATTAGCTTCTTATGAGAACCTTGGATCTATCTCATGATCTTCTAACCATTAATCGCCTTGAATATGGGTTGTTTATTATGAATATATATACAATTTTTTTTTTAGCATAATGAAACTTAGTTGCAATAAGACCGTTTCCCTGGTAAGGAACAACGTAACACACAGGTCTTACCTAGAAACTAAAAAAGCTAGCTCCATCATGAGACTCCTTGTCTTTTGGTTATTTACACCAAAAGCAATTACCATGGCCTGGTAACCACCTATTATAAAATCAATCCAAGTAAGATCCATGCACATGGTCATGATGGCTTGTGATAAGAACCCCTATCCTTGAATGCAACCAGTTGTATATCAAAATAACAAAAGAATTTACAAATGCAAGCCACAATCCATTACCCTGGCTTGGGAACTAGCTGATGGTAATGTCATTCACTAAAAAATGTATATGAACATGATAGGTTGGCCTGTAATAAGACCCACTATCTTGCAGCTCACACTTATTAGGGTGATTTTATTTGTTCAAAGGTGACCAAGGTGAGATCAAACAAGAATAAAGGTTGAAGAAGCTATTATAGATGTGCTAACAACAATCACTGAAACACCTGACAAGAATACAAGAGTACTGGAAAAACCCAATAATCATTATGAGGAAAGTAGAGATAGTGATCATTGGAAATGAAGATTCAATGTGTAAAAGTCAGTATAGATTCTAGATTGCATTCTCATAAAGATACTGATCTGGGTATAAACCAAGTAGAAGTTTCTAGCATATCCATATTAGAATTCCTTAGTTAAAACGTTCTAGGGATAAACTACTTTACCAAATTGCAACTAGCTATTCTAAGAATAAAATGTTTTGTAAAGAAATGAAACAAGAAAGTAATAAAGCCAAACCAAAAAATAAGAGAAAATCAATCAAAACCACACCCTATGTACAGGTAAGTGAAACTTACCTCAAGAAAAATACTTCTTGAGGAGATAGATATTCATTGGATAGGCCTCGAGAAGACCCTCTGACATTTGTAAGAAGATAGTACCAAGGTCGAGTTTTTCTGTACCAATGAACAACCCTAACCAGAGACGCTGAAACTTGGTATAGTCTCATTTGTCCTTGTGGGGTTTGTCACACTTAAGCACCAGATCCCTAATCTGAAACTCGCGACCAGTGGAAGACTTATCATCGAACCATATTTTCACCAATTGTTGGTGATGATGTAACTTGTTCCTAGATTTCTCCCTCTCCTCTTCTAACTTAAGAAGAGTGTTGATTCGATCTTGCTGAGGGGAGGACTCATCATCTTGTGAACAAGATTATGCAATACATAGTGATGGGAGGAAAATATTCGATGGTAAGATAGTCTCTTTTCCATAAACCAAGCAATAGGGAGAATTTCCAATGGAAACCTTACAAGTAATCCGATCTACCCATAAATCATTAAAAAACTTTGTATGCCAATCCTTGTGGTTTTTGGAAACAGTTTTCTTCAAGATATTAATCAAGTTCTTAATTGAGGATTCTGCCAAACCATTACCCTGTGGATAATAGTTAGCATAATAGTTTACTTTAATCCCTTTTTCAAGGGTATATTGAGTAACATCGATTGAATTAAATTAAGAGGCATTGTCGAAAACCAAATATTGAGGTACTCCAAACCTGGTAAGGATGTTACTCTCCAAAAAGGATATAATTGAGTTGGTGTTAGTAACCTTTAGGGGTATTTCTTCCACCCAACGAGTGAAATAATCTGTTGCAGTCAAGATATATTTGTGCTACAATGCAGAAGGAAGAGTAATCAAACCAACAAAATACAGTCCCCATTGCTGGAAAGGATATTGGACAATGACAAGTTGAAGGGGAAAGGTTGGCTTCTTCAATTTTCCAGCACATCTTTGGCAAGGCTCACGTTTTCTGAAAAATTTATAGGCATCTTTAAATAATGTGGTCCAATAATACCATGCTCTTAATATATTGTGGGTTGTAGTTTCTCCTAAGAAGTGTCCACGCACAGGCCCTGCATGCATATCAACCAAAAGTTTATCATCTTCCGTTTTTTCAAGGCACCTGAGAAAGACACCATCATAATTGTTGCAGAACAACACATTATCAATAAACTGATAAGGTGTTGCTTTGAGTCATAATGTCCTATGCTTTTTGAAGTCGAGGGTTGGAAGGGCATACCCGTAAGTAAGATAAAATCTAATATCATCATACCATTCTAATGATGGAGCAGAAATAACAGCAATAGTGTCAGCATACATATCTTCCTCATGAATGCATTGTCGTTCCTACTCTGGAACATTTGATTGGGTTGCCAATAAACATAAACCCTTCCCTTTTACCATCTTGGTAGGATTTATCTCCAAGTTGTACTACTGGAGCGCAGTCATCCAATGAGCTCTTTTCTCTCCCAAATCCTTTTGGATCAACACGTTCCTTATTGTTGCATACGGGACGATCACTTTTGTCTTTGAATTCAACAAATAGGGCCTAAAATGATTCACATATTTGTAAGCCGTATAAGCTTGTTTGTCCACCTGTTTATAATTCAATTCAACTCCTTTGAATGTAGAACTCATGAAATACACCGGGATATCCACATCCTCTTCTTTCTTTTGAGTAAGCATGTCAGCATAAGAAACATCAGTAGAAAACATATATAAAATGAAATCCTATGAAAAATCAGGAGGAATTAATGCAGGAGCCTCCATTATAGATTTCTTAATATTCTTGAACGCGTCCTTTCGGATGTCAGATCACTTAAATACAACATTTTTCTTAACCATGTCCTGAAGTGGTCTAACAATTTGTGCAAAATGGGGAACAAATCTCCTGACAAAAGTGATCTTCCCAAGGAAATATTACATAACCTTCTTTGAACTAGGGAGAGTGGTTTTTTAATTGCTTCAGTCCTTTCTGGGTCAATTATTATTCCATACTTTGAAACAATAAAGACCATAAGTTTACCTTATGTGACTGCAAAGACCGATTTCTTGGGGTTCAAAGAGATGACATACTTTCTGCACCTATCAAAAACTTGCCTTAATGCTGATAAATGATCATGTCATCTTTTTGTAAAATTAGTAATATCATCTAAATAAATGACGACAGAGTTTTGTAACAAACCTCTGAAAGCTATGTCCATAGCCCTCTGAAACGTTGCACCAACATTGATTATCCCAAAAGGAATTCTCATGTAGGAAAAGGTTCCCTGAGGTTTTCTGAAGGAAGCCTTTAGTTGGTCGAAGTTAGTATCCAGAACCTGATTGTATCCGAAAAAGCCATCGAGCAAAGAAAACATTTCTGCACCCGAAACGGTTTGCAAAATTTGCTCCATAGATGGAATAGGGTAGTTATCGTTTTCAGATTCTCTATTCAGATTTCTAAATTCAACACACAATATCATCTCCCCTCTTTTCTTGTAGATGAGAACCAAGTTGGAAATCCATTGTGTGTGTCTGACGGGAAATATAATTCTGGCCTTCAAGAGCTTCTCAAGCTCTTTCTTTATGGATGGTTCGAGACTTGGATGCATCTTTCTCATATTTTTTTGATAAGGTCTTGCATTGGGATTTAGGGGTATATTATGCTGCATAATGGAAGAATCAAAGGTCTTGATATTGTCATAATTCTAGGAGAAAACATTCTTGTATTCTTTGCATAATTTCACTAAAGCTATCTTCTCTTTAGGAGTGCAAGCAAGGCCTATATTAATGAGCTGAGGGTTTTTCTCAGTACCCAAATTAACAGTATTATGATTTAGAGTGGAACTTTGTGTTTTGCAATTTGGATTTCCTTTGAACTTATCTTGCAAATAATAGATTCTCTCTAAATTAAGGACTGACTTAGGAATCAAATTGGAATGAAAAGTATCATCATATAGAGATTTTTCATGTTCGAATTCATCTATAGAAAAATCTTTGAAAGTGTCCTGAGCTATGAGGACATCTAATATCTGGACATCATCATCAAATATCTTCCAACTAGTTACGTTATCGCGTATGGAAGGTCTATACATAATTTCTATGGAAAAAGTATTAGGAGTGAGGCCTTCAGATGTGATGATCCTACATGCAGTATTTGCTAACTGGTCTGCCTCAATATTTTGTGATCTCGGGACATATTTAAGGTTAATGGATTTAAATGAACTCGTCATGTCCCTTTCTAATTTTTGATAATTCAAAAGATGAGGGGATAAACAACGGATCTGATTTATTACCTGCTTGACTATAATCTGAGAGTGCCCATAACACTGAATAATTTAGCTCCCAATTCTATTGCTTTCTTGAGCCCTTGTACCAAGGCTTCATACTCAACAATGTTATTGGTGCACTCAAATTCTAGTCTGCAAGCGATCATCCATTTGGTGCCCTTGGGATCAATAAGTACACAACCTACACTGACACCATCTTTGGACTTAGATCCATAAAAAAATAGTGTCCATGATGACAAATCTAATCTAAAATTGGTATTAACATGATATACATTATGTATAATTTCACCAGAAAAAGGAATAACTTTACAATTGTTGATTTCTGTCAGTCTATTAATATTCTGATTTGGAGAAGTGTCAGCGGGAAAATCACTAAAGTAAGAGTCAAGGGTGTAGTGTTCAACAATTTTATTCATAAAGACAACTAGTTTAGATGGATCATTTATATCTGTGACTCTCTGCTTCATGAGAGGCTCTCTATTGATCTTGATATGATTAGGCCTCCCATTGTATGGTAGCCACAAATGGGACCAGTCTGTAGCAAAATATCCTTTGAGTTTCTCAAACCAGTCTCTGCTTAACCACATTCCATATGTCTCGGGAACATCAACTACTACTATATCAATTGTCTTATGTATACTAGGATCAACAGACAATGTCAAAAAGACATTCTTAGCTCCCCTAATACTTTTACTCTAGATCTATCTCACTGCATTTATGTGTAGGACAAGACTCCCATGTTGCATTTAACTTTCTACACACAGAAACATGCATCACATTCGAGGATGCCCTAGAATCAATCATATAGTTGTGGATGTTTCTATTAAAAATATCAAAATTCAGTAAGAAAGGGGGAACCCTTCATTAGTGGAAATTTCAACTCAAAATGGGCCTCCTAAGAAAAATTAATAAAATAATAATTAAAATAATAAAATAATATTTATTAATTTTGGAGGAAGAAAAGAAAAAACTACTTTTTTGTTCGTATTTTCGACATATCTCCCGGTGTTTTTACTCGAATTTCGATTGGGAGATCTCATTGGATGCAGAATCAAATTCTGCATCCAACGAGCTCTCTCGATCAAAGTTCGAGTAAACACACAGGGATATATGTCGAAAATACAAACAAAAAAAGTAGTTTTTTTTATGATACCTATCCCCAAATTTATATTAAAAAATAGTTTAAGAGGTGCTCCCTTTTTTAATTTTAAAGCATTTTTATTAGATAATACATGATGACATTGAATTTGTATTTTTTTTGGAAGGCTCATTTTAAATTGAAATTTCCTCTAATGTTTGTACCATACTTTTGGGACTCGGGATTTGTGCAAATTTCTAAGTTATGGTTTTGAGATTCTATAGATTTGTTTAATACCATATTCTTGGGTAAACTTTATCTAATGGATGGTATCTTGAAAAGTTCAAATAAAGAGATATTATCTTTTCCCTCTTTAGATCATCTACTAAATTATATTCAAATTCTAGGGTTACCTTTTCTTTTATCGGAACTGTCTTACCTGTCCCTTGAGCAGATGTTGTTGGTGGAGTGTCCTGTGTTGTCAAGCCTTTAATTCTTGTGTTGTAGGAATGTTACAGATCAAAAATGACTTCTGTATCTTCCTCCTCTTCTTCTTCTTCCATATGAAACTTTGAAAAAAAATTAATAGTATTCACATATGGATCATGTTCATCATTAGGAGGCATAGTTTCAGTAACTTCTTGTTTAGTATCATTATGCACAGTTTGAGTTGTGGAAGTCAAGACTTTAAAGATAGAATAGATCTCGTCTGAGGTGAGTGTTTCCCCTGGGTTTGAAGAAGTTTGATTTAATGGAGGATGGTACGGTCTTCTAAGTGGTGGCCTTTCTTGACCTCTATTGTTTCCTTGGTTATCACCACTAGCTCTTTTCAAATCTACCATGTCATTATAAATATTTTGTAGGAGTTTCTTCATGTTATCCATTTCGTAAGGGTCCTTTTTTAGAGTTGTGGGTTTAGGAACATGCTCTTGCCTTCTTATGGACATAGAAGGTTTTTCTGGTTCTTATTCAGGATTATCTTCAAAGACCATACATATCCTTTTCTACTATGACAGCCTCTGCAAAGGCTGCTTGCAGAGTAGTTTTATGACCATGTTTGACCCACATGGAAATAGTTGTAGGTAAACCCTTGATATAGTAGGCTATTAACAGTTCTTCAACGGGAAGGACTGTGACAGGAATCATGTTCTTCAGACAAGAGAACCTCTGGTTGAAATTTTGACCCCTTCTTTGGATTTTATCATGAGAGAAGACAATTCTATGACAAGGTCTTCTAGGGTACTATCATCTCCAAACTTCTAGAGGAATAGTGCCTCAAATTATTTCCAAGAATTAATATAAGACGGTTCTAAAGCAAAGTATGAAGTTTATGCTTATCCCTCAAAAGAGTAAGGAAATAATCTACATAACACATCCTCATGAATTACATTCCTCAGTGTGATAGCTTGCATATACCTCTTGATATGATCTTTCGCAGGGATCCTATCGTTTGGATTAAACCTGGGAAGCCACTCCTCAGGGTTCTTAGGTAATTTATGTAATTATCCAGGGATAAGGATTGCATCCAAATCAAGCCAAGGTATGTTAAAGTCATCGACCATTGGTCTCTCTGGTGGATCTTCTAAATATTTTGAGGAAGTCTCTCTATCCGAGGATTCTTCTGATGAAGATGGGGATGAAGGAGGTGATGGAGGTGGTGGTACTCCAACAATTTGGTTATCAAGGAGTGGATATTCTTGGGGTTGTTCTGTATTTTCCAACGATGGACTAGCTTGAGCTTCAAGGGTCTCTCCCTGTGGAGGAATATTTCAAGTAGCAAAAGTAAGAGTCAAAAGAGAAGAAGATAAAGCATTTATGAGACTACGAACGGTCTCAGTTCCTGGTTCCACCCTTGCAGTGATATCGTTAGTGTTTTTTCTCCACTGTTCCAAAGTTGGAACTCCACTATTGGGTGGTGTGAAAATATATTCAGTGGATCTTTCTGAAATAGAGGTTGTAGGGATGGGTGAGTGACCCTCTACACGATGAGCTACAAACATAGAATCTTGAACGTGGCTTCTAGTGATGATGGGATATCTAGGATGAGGAGGTTTATTAGTGTGTTGTTGTGACATATTTCACAATGGCCTTCCTTCTAGCGCCATTTGTTGATGACCTAGTTTGTAGGTTGTTGGAAAACTTACAAGGCAATCAATAGAAGGAAAAATTCCAACCAGAAAGGCTTCGAATCAATCCTGCGCAGAGACAATCCTATCCCCGAGTTTTTTGGGATGGATCATTCCTATGGATACAAGGCCTCCACTGGAACAAAGGTTTGTCAAATCAAGAAGATATGGTCTTAGGAAAAGTGAGCAAAGATTCAAAGTAACTGATTCCTAGAATAACTGTTTAAGAAAACTTAAACAGGGTGATAAGTAGATTTTCAAGATAGGATTGTTGCAAAAGATGACAAGAAAAATAAACTAATTACTCAAAGTACAAACATGGAAATTAAGATCAACCTCTTTTAACCAACTTTAAATAAATCTTATACGAAAATTGCAAAAGTCTTATCCAAATATTACTGATGTACAACATGTCCAAGAGGAAATACTAATTGAAAAATCAGTATTAGAGATTAATGGCTAAACATCAGCTGTAAAATAAATCATGTAGATCAAACACAGACATTTGTTTAAAACACATTCAATATGTCAATTTGCGTAAGGAAAAATCAATGCGTAGATCAACACATCAATAGATGCAACCAATAGTTAGCATGCAAGATAGAAGGAAGAATGACTAGAATTCATCAAAGACATTTAATGAACAACAATGAAACATAGCATAAATTACAGTAATTTTATTAACTTGCAAAAAATTACAAAGTACAAAAATCACAAGCTTTCCTATTATGCACTTGGCAGTATGTTCTTCGATATAACTCCTAGGCTTAATCTCCAAAGTTCCCCCTATACTTCGGAAAGTCCTTCCCTTTAAATAATATTACATATGTTACAATAAAGGAAAATTCCCAAGATGTAGGATTACAAAATAATACGGTTTCAAGGTTTTCCAATGGTGGAACACCACTTGGCATCTAGGTCCATCAAATCATCAATATTTAGATACTTTGCATGCTCGAGGTGCACTTCTGTTCTACAAATTTGGGAGGAAATATCCCTCTTCTTCACTTTCTTCCACTCTCCAAGGTACACCTATATTCTGACCATCGCAGAATTAGGTATCTCGATCCATTTCGTGATCTTCTGCATGGTGAGCTGGCTTATCCCCTGAATTTGCACCTTAGTTGTAGAAACATTTCGTTCAATCTCTTCTAATTTGATCTTGGGGGGAAGCATCTGGTCAATCGGATCTAAAGAAGGAAAATACAAAAAACTAAGTAAGCTTTTAGTAGTCGCCCACCTATGTTTGCATGCCGCCTGTCCACCTTTGATGATGGATTCTACCGCATCACAAATGCTCTCCTGGGTCTCGATTGTAACTTCAATTTTCTTAGTACAAATTTTATCCATCACTAGAACATCCCGCAGTCTGTCTCTGATGTGTTTTTTCTAGCCTAATATGCTTTGAAAATCCTTGCTTGCTACCATTCTTCTAGTGTGATGATATTGCAGGACATCATATTGTTGCTCAAATGAGTTTTATAATTCTTGCATTTCATTAAAACCTGCATACAAGTTGGCCATATAGTGATAGACATCGTGAACTCTACAG
The DNA here is from genome assembly GCA_001517045.1 of Pseudotsuga menziesii. Classification (NCBI taxonomy): domain Eukaryota; kingdom Viridiplantae; phylum Streptophyta; class Pinopsida; order Pinales; family Pinaceae; genus Pseudotsuga; species Pseudotsuga menziesii. Next base: position 380,375 of record LPNX010070072.1, on the reverse strand, counting down.
GCTAACATCTTGAATTCTTTTGCTGTCAATCTAGAGAAAGAGGAAGCAGATGAAAGTAGTTGTGACTCCTCGAGCTATTGCTCAAGGGTAGAAATCTTATATTCCTGTTGCCGGTTGAGGACATCTGAATTCTTAAGATGATGTTTGAGATAGTCATTCTTCTTCTACAACTGTTTCAATTTTTGTACATGCTCTTATTTCAGGAGCTAGACTTTTTTTTATGGCGTGCCTCTACTCCTACCAAATCTTGTTTTGATTTCTGCAGTTCTTGTTCCTTGTCTAAAATATCTTTATTCAATTGTGAAACTGAATCATAATTAGCCCCTACAAAAGCCCCCATAGCAGTCGTTGTGTCCAATGCCCCTTTTTTGATGTCAAGGGAGTCTGACTTTCATATAATTTGATTAAGAGAAGGAACCCGTTTGATTGTTCCCTCCCTCATCCTCTTTGTTCTTTTTTTCATGATTGTTTTGTCCTTCTTACTCCAAAAATATTTTCCTAAAGAAACACAAACATCCTCACCAAAATTTTCCATCCCTTCAAAAGCTAAAATGGTTTCTTGTTGGGGGGTGGCCAAGGGATCAGGTTGTGATTGGGAAATTGGGATTTCCACACTGATGGGTGAAATAACCATGGGAGAAGTGGGGGAAAAGGGTGCAAGGGATGAGGAAGAAGTGAGGGTAGGTGTACGGATTTGAGGAGAAGGAATCGTAGAATAAGAAGGAATGTTTATTCGAAGAAGGGGAGGAGGGACAGATGTTGGTGTAGTGTGTGATGTAAGAGAGGCCAACAAAATGAGTGGAGAGGAAGGCTAAGTCGAATTGGGAACTTCTGCCAATACTGTTGGGTTTCTAGTTGTATCTTCAAGAATTGGTTTTAAATTTAATTTAGAAAAAGAAGACTGGGGAAATAAAGAATCAAAAATATTTTCAGACAACTGTGTACCAGGGATTGAAGAATTCATAGAAGTAAGAATATTTATAGGGCATGTAGTAGGCCCAATGTCTTCCTCCAAGTCACTATGAATTTCAATTTTAGGTTGTGGTGGAGGCTCTACCTGCTGAACTGGAGGGATCCGCATGGGCACTTTCTCTTAAGGAGAAAGTTGAGCTAGTGGCGCTGGTTGTTCTTCCTTGGGTACTTCATGTGGTATCTGTTGTGGTTCAGCAGATGGTGCTTTTGGTACCTATACATGTTGAAGAAGAAGCTGATTTCTATGCTTCTTGGCCTAAGGTTCAACCTCTTATGTTTGTGTCTTCAGCTGAGAGTTGATATTTTCCAGATTTCTCTTGAGCTCTGCCCCTTTATGTAGGGTCTCCCACATCTTTCAAGGTTGAGTCCTCACACGTGTCTCCATAACAGCTTTTCCTTGATCTTTATACTGAACAGCAAGGGTAGCGAAAGAGCTTGTTGCTTGATCTAAGGCTTCATTTTCTATGTTTTTCCTCTGAAGTTTCTCCTCTATGACCCGTTTTAATTTTCTGAAGTGGAGGATGGATTCCTTCAGGTCCTTCTAATACTTGAAGACATGATCCTTCACATCTAGATCAATGGTTTTTCTCAATTATTCTTGAAATTCGATAGCCTCCCTGTAAATGGAATCATCAAGCTGATCTTCATGAGCATACTGAAACTTAGCACGTTCATGTACAAAGCCACTAGTCAGATAAGCCTTAGGGTCATGCATTCTCCTAGGTTCATATTAGTAATCTCTTTACCCAACATAGTTTCATGGGTGGAAGTCTGTAGGGCAAGTGAATCTAAATTTAACGGAAATTTAGGCCAAGCCTTTCTTTTATGCCTTGCCAATTTGGGAACATCCCCATTAATGACAGTCTGAAAGGTTATTTCTTTGTAATACCACATGGTCTGGAACTATCCTTGGCAGTAAATGTACTATGTTGCTTCACAAAATTTTGATATAGGAGAAATAATCTCCATCATACCAATCATTGTGTAATGCAATTAATGACCTGGCTCTCTCGAAAAATGCCGAAGCGTCAGCCTTGAAAATTTTATGATACATCGACACAAGAAATAGGTGGAAAATCCCATAGACTCGAGGGACAAATTTTTCCTCCCACATATCAAAACAGTAAATGTGTACTGGTGAGGAATCCTTCTTCCAATTCCAACCTAGGGTGGAAAAATCAGAGGTCACGCAGAACACATCCATTACATACCCTAACATGTAAAATATTGGCTTCCTCGTGATCAAGGTCTTCTGATACTTTTCAATATCCTCCTTTAGATTAACAGATAGAATCTGTTCCCAATTGAAGGGCTCACCTGTAAGTAAAATATGATGGGCTACTGGAACCCATTTTGCTTTGAAGAAAGAAGAATTTACCAACCCATATAAACGGGAGAACATGGATGCAAGAAAAGAGAAAGGCTCCCTGAACCAAGAAACGAGATAGGAATTGCTTGGTCTAGGCACATACTCCGTTGGATATTACATCCAAGAGTTTACTACCTCCTCATAGTTGAACCGGGAAAAATATTCTTCGAGAAATTTGGCGGTCAAAATATGTTTGGGAGGTCCAAGGGCATAAGCCGTGGAAAAAACGTTGGGATGGAAAGAGGCCAAATGGGTATGAACGTGGTCATCGAAGGTGTGTTCGTTAGGGTTTATGTTTTCCAGTGCCGACTTAACTAGATCTGTGTAGGGCATGAAAGGAGGTCATGAAGCAATGCAGTGGAGCTGGGAACTCAAAATTCTTGCATAGGCGTGTTGGTCATGGGGAATTGTTGAGAAATCGTCATTGTAAAAAATGGCATAAATTCTTGGCCAGTCCAAATGGAGTGTTTCAGAGACACGCTCACTAGTGTCAGTAAATATTCTGGCATTGGGGTCCTTGCTCTTTTTCTCTTGCAGAGAAGTTTTTGACCTGGTACTTCTGGATGTGGTGGATGCCATTTCTGATTGAAATTTGGCAACCATGGTAAAAAAATCTACTATAGTTTAAAAGTAACAAAAAAAACAGTTGAAGAGAAAGTACTTATCAATAGAAATCTTTGAAAACCAGAAAATTTGCAAGCTTGAGTGAGAGAAATCCGCAGTAAAAATATCCAAGAGCAGTAAAAACACAAGTGAAAATGGTAAAAAACTTCGTAAATTTGAACAGACTAAATAACCCAAAACTCAATGGAAAAATAAATCTAGACCGTAGATCTAGCATTAATGAACAACTGAGATCGAGGTGGGAAAATAAAATGTGGGATCGAAAAAGTCCGAAAGCTTTAGATTTTGTGGTTTCTACCTTCCGCCTTCGAAAAGTGGAAGTCAGAAAATAAATTATCGACCAAGAAAATTTATTAAAGTTTCTCCTTCCGCAGTCCGCATAGCAGAAAGCGGAAAAATAAAAAAAATGAAAAAAGTTTGAAAATGACCTTTTACGGCTTTTGCAACCCGCCTTAGCGGAAAACTGAAGTCGAGAACATAAAATAAAATTTTTATTCCCAACATGGGATTTTCGGCTTCCTCAATCGTCATAGCGGAAAACGGAAGTCGGAAACACAAATTTTTATTAAAAGAAAACAAGAATCCCGCGATCCACCTTAACGGAAAGCAGAAGTTGGAAGAATGATTTTTTGGTAAAACTCCCAAAAAAGGATTTCCGCAATCCGCCTTAGAAGAATGTAGAATGCAGAATGTGGAAACGCAAAAACTATACTTATAAAATAAAAAGGCGCTTCTGAAATCCACAAAACAAACAAAAAAAACAAGGTTTATAAGAAAAAATTATTAAGTCCAAAACACTTATACTTATAGTTCAAGGATTCCCATAAGAATATCATGGCTTCATAAGCAAATTTTAAAAAATTAAGGGGATCCCATTTTAGAGGTACTAAAATGGGATCTGTTGCTTCTAGCAACACAACCCAACCATTGGTACAACAAAATACCACAACTAAATCTTCGAGTTAACCCATCAATTCTGGTGTCCACCATATTATGAGATTGCCATCTCACGTCAACTTATAGACTAGAAGAAACCAATATGGATCCACCATGGAAACCATTAATCCCTCCATGGTATCTAACTCCACTGGTCTTGATATGTCCTTACATATTCTGAGACCCCCCACGGATGGGACTGCCATAGTCCCTAGGTTTCCTTTGTGTCGCGTTGCGAATAATCCCACTATTAGAGATGCTCTCAATTATAGTATTGTCAATGACTTGGACTAGTCCCCATTTTCCATGTCTTCTCTAGAATTCCTGAGAAATTGTCCATCGCAACACAAAGCCTTGTTAGCTACTTTAGGTTCCATTGACCCCTATGATTCCCGGTTGATCACTTTCGATTTGGATCAAGGAGAACCTCATTTTCCTTCATCCATAACCTTCTAGGTTCCTATCACCATTCAGAATTTGGTCATTCATCGATAAGGGTGCATACACTTTCATTATGTCAACCTTCATTTGGAAGAAGCTAGGATCTCCAACCCTTCAATCCTCAACCACCACCCTACGCACTTACAATGGACGCGTTGTCCAATCGCAAGGAGTTCTCACGAATGTCCCCATTGAGTTGGAATATAAAACTGTGTTGACCGACATCGAGGTTGTGAATGCCCAACTAGATTATAACCTTCATGTTGGACATAGTTACATGTACGTGATACAAGCCGTTGCTTCAACCATCTTCCGACTCATGATGTTCCCCCACAATGGGAATATTGTGACCATTGACCAGTTGACATACTATGATCCTAAAGGAATGAACACTCCAGAGCATGTCCTCCCTACCATTGACAACACCATCGATAGCGTATCCATACCCTCCCTGTCTGCTGTTGGTCCAAAAATGTTTACTAGGGTCCCTTTGACTGACACCTTTTTGTCCCTACCATCTTCTCCCTACATGGATTAAATATCGAATTTGTGCACCATCACATCTGATAAAATTTTGACCTCGTTGAAGCCTCATCCACAGCCCCAACCGCAGTCCACTCCCACCCCCATTATTTCTTTGGGGGATTATTGGGGTTCATTTCCCATACATACCATCCCGTTTCTCTTTTCACCCTTTGGAATTGTGAGTAAACCAGTCATGGCTACTCTGAACCTTCCAGGATTAAATTTGGGCATTCTAGTGTGGTACCTCGATCCACCCAACGCCACCCCGATACCACATATTGTGCTAACATCAGTCCAACCTATTGAGACAATATCACATCAACCTCCTAGTCCACAACCATCACTACAACAAATTTGACTTTTAGGGGCAGTTTTCTTCCACCACCAAAAGTCACTTTTGGGGTGGTTTTGGCTTTGGAGGCGGTCTTTACAAAACCATTCCTAATAGCATCGATGCTAAAAGTGAATTTTGGGGGCGGTTCTAAACGCCGCCCCCCCAAAAGTGACTTTTAAGGGTGGTTATAAACCCCCCTCGTAGACACCTACGGGGGCAGTTCAAAACCCCCCTTAAAAGTATTATTACAAAAATTTGGAGGCGGTTTTAAACCCCCCTCGTAGGTACCTATGCAAGCGGTTCAAAAACCCCCCTAAAAATATTTACAAACCTTTGGAGGAGGTTATAAACCCCCCTCATAGATACCTACGGATGTTGTTCGAAACCCCCCTCATAGATACCTACGGAGGCGGTTCGAAACCCCCCATAAAACTCTTTACAAACCTTTGGGGGCGGTTATGAACCCCCCTCATATAAACTTATAGGAGGGGTTTTTAACCCTCCTCATTATAACATACAAGGGAAGTTTTGAACCCCCCTCATAGTGACATATGAAGTCATTTGGAACCCCCCTCGTAGCCATAATAAATAATAAAATATATTTTATTTAAAATATCAATATTGCAATATCATTAGGGCATGAAGGAATCGAACCTTCAACCTCCTGCTTGTAAAGAAGGTGCTCTACCATTGAGCTAGAACCCTTTAAGAATTGGGTAAAGGGGAAATATTAACATCAAGATTGCATCATTTGTAATTCTAAGAACCATTCAATATTCCAGATATCCTGTGAGCTTTAGGTGTTACTCAAAAGCCCAATATGTTAATACAGGTCTTGGAATACTTGAAGAGAGAAGGTTGTGTTGTGTCAGTTAGAACATTCAAAATCGTATTTAATCTCTGGAGGGAGGCTAATTTAGCAAATCAGGCAAGAGAATTACTACACCATATGAAAGATTTCAATTGTAGGCCAGATACACCTATCTACAACTCTCTTATCCATCTTCTCACTGAAGCAAATTGTATGGATATGGCAGAGGCCATGTTGAAAGAGGATGTCTGAATGAGGTCTTTCTCCTGATATTATTACTGACAATGAACTTATAAAGGGATTTTGTGCTTTGGGTTAGATAGAGGATGCTCATAGGCTTGTGTATGATATGTCAAAGCATTGTTGTACTCCGAATGTAGTCACATATAATATTCTATTAAATGGTTCTTGCAAGGCCAGAAGCCCAGAGAAGGCTCTAGAGATTTTAGACAAGATGCTAGATAAACAATGTGCCCCTAATGTTGTGACATACATAGCTTTGATTCAGAGCTTCTGTGAAGCATGTAGAATCAAGGAGGCTTTGGAGTTTTTGGATGGAATGATTAAATGTGGTTGTTCCCCAAACAAAGTTACATACAGTATGTTGAACAAATGCCTTTGTTTACAGGGGGAAAAAATGATGCATATGAACTTATGGATAAAATGATCGAGGAAGGGAATCTTCAAAGGATCAAAGTCATAACTTGTTTGTGATTTCTCTTTCTAGATCCAATAATATAGACGAAGCTGAAAAACTATTAAGTAACATGCTTGAAAGTGGCACTAAGCCAAATGTCCTAGCAATACATTGATAAAGGGGATGTGCTTCGTGGGCAGGTTTTATGATGCCTTAAGTTGGCACCATGTCATGGAAAATATGGGTTGTGATCTTGATGTCGATTCTTGCTCCATTATTTTACACAGGCTATGCAACAATGGCTATGTGAATGAAGCTGCAAAGGTGTTGCAGAGCATGGTTGATAAGGGCATTATGGTTGACACTTCCATATTTGATGTTGGCATTGGATACCTTAAAAAAACAAGAAAATATGAGGAAGCATTAAATATTTCAAGAAAATTGAAATGTCAAGAATCTTCCCTTTAGTCATCACTGCTTTAAAGTAGTTTTATTCATGCTCTAAGAGCCGGAGTGAAACAAATTTTTTGGGTTCAGATCTGCAGGAAGAACCACTATATGCAAATGCCATTGCATTTAAGCAGTTCTGAAAAAGATGACAGAATGTCAATGATGAAGTTGAAGAATTGGTGAGGTTAGGGATCAACTCTAGTCTTTCAAATAGATAATGTGCATTGCTTCCAATTCACAGGGAATTTTGAAATGAAGTTGAAATCAAAGAACATGCACGTTTATCCCAATCTGCAGAGTTGGCAATAGATTATGGATTTTCATTAATGGCATCACTGCATTTTCTACTTGACAAATGAAAGTAATAGTTTCCAAATTGATGCACACAGTGCATGGTGAGTAGGGCGTCATACCATTCTACTCTTGCTTAACAGAATATGTACCTTGCTACCAATGTTTCCAGATCGCAGGATGAAAGTAGAGATGATTTAGTGAACTCCAAGAACTGCCAAAGTTTGAAGCTAGAAATTGTGTTTGTGTTCAATAAAAGAGTTGTATCTTATCTACAACTTAAACCAAGCACCTTTCTAGCTTAGGTATGTCGTGGCAAACTTCAAAGAGTTTCACTTTCTAAGATTGAATGTATCTCATGATCCTTCTTTACCAATTTAATATCTTTTGCTGACAAGTTTTGTGGTTTTCTCGTCTAAACTCCAATTGAAGACAATTCTTAATCTATAATAAACAAAGGTATTGCTTTTAAGCTATGTTTTATTATTTCCATAGTGCTTAGATTTCCTTATAGAGCTATAAATGGCATGAATTGTTGGTTAGTGACCAACCTTTGTGCTCTATTTCGCAATGACCATAAATTTGCAATGCAGTGAGCAACTGCCACACTCCCATTGTTCCATTTGGAAATATGAATTCATTCCTTTAGGTAATGCTTAGTTCTAGAAAGTCAAGTCATTTATGTTGAATTCTTTTCAGACTGAGATGAGATGGGAAAAAAATGCCTAGACATTGTGATTTTGTATAATGTAAATTGTGCATGCCATTTTGAGCATGGGTGATAAGTGAGCATGTAGATAATGTCCTAACCCTAATAAATATGGTACACTAATAAGCTTATAAGACACCAAAGAACAACATTAAAAAGAATGGACATAATCTTACCATTTTCTTACCTGGATAGTGGATGCAGTAAATTATCTAAATTACAAAAAGAAAGCCATCACCTCAAAACAATGGATGACCACAAAAAATGCTTGATGTAATTTGGAAATTCACATTCAAACAACACGTATAGTTATGAATAATCATTTTCCTGTTCTTGTTTACTATTTTGAATTTTCCATGCAAGCCTCTGAAAAGGGAGAAAACAGACTAAGAGAATTATTCTGAATATTTGGCCACTTTTCTTCCAAGTAAAGCAACCGTCTCCAAGTCTGGAGTTCAACACATTAGCTCATATCCTTATACTAAGCATTGCACAGTACAACTAAATACAGAAGTTGGGTTGCACCCCTGGAATCCAATCTACAAAACCACTCCCTAGTCTAGTAAAACCAAGAACCATGAAAAATATTGAGTCTCACTGCAAATATAAAATCCCCCCTGATACAGGGAGATATCCTTCCAAACCATATTGCATGGAGCATCATCAAATCTAAAAAATAGTAAGATATAAATATGGTCGAAGTTTGCTATAAGCATTACAATACATGACCTATTAGCTTCTTGTGACCAAGCTCATGACTAATATCATTCCAGTCTTATTCTTATAGTAATACAAGATTAGTGCATAAATCTTTGTAGCACAAATAATGACTACATGAATCAACACACTGAGAGGAAAACAAGCCAGCGAAAAGATCAAGCATCTAAAGGCATCCAAACCAAAAGGTTGTTGAGTAGCATTTATTTTATTTTCTTCTTAGCATCTAATAGTCTTGCTTATATCACCCTTGATGCAAAAACAAGAACACAATTTTCTGTCTACAGTACCATTCTGCCTGTGAGAGACCATTTGTATAATTAACAATGTCCAATGGTGAAAACTATGCACCTTCACTGAAGTTAGAATGCAGTTCTATTGATTCTTGAAGTGACAGGTGGGCAGTTGGAAAAAAGTGCTGACAACTTTGAGCACCACTGTCTCTGTCTGCAGTTTCATAGCTAAATTGTTAAGTACATCCCTGCCCCTGTTCAACTACTTATATCATAACACACAGATAAAACAATACATATAGCGGTTTAATAGAATTCCTTGAATTTGAGGTCATGGCTATAGATCTGTTGACCTTTTTTAGAAACAATCTCGCAACATCAAAGATATGCTCAATACTGATAAGGAAATAGGGAAAAATCAATAACGCAACTTCCACCTATATAACCCAAGTATAATGGAAGTCATCATTTTATCTTAATATCAAATGAAGTTAAGTAGAAACACTCAAACAACTAGAAATTGAATGCGAGGAAGAGAGTAGCCTACAACCACCACATTCAAAAATTCACTGGTAATATTCCAATTGAGGCATGTTGGGGTTCCAACCTCCAGCAGCATCAAACATGGTTGTGCAGTCAACCTTGAGAAATAATGAATGGGAGGAAGCTGCACATAGATAAGCTTAAATATTTTCCAAACAAGCTGTAAAATACACCTACATCATACATGTGTAGAGACTCTATTGAAGACTTGCAATTCTCCCTTAGATCCAGGTTCTGTAAAGAGTAAATCCTATAATCAAGTCTATAGGCAGATATTGAATTGTGTTGTCACCGAAAAATTGTTTGTACTATTGTTTCTCATAACAAATTCCAAGGAAGATGAATAATATAATCGAGACATTCAAATCCTTGGTTGTCCAACCTCCTTTATAGAGATATATGAACATAAGTTAAAAATTACTTCCTCAATCTGAAGATGAGACTTCTTGCCACTGTTTTATGTTCAAGCGATATCATAGCTAGACAGAAGTTGAATGTGCAACATTCTCAAATAATATCTCTCATTCTGGGTCTAAAATAAAAAACAACCATAACATGAACCCAAAAATCCATGGTACAAACTTCAAAGAAAGAATATCTTCAATATATGAATTGCAAAATTTTGACTTCCACAGAGATATTAATATTTTTACCAATAGGAAAAATTGGATAATTAAGACTTATAATCACAGTGAAAGTACTCTTATCTTCACAATTTTAAGTCAACAGATTTTCTACACGACAAAGGAAAAAGAAAGAGGTTTTCTAACAGATTATCTTGGTAAGTGTTGATCCAAGATGACAATGTGCACCGATTAGATTCAGTTCATCAGGGTGTGCCTTCACAGTATCTAAAAACCATTGCAGTTTCCCGTTTCTGATACCAAACTTAGAGTTCTTATTTCTAGTTGCAACATATGGGTGAACCTAAGATGGAAGAAACAAACAAATTTAGCTTGTAGTAATACATATACATATCACAATATTTTCTTCAGAGATAGAATGTGCACCGATTAGATTCAGTTCATCGGGGTGTGCCTTCACAGTATCTAAAAACCATTGCAGTTTCCCGTTTCTGATACCAAACTTAGAGTTCTTATTTCTAGTTGCAACATATGGGTGAACCTAAGATGGAAGAAACAAACAAATTTAGCTTGTAGTAATACATATACATATCACAATATTTTCTTCAGAGATAGAATGTGCACCGATTAGATTCAGTTCATCGGGGTGTGCCTTCACAGTATCTAAAAACCATTGCAGTTTCCCGTTTCTGATACCAAACTTAGAGTTCTTATTTCTAGTTGCAACATATGGGTGAACCTAAGATGGAAGAAACAAACAAATTTAGCTTGTAGTAATACATATACATATCACAATATTTTCTTCAGAGATAGAATGTGCACCGATTAGATTCAGTTCATCGGGGTGTGCCTTCACAGTATCTAAAAACCATTGCAGTTTCCCGTTTCTGATACCAAACTTAGAGTTCTTATTTCTAGTTGCAACATATGGGTGAACCTAAGATGGAAGAAACAAACAAATTTAGCTTGTAGTAATACATATACATATCACAATATTTTCTTCATAGATAGATCCAAGTTGGATGACCTGAGGGTCTACATCTGGATTGATGCGAAGCCGTACTTGGACCTTCTTCTCTGCAATCCTTGTTTCCTCCACAATATTCTCCAAATCAAATTCACTATCTATGTTCACCAAAACACCCTCCTTTGAAGCCAAAACAAGATCGTCCAAAAGTTTTCCATCGCTACAACAAACCCTAGAATTAGCGTCCTTTTTTAGTGCAATTTTTTTTACATTGAGTGATCAAACTAGACTCTAAATGGGCGCGTCATGGACAAAACTTAAAGCGTCTCGAAAAACGTCTTTTTTTGCTTCCTAGATAGCATCCTTTATGACGTCCAAAATAGCGTCTATTTTTTTGCTTCCAGAATAACGTCCAACTTTGCTTCCTAAACAACGTCGAGATTTGCTTCCTAGATAACGTCTTATTTTGCTTCCTAGTGAGTGTCTTCTTCTGCTTCTTCAATGACATCCCTGTTAGCGCCATATTTGCATCCTTAATAGCACCATGTTAGCATCCAAAGTAGCATCCAATATTGCATCCATTTTTTCTACCACTTTAGCATCCCATTTTGCAACATGTTTTACTTCCAAATATGTGCCAATTTTTGCTTCCAAATTTGCACCAATTTTTGCTTCCTTTTTTGCATCGTGTTTTGCTACCAAAATGACGCCAAATGTTTCTTATGTTGTTGCATCATATTTTTCTTCCTATGTAGCACCATGTTTTGCATCCAAAATAACGTCTTATTTTGCTACCATATCAACGCCATGTTTGGATTCATCATTAGCGCCACGTGTTGCATCATTTTTAATGCCTAGTTCCGCGTCTTATTTTGTACCATATCAACGCCATGTTTGGCTTCATCATTAGCGCCACGTGTTGCATCCTCTTTAATGCCTAGTTTCGCATCTCTCATTTTTTGGTCACTAATTTAGTCGTTTTTAGTAATTTTATATACAAATTTTGGTCATTTTGTTTGGTCACTTATCTCTCATTGTTTGGTCACTTATCTCTATTTTTTTGTTAATAATTTAGTTGTTTTAACCGATATTATAATATCATTAGGGCAAGGAGGAATCGAACCACCAACCTCCTGCTTGTAAGGCATGCGCTCTTCCATTGAGCTAGCACCCTTTAAGAATTTGGGAACCTAAGGTAAAAATGATCAATATACAACTTTCAATATCTAATGGTCGGAAAAAGGATGATAGATTGTATAAGTTCATAATATATGATCAAGTAGGTTATGAAATCCATAAAACTTTTCTAGGAATTTTGAACAAAACTCAAGAAATTGGCGTAACGAGATTGCAAATATCACTATTCCCTAGCAACCATAAGTGTACCACTATATGAGACATGTCAACAACAATTAGTGTGGATGCCAATGATATAGTAGATAAGCATGATCATCCTAGAGCCATGTATAAGTGGAGCAATAAGGAGAATCAAAAGAGGATAATCAAGTCAATAGTTGGTGCTTCACATGGATCCTATCCACCATGGGATGAGCAAAGTTTCTTCTTCCATCAAGCTAATGAGTATCCACAAGGACAAATGGTTAGGATATATTGTGATGCCAATTCATAATGTTTATTCGCTTCCCAGGGTGATGTTGCAGTGCTTGCATCGAGAGATCTACATGATCCCCAGCAACATTGGATATAAGCATATTCATGGGGCCATAGAGTATAGGATGTGGTTGTCTTTTTATCTTTTTTCTTGGAAAACCATGCATGATTTGAAACACCGGGAGAAGGAATAGAATCAAATATACTTAACAAACTACAATCATGACAAGGCATAGGAATCTACTCGATAGTCATTATGTAGATGTTGGAAATGGGTATATCTTCCTAAGGACTATGAACAACATCCATTTAAATATGAATGCAAAACCTTCCATGTCAGAGGAATACTAGATCGCTAAGAGCTTACTATTTCTAACATAAAGAAACAAGGAAGCCAAAAATGGAAGCTCTAGGGAGATACACATGAATGCGTACAAACCTGTACCTTTCAAGAATATTCCTTTCACTAAGGGGATGAGACCTTGGGGGAGAGCGGTCTGGAGATGGTGTACGATAACGTCGGGCATAATAGTAACGCAAGATGAATCCATGACCTCTTCTCACATGTAGAAGGATATGACATGCCATAGGAAGATCAATGGCTTTAAGTTATTCACTCCAGGGATGAAATAAATTGCTGAGAGAATTGGAAAACCTTTCTTTTGACCTCAACAATATGCACCTGTCTACAAATAATGTGGTTAAGAATTCACTTCTTGTTGACAACTAGAACATGTTCAACAGTGTAGGATGGTGTAGATAACCTAGTAACAGGACTTGCCAAGTCTACCAACCCACCAAACAAACCAAACTCTCAATATTATAACATCAATCATCTAATATTTATAACTTATAACATTATCATCAAATGATCAACCATAGAAACTTTTGTAGGAGCTTGGAAAAAGAGGGAGGTACCATAACATTGTCATGAAATGATCAACCTAATATAGGAGGTTTTAGTATAGGAAAGGAAGAGAGCGCCTTGGGAGCGTTCCCAAAAATGGGAGCGTTTTGGGAGCGAGCTTCGGGTGCAGAAGCGAGGGGGTGGGGGGGCGCTCCCACGCAACATAGATCTTAAGTCAAGATTAGATCTAATCTTGACCATTGAGATTAGGGATTTGGCCCAACTCAAAATTATAAAATGGCAGCTAGAAATAGACAAGACACATTAATAATTCATGAGTTTTTGTGAGTAAGAGAAGATCAGAGGACAGACTTTTATTCTCACCCATTGGTGAGGAGAAAATATCAGCAAAGAGAAGCGAACAAGGAGAAGCCACCCAGCAGATCCGTACAGCAAGGAGGCCGTATGATTATGTACAACCTATGGACAGCAACAACAGGCCACACATGTGGGTTTCAATAGGTCACACAGAAGGTTCTGCTGAATATCCATACAACCATACAGACCATAAGGCTTTATCAGAGAGGTGAATTCAGGCAGATTTCTAAGTTCTGGAAATTTACCAGGTTTGCAATTTGACTATAATCTTTCAGTGAGCCATTTTCCTGAGTCCGACAGCTCTTGTAAGTTCTGAAGTTAATTGAATGATGACCTTATTTGAAGAGCAGAAAAACAGTGTTTGTGTTTGGATATGTTTTCTTAGTTTTTGTTTTCACTGGAAATATCAGTTAAATTATTCGAGTTAGAGTAAATCCCACATTTTGAAACATTTACCTAGGTACTAGTTTAAAGAATTTAAAAATCCACCCCAAACAAGCTCAAGTCAGCCCCATACTGAATTTCCAATGAATATCATGTTCAAAAGGCTTAGATTGATTCTCCAAAGGCTTCATTACTTTTCCTGTGCATTCTCTGCATATCAACAAATATTCCTGGGGTTGATTGTTTGTTGAGTTTTAACAATGGCCCCACATGGGGACAACAATCCCCTGTGGAATTCCAAGATCCTCAGACATCTCTGGTAACATTTTCCAAACCACACTTGTAGCTGGACCACGTTCTGGAGGCATTACAAATATCACACTATATCATTAAACTTGGACATGCTTAGTCAAAAATACAATACACATATAACTACTAAAACACTCAAATTATTACCAAACCATGCCAAAAATCAACTGCCTGCTAATGTTAAATAAATGAACTTATTCACAAACACACATGCCCTACCCTAACTTATGCAAGAGACAGAGGGTTAGGTGAAATCACATTTCCAGTGTAACCATCCAATCATTGCCTTGGAAGCACAAGATCTTCAGCTGAGTTCCAGGATGAATTAACCAAAGTGAGGGTGTTGTCAGCTATATATGGAAATGGGATAGCACTTCAAATCTTCTATATATGAAAGGAGATGCAAACTCAAACCCTGCACCTTTTAAATAAAGACAGGCACCCGATCCTTCCAAAAATATGCACTCCTGCATACAGACTACAATAAAGCTTCGTTGGGATCACTGAGGGTTGGGAGTGCATCTTCCATGCCACTAAAGTATTCTGTGTGAAGAAGTGGGACTGTACACTGCTATGAGATGCAGCTCTAGGAAGGATTTGAAACTCTGTTGTTTGTCTCCATGGTAATCAATGTTAACAGACAACTCACCTGCATGCAGAAGCTCGGTCATAACACAATGGAAAAAACTCCCATTTGTAGGCAGCTCTTTCAAATCAACAAAACAAGGCTGCATGCTTATGGATGTACCAATCTTTTCATCCCTATCTTATTATTGAAGCATCTGAGTATAATGCAAATACTTCAGCCAAGGGTACAAATAACAATAGGACAGTGAGATAGTGTGTTTCCCCCCGTTCTATACATGTTTTAGAAGGTTGCGCTACTGCTGGTATCTTTCTTACTTTATTTGATTTTATCATAGATTTAGTTCCAACACTTTCTAGGAGTTGCGTTTGCACTCCCCATTGCACTTATATTGATTGAATCATTTTAGTCCCATTGATCTAATTTTGTGGTCATTTGTTGGACAATATTAAAATTATCTTATCTTATATGGAGACAACCCACTTGCACAAGATCACAAAGACATACCTGCTCCAGTTTGTTTAGGCACAAGAAAAACTCATCTTTCAGATCAAGTAATCAGATTCCAATTACCAGATGGCTCTCTTCAGCCACAGATGCTGGAATACTTTCAACTGATATTTCCCAGGCCCCTCCTAGGCTTACCTTGTCGGGTCTCCTCAGTGCAAGAAAATCCCCAGAGAACATTATCAAACATCTCTTTGGTACTTTCACAGTTACCGATGATGGCAAGGATGTTCTCTTTCACCTCTACATCTCTACTTCTACCTCAAGTACAATGCAGTGTCTTTCTCTCTGCTAGGGTCTACCTTCTTGGTATACCCCTTCATTCTCATGACTTTATTTTCTTCCTTTGAATCTCTTTTCTTCGGTACTTAGGAATAGACATGGCAGTCCAACAATACTGTTATGGCTTTTATTCTTTAATTGCATTTACATATTCTTGGTCACTCATGGACACTAATAAAATTATCTTATCTTATCTTGCTTATGTAAGGTGCCTTGCCTATATGAGGAATTCTCTTCTAAATGACAACAGCTCTTCCTACAATATGTAGTCCATGATGTGAAAACCCCAATTACAGACCTCTTCATATCTGCAGAATGGTTTTTTGCGGCATATCTAAGAGAATGTGTATCTTCACAAAACTTAATCAGATTTTTTCTTGTCATCCATAAGCCCATAGAGGGATTCTAGACAAGAAACTTCAAGCTTTGAATGATTTAATGCATATATTAAGTACTCGTGAAGATGTTTCGAGGTCATAGTTCTTCATTTCACTCATAGGGCTTTCTTGAGAAAAGAACAGTACTTTTTGACAATATTCCTTTCTCAAATTGATTCATCCATCTAAAGAGATTGAGATCCAAATGAGCGAGAACAAGGAAATAAACTTTCATGTATAAATACAGGATATTAGATTATGATGGGTAGGGTAAGTACACCTCCATAAACTTAAAGCAGTCAAATTGTTGCACAAAGGAGGGTTCCTTGTCCCACAAACAAGAACAAGAGGGTCTCATACATGAATCTGGCATCTAGCTAGCCGTGACCTTAAAACTAGATTATGATTGATTATTACGAAGGCCAACTATTATACATTGTTAGCAGTTATTTCTGGAAACCAAACTATCTACCCGAAATGAGAAATACATACAGGGTGAGAGAGAGAACCTGTCTAGTCTGTCTGTTCCAGCTGAGAGTAAAAGCTTCGGTACAGGACATGAGAAAAACATTTCAGATAAACCTTCATACCCGAAACAAAACAAAAATATATATTTCAACCACTTCAAAAAGTGAGCAAGTCAAAACCTAATAACTTCATTTTCTTGAAACAAATCTTCATAGATAAATGTTTGACAAATAAGCCACATTAATGTCTCTGCATATCAGCAAATATTCCTGGGGCGATCGTTTGTTAAGTTTTAACAATGGCCCCACATGGGGACAACAATCCCCTGTGGATTGCCAACATCCTCAGACATCTCTGGTAACATTTTCCAAACCACACTTGTAGCTGGATCAGGTTCTGGCGGCATTACAAATATCACACTATAACATTAAACTTGGACATACTTAGTAAAAAAAATACACATATAACTACAAAAAAACTCAAATTATTACCAAACCGTGCCAAAAATCAACATCCTGCTAATGTTAAATAAATGAACTTATTTACAAACACACATGCCCTACCCTAACTTATGCAAGAGACAAAGGGTTAGGTGAAATCACATTTCCAGTGTAACCATCCAATCATTGCCTTGGAAGCACAAGATCTTCCGCTAAGTTCCAGGATGAATTAGCCAAAGTGAGAGGATGTTGTCAGCTGTATATGGAAATGGGATAGCACTTCAAACCTTCTATATCTGAAAGGAGATGCAAACTCAAACCCTGCACCATTGAAATAAAGGCAGACACCTGATCCTTCCAAAAATATGCACTCCTGCATACAGACTACACTGAAGCTTCATTGAGATCACTGAGGGTTGGGAGTGCATCTTCCATGCCGCTGAAGTTTCTTTATGTGAAGAAGTGGGACTGTACACTACTGTGAGATGCACCTCTAGGAAGGATTTGAAACTCTGTTGTTTCTCTCCATGGTAATCAATGTTAACAGACAACTCACCTGCATGCAGAAGCTCAGTCATAGCACGCTGGAAAAAACTCCCATTTGTAGGCAGCTCTTTCAAATCAACAAAACAAGGCTGCATGCTTATGGTTGTACCAATCTTTTCATCCCTATCTATGGTTGAAGCATCTGAGTATAATGCAAATACCTCAACCAAGGGTACACAGAACAATAGGACAGTGAGAGAGTGTGCTCCCCCCGTTCTATACATGTTTTAGAAGGTTGTGCTACTGCTGGTATCTTTCTTACTTTATTTTATTTTATCATAGACTTAGTTCCAGAACTTTCTAGGAGTTGCATTTGCACTCCCCATTGCACTTTTACTGATTGAGTCATTTTATTCCCATTGACCTAATTTTGTGGTCATTTGTTGGACATTATTAAAATTATCTTATATTATCTTTATCTTATCCTATATGGAGACAGCCCACTTGCACAAGATCACAAAGATATACCTGCTCCAGTTTGTTTAGGCACAAGAAAATCTCATCTTTCAGATCAAGTAATCAGATAGCAATTACCGGATGGCTCTCTTCAGCCACAGATGCTAGAAGACTTTAAACTGGTCTTTCCTAGGCTCTTCCTAGGCTCCTCCTAGGCTTACCTTGTCCGGTCTCCTCAGTGCAAGAAAATCCCCAGAGGACATTATCAAGCATCTCTTTGGTACTTTCACAGTTACTGATGATGGCAAGGATGTTCTCTTTCACCTCTACATCTACTTCTACCTCAAGTACGATGCAATGTATTTCTCTCTGCTAGGATCTACCTTCTTGCATCCATCGCTTGGGTTTAAACAAAAAAAAAACCTAAATTATGGTTGTTAACAATATATTTCTATTTTGGAATGCAACTGCCCGAGAAGCAAAGCGTATGGAACGCATTCTAAAACTCTTATCCTCTTCGACGGGCATCTAAATCAATTTAAGCAAGTCCTATATCTCTTTTCTCCATGTGCCAATGGCCATCTACACTACGATTCTCAATTTTATTCCATATAACTAAGCCTGTATCGATGATGCTATCAAATATTTGGGTTTCTGGCTAAAGGCCAATGATGAAAGGTACATTGATTGGATATGGCTGCTAAACAAAAATAATAGGATTGGCCAATGGGGCAATTGCTGGATTAATGGCAGGACGATTGGTGCTCATAAAAAGTGTTATCAAGGCAATCCCAGTTTATTGGATGGCGCTGGCCTATATTACAAAAAAGATGCTCAATAACATTAATAAGTTGTGCCTACACTATCTATGGCCAGGAAAACAGGAGGATGCTCGCATATTTATTGTAAAAATGCCCAAAGATAGATGGGGGCTGGGGAATAAAGGATCTGCACATTTTTTCCAGTGCACTTGGAGCAAAGGGAGTTTGGCAGCTCATAACAAAAGAAGGACTTTGGCAAAAGTGTATCCCTCAGATATATATATGGCCTATGCAATTAATAGATAGGATTTCCATCACTCCCAAGTAACATTCTGGAAGGCAATGGTATTTAGCTTCGATATCAATATCAGAGACAGACACTTGGCTTGGAACCCTGGATATGGGAGAAACATTCAATTGGGCTTAGACACAATAGTGGGCATTGCAGAGAGTTAAAGATTTAATGGGGATTGTATTATTTTACCTATACTTATATTACATTTAGTTAAACTAATACAACTAAAAAAATTATATCAATTACAATAACATACAGCTCATCCAGATATAGCATGAACACAAACAAGTAGAAGTCTCCATTGCATTAGCAGAATAAGTAATACAACATAATTCCGACGTAGAACTCATAACAGAATGCACAATTCTTAATTCTCAACAATAAAAGAACATCTCTAACCTCTTAAAAAAACTTCTATTACATGATTACAATTTTTATATATATAGGTGATTAGAGGTTTTACATAAGATTATGAAATAGACTATGGAATCTGCCCGCTGGAACCCACTCATACAAAAGATTAAAGAAAAGTCCGCGTCCTTACCCAAAGGAAACTCTTTCTTTAGTGTCTGAATGGCACTCGCCTTGACATTATCAAGGGCAGCCCCAGCTCCAATGCTCGCAAAAGCTGCAGCTTCTGCC
Organism: Pseudotsuga menziesii; assembly: GCA_001517045.1. Taxonomy (NCBI): domain Eukaryota; kingdom Viridiplantae; phylum Streptophyta; class Pinopsida; order Pinales; family Pinaceae; genus Pseudotsuga; species Pseudotsuga menziesii. Next base: position 360,403 of record LPNX010070072.1, on the reverse strand, counting down.
AATGGAGAGCTTCTGCCCTTTTCCAACCTTTCCAAATAGCTTAAGACAGTGGAATCATCACAATAATCTCTGAGATTGAATTTCAGACCTCATGTGTCCTTAAAACCTCAGGAAGACTAACTCTGTCAGCCAGCTTTCTAACAGCTTGCACAATCCTGGAAGAAGGATATCCTCCTCAACTTCATCCGAGTTTGCCATAATAAAATCAACAATAGGAGGATCCCTATAGGGTGACTTCTCATTATCAAGGCCTAACCAGGCGTAACAATCATCTAGCTCTCCCAATAACAATGAACACATCTATCTTTCAAGTGCAAAGTCTAATTCCTGCTCTGCAGTACTGAAATCACTTACAGTCTCTATGGAAGTTCCATTTGTTTGCTGGAACTGTAAGAAATGAGCATCGGCTTCCTGTAGTAGGTGAGACCTTTTCCCAACAATACCTTCTGCAATATGAGCAAGAGATGACATATAAATTTCAAAACTCTCAGCTGTGATGTTGTTAGGTGTTGCTGCAAATAAATCCACCTTTATACAAAATAAGAAAAATATTAATGAAATATTATAGCAACCTAACCTCTTAATAATGTAATACCCCAAGAAAAATGCAAACAAACAGACTGCTTAGAGCCATGAGTGACCTAGAGCCTAATATGTGTTTTACAACCAAAAAAAGGGAAAGAATACAAAGAAAGTTAAAAATGAACATCATTGGAGAGGTCTAAAAAAGACCTCACAAAAAGCTACAAACAACCTTCTCATATCCTGAATTAATACAACTCTAACTTCTCAAAACAGGTCTTTTGCAGACCTGCTCAGCATCTGTCATATGTGATAAAGTTTATTCATAAATTCCTCACAGATCTGCTTCTCTCTTAGCTTGATGATCCTCATCCAGAGGCATTTCTAGTAGCTCTAGAATACAACGTGGGGTGATCTCCTCAAACGTATCGTCAATCTGTTCTTGAAGATCTGGTGCCAGGCTCCTACCTCCACCTTCCTACACAACACCAACAGAGCAGCATAAACATATGATTAATATCATCCATTGATATTTCTTGCAAGGCATTATCTACTCAAAAACATGCTCATTCCCTTTACTGTAAACAATTTTCATGATCTTAACAGAAAAAATAAGAGACAAATTGTCAACAACTGCAAAGCATAACTCCTTTTCTGAGGAAATTAAGTTCCTAATTACAATAAACACTTGTGCATTAGAATATCTTGACAGTTGAAAAGTTAAAAACATATTGAGGTAAAACATTTTCCAAATATAAAAACCTCGAGGCAGATATTTTAGTAATTCACAACAAATTGCTCTCTTTGATGATTCTAGAGGTTTAAATACCATGATCTTATCTAGAGGCTAAAACATGTTTTACATTTTCAGATCCTTGCTAAGCATATTGATACTGGGACTCTTAAGGCTAAGCATATTGATACTGTGACTTTTAATTAAGGATCAGTTCCGGATTTGTTCTGTCTGAAGGGATAATGCTGACCATTTGAAACTACATCAAGCCTATGACAAATAATTGCCAAAACAGGATTTTAATATTAGCATCCACCAGTCACAAAAGCGATATATCCAAATCCCAACCCATTATGGATAACAAATAATGCAACCAAATAAGACAAACGATAAGCTTAAACGGAAAAAACTTAAAGCTGAGTCAGGACTATCATAAGCAAAGTTTTGGAGTTGAATGGTGGAGCAGACCTGGCCAAAAAACATTGTAAATCACATCATGAAAACACGAGTCTATGAGTAGAAATATATAAATGTGCAATGGATCATGACAGGATGACTGCCAAAAATATATATAGAGAATATAATGGTCACAACTAAAAATAATGACAAATTTAAAATATTAATTATTTATTAACTTATTGTCCAAGTCCTAGGTGGATTTTAACAGCATAGATTCCCCTCACACGTGGCTTCTTAGCCAAAAGGATTTATTGCGCCGAGAGGCGCTCTACAGCCCAGTATGGGGGAGATCTTGTCACGTGATGTAACGTGATGTAACGTTACTAACATGTCGACAAAAAATAATAGTGAAAGTGAATACTATGGGGGAGATCTTGTCACGTGATGTAACGTTACTAACATGTCAGCAAAAAATAATAGTGAGAGTGAATATTATGGGAGAGATCTTGTCACGTGATGTAACATTACTAACTAACATGTCAGTAAAAAATAATAGTGAAAGTGAATATTATGGGAGAGATCTTGTCACGTGATGTAACATTACCAACATGTCGACAAAAAGTAATAGTGAAAGTAAACGGCAAAAAATAATAGTGAATGTGAATATTATGGGGGAGATCTTGTAATGTGATGTAACGTTACTAACATGTTGGCAAAAAATTAATAAGGATAGTAGTAGTGAATAAGACAGGAATAAGCTTGGTGCACGTTGAAATTTCGGCTTCAATGGTAACGTTACTAACATGTCGGCAAAAAATAATAAGGATAGTAATAGTGAATAACACAGGAATAAGCTTGGTGCACGTTGAAATTTCGGCTTCAATGGGAAATTTCGCAAGTAGCCCTTTGCTTGATAAATATTGGCCCTTTTCACCTTAGGTCTCTGGCGCACTTCTCACAAATTCACGGGGCTTGGCCCTTTA
>LPNX010070072.1:337779-356761 GCA_001517045.1 Pseudotsuga menziesii | reverse complement strand
CTCAACTCTACTCCACACATAAGCAGGAAAACAGGCTCTCAACATGCCACCAACAGGGCTCTCACAGAGCAGGATGCCAATCAGGAAATATCACAACAGTAGGCCAATTAGGCTTTGTCTCAGGCTCGAAGGCTCTGATACCAACTTAAGAATTTGGACAGGAGGAAGTGCAGAGCCAAAAGCTCGCACATACAAACAGGAATGGTATCAAAACCAATTCGATTATCAAATAAGAAATGGTTACAATATATAGTAAAACAATGTTTAACCAACTGAGCTATTAGATCCTATAGTCATGGATCTCAACCCTATCTCCTAATCTTATGAGATGCACACAATCCAATCACTATTATGCAGTCTTACATTTCTACATTATTCCAACATGTTATGTAACACTATTTTTATTAATAAAAAATAAAATTGTAATTATAAGCCAAAATAAATGCCAGCCATAAAAACAACGGGAGATGTTGTAATCTTCCTACCTGACAAAACAATAAAAAAGTAAAAATTTAATTATCCGCAAAAAAAATGTGGGTCACAAAAAATACAAAATATGGGGAAGATGTTGTAATGCTCCTACCTAAAAAAAAATAAAAAACAAAAAATTGAATTATCCGTTGGCCTTGCACATGGTTTTAAAACCATGTTCAGGGCCTCCTAAACAAGCCATGGTTTTATTGTGCATGGTTTAGGAGGGCCTTGCAATGGTTTTAAGACCATATGTACGGCCTCCTAAACAACCCATAGTTTTAGGAGGTCCTTGCATATGGTTTTAAAACCATGTATGGGGAGATGTTGTAATGTTCATTCCTAACAAAATAAAAAATAATAAAAAATATTATATTCAAGCCATAAATAATATTAAATATTAAAAATAAAAATATTATGTGTGGACCTTAGAGGTTTTCACCTCGAGAGATTTGATTCCTCTCGGCGCTTGATAGAGCCTAGGATTTGGATCTACGCTGGTAAGATTTACAGTGCACCTTTCCCATGATCATTCCTAATGTGCCATTAATGCCTACAGGCTGCTGCCATTAACAAATAATTATTTGGGGAACACTAAATTATTTAGGAAACAAATAATTTACAAAGCAACCATTATAAGCCACCTCATATTCTCAACTCACAGCTAAGGGAGAAATAATGCTACAGAAAATGTCAAACTGTTGGTGCATGACACGTTCATAGTGGCGGTCTCAAGAAGTGTGTACAGATGTCACCATTGCTACTGTGTAAAGTTAGAAGATGGTTGCCACTTCACTGGATTTATTGCTTCCTTTACACTGCAGAAGCCATCAATTGTGCCTTCCATCCTTCAAGGATTTAGATACATTTCTGACAGGTGCTGCTGGAGGAAATAGAAACCAACATTTTAAAACTCGGAATCAGACTTTTAACTAGCCAAGGGGAAACTTGGCTCAGAACCGTAACCAGCAATGACTCAGAGCGATTGGTTCCCTTTGACTTGTATTCATATTGCTCAGCCTCACCCTTTTGTGCAACATAAGCCTTGATAGGAGGTGTGATGATTGAATTGACTTTCCTTAAAGCTAAATGGGAAACATCTTGCTTCTTTGGAGAAGGCAGCACTGGTGCAGTCACGCTCTGTAGCTTGTGTTCTAGGATGGATGTCATGCAACATATCAATAACATGGGATCAAGGAAGACTGTGCCAAAGCTACCAGTACCATTTTAGTATGTGGGACTTGTATCTTTGTTATTTCACCCTTTTCTTGGATAATAACGAGATATTTTCATATCTTGAAACTATATGAATAACATTGGCTCTAGGAAGACTAGGCCAGAATTTCCAGTACAATTTCAGTAAGTGGGACTTGTATCTTTGATATTTTACACTTGTCAGCATTCGCTCTTGACCACCTACTCGTGAAAGCTGTTTATCAAATTGAAATATATTTCAAGCAATGCACATACTAACATTTGGCATCAAAATTAACTTGGATAATAGAAAACTTGTTGCCAAATACAACCATTTGGCACCAAATTCAGCTTAGATGATAGAAAACTTGTTGCCAAATACAACCATTTGGCACCAAATTCAGCTTATTAGATGATAGAAAACTTACTGCTCTAGACGATGAAATCCCACGAATAAGCCGACGAATGGCATATATCTCATAGTCTGAGCACAATTTTTCAGTCAAGCATCTTTAGCAGCTTCTAGCTTTAAATATCCATCATCGTTGCCCTCAGTGCCGCTTTGCTCATAAACCTTCTGGACTTCTTGCAGCTCCTTAACTAAAGTTAATGTAGCAGTTGCCCTAATCCTGGCATCTGCAGAGGAGAGGTTTCTAAACACATTCATGTGTAACTCCGGTTGAACAGGGCCAGCGTCTTGCCCGTGTGGAGGGTTACTATGATCAAACCCTGGTTCATTGGGGTATGTGAAATAAATAACTGATTCATTAGAGTTTCTAATGCAAAGCTCTGATCCTCCAGGGTTTGTGTAGTACGACTCTGATTCATTTGGGTTTCTATAATGAAATCCTCCTTCAGCAGATTCTGCATAGCCATTTTCCTCGAAGCTTTGATCATTTTGAACAGCGTTCAATGGATTTCCATCCAAATAAAGGCTTTTCTTTTCAATTTTATTCTTCTTCTTACTCGTAGACACTTCAACTTCCATGGCATATTCCATTTCTTTTTTCTTCTTTTTCTCCTAGAATAACCCTGTCGCCGCCATTTTCTTTGCTGGTCAAGTCCATTTTCCTGGTTTTCTTCTACTTCGGCTTCCTCTCCGGACTCCAAATCGCAGTTTTCTGGCTCATTTCTTCGTTTCGTCGACGATTTCCGGTGGACAGCCGCCCCTTCCTCGCCCTGATCCGGTAAGGCATGTAACTCTGAACTTCTCATCTTGTTGCCACCCATGGTCCAAATTTCCGCCAAAGTAACTGTAATGTCCAATAAAAACTCTAAAAACTCTCGAAAGCTCGGGTTCAAGAGGATATGGAGCACGATATCCAAACGGCAATTGCAGAAACAAGCGCCTGCAAGTCCTACACTCTGGAGATGTTATGCTTGACAGCACTCTCAGCTTTGAAACCCCTGGAAAAATTAAAAGTATGCAATCGGATGCGCTTGATATTGATATGATTATTATTATTTATTACATCAATACATAGGACACATTAAACTTATGGATCACTAATGTATCACTGGATCTTTGAGTTGGAATGGAATTTTAAACGGAAAATAACAATATGGAGGAGAAAGGACTATAAAAGGAATAGTTATTTTGAAAACATGTATAAAAAGATGGAAATGGATATGAATATTTTTAATTAGTGCATTATAAGATAAATATGTGACTTGAATGTTTTTGTTGCATTTGTAAATGTTGAGGATTAAAGACCTAAAGAGTAAGTTTACTATAAGGACCATGCAAATATAGGTAAATGTAAACAGAATTTGCAAAGAAGCAACAAGGCAATTGTTTTCAAGGAAGGGAAACTACACTGTAAAATAGTTGCAACATAGTCTTCATTTAATTTCTTGTTTGTTATGTTTATGGGAAATATTTAAAATAGTCAAGAAACACACAAATATTTGCAACATGACCAGATTACCATAGATGAGAAAAAAATTATGCTAAATGATCTGAAGATTATCACACTTTATGTCATTCTTCGGGGTCATATGTCTAAGCCTGTATTGAAAAACTCCATGGGTGGGGGAATTTTCATACAACCTTTTCTGAGTGGAAAGAAATGTAACACTATCAGATACACTAAAGGAAATGTAACAATTTTGCTGACAAAGTAAAAACTTGTGAACAAAAGTACAGATAAGAATATATAATAAATTAAAAACACAAATGTCACTGAAACATGTATCACAAGTGAGCTTTTTTGGAGTATCACATGGATATTTTAACCAATATTAAATATGTACTTCTATGTAGTGTCCCCATATATAATATGTGCTTCTCTTGTATTTGTTTTATGCACGTAGTTGATTGGTTCATCTATGAGGAATAGTAGGTATGAAATATGGAGTACAATTGATGTGCATATATTGTGTTTTTGTATACCACTAGTGGGAATTGGAAACAATAACCTTTTTTTTATTTCAATTCAGTCTACCAATAGATAGGGAAAGTTCCTTCCTTATATTTTGGGACTTCTACCATAGTCAAATCGCTCACACAAAAAATGGGAAGTCATTTGGCTATCCACTTCTAATGTATTCTTTCCTTTGAACAACGTTAGTTAATTATTTAGGCTTGGGCCAAGCAACTTACAGATTAACTATCTAAATGCATTCCTCACAAACATTATCTAGCCATTATTTAAACTCAGGAAAAACACCCTATGGCTGGAAATCCACCTAGTTAACTACATGAATTGAGCTTTTACAACTTTGTTGCCTTGATTTAAAATAAAGATTCATGGTGCACACATATATTCCTTTGATCCATATATATGCATACAAAACCAAGTTATGCATAATTTAGAAAATCGTAAAGAGTTGAATCTAGCAAAGAAAAATGTTCCATAATTGATTATAAACTACCCATAAATGAATATACGAAATTAAACTTGAAGGTGAAATGAATAGCCTAAATGGGTGGGAGATTGTGTTGATGATTCTATCATAATCCTATAGGATAGAAAGCTAACAAACCTATAACATAAGAGTTCAAGTATAATTTTTTTGACTTATAGTGTCGGAAGAAAGGTTCTTTAAAGTCAGTAATAATCCAAAATCAAGATATGACTACAACAATCTCCTTCCCTTATGGAACTTACAAAAATGACCCAAGCTAGGCCATATGTAAATCCTAACCCTAATAAGGTGCGGCACTTTAACCAGACAAGAATCCTGAAAACCTAATAAATTTCTTAAAGGTGTTCCCTTCAAAACAAATCCAAAGTACAACTATGGGAATTTGTTAGTGGTACTAAATTCAATGATTTTTTTGTACATTAAAACACAACTGAAAAACTCAAGAGAAACTCTATCCTATAAGACTTATATTTTTCAATAGTCATTTTATTTGTGCTTACAACACTCATAAAAACCCCTACAAATTATGTTATTCATGGATAACAACATAAATGAATAAGCCCCACGGATCATAGATAATGTTAGCAATTGGGGCTGCATAGTTTAGACAGAGATGGGACCTGGATCATCCTCCATGATGGTGTCATTTTGGTATTCCCATTTTTTCCATTCACCATCACCTAATAAGATACCATCCTTTGATAAATGATCTGCAATTTGATTCTTCTCTCTGAAAACATGTTGGAAGGAGATTTCCCAAAATGTAAAGACAATTATGATCAACTCTTCAAAATAGGCCTAAGATATATATTCCTCGATGGTATGTGATATTTCATCCAGTTAATGATCAATAAAGAGTCACAAAAAACTTGAAGTCTCATGATGAACTTAGGCCCTAGAGGTTAATCCCAAACCATGGCCTATTAGTAAAAAAATATTCATGGTGTTATACATGCCAAAATGGCCATCATATCTCACTCACAATCCAAAAGATTCCCTCTATAAGGCCTATGTGATGGACTTGAGCCCCGCTCAGAGTTAAGGGTCATTTATGGGTGATTATGGTAAATGAAGGGTAATTAACGGTTGATTAGTGATCATTGAAGGGTAATTTGTGGTCAATTAGTTAAGGGTCATCTAGGGGCAATTATTAGGTAATGAGTTGTGGTAATTAGGGGTTAATATGGGGTCAATTAGGGGCTAGTTAGGGGATAATTAGGGGTTAAGACAAGGTCAATAAGGGGGTAGTTAGGGGATAGTTAGTGGCAATTAGGGGTCAATTATGAGTTAACTAGGGGTAAGTATGGGTCAATTATGGGTAAATTGGGTCCATTTATCCCAAGGGATAAACTAAACCAAGGTTTCCCGTGATGTTGGGAATTTAGTTATGTGCATGGTGTCATGTGCCCATTTCAAATCCTTGTGTGTGAGGCACACTAGACTACATCGATGGGTTTACTAGGGAATATGCCATATATCAATGTTTAGAAGCATCCCTTGGGTTTCTCCACGAGGTTTTCCTTCTAAAAAAGTAGGGACCATTTAGAGGGTATCAAGGGTTAATTAGTGGTAAGCATGGATTATTTAGGGGTAATTAGTGGTCAAGTAGGGGTCATTTAAGTGCAATTAGTGGTTAACTAGGGGTAATAATTAGGGGTCAATTATGAGGTTAATTAGGGGTTGATTATAGGGTAATTAGTGGTAAATTGTAGTACTCTTCAAGAGGATGGATATTGAGAACATACTTGAAAAACCCTCTTGAAACATATATTGTGGGGGGTTATAAAACCGTCCAAAAATACTCAAATAGTATATAACTATTAATTATGACTCATGGATAGAGCATTTGACCACCACATGGGCCCTGAATTTCTACCTAAGAAAGAGATATGTGCATAATTTTAAGGATTAATATATGATGGATTAGTTCATCTTTGAATATTGTAGATTAAAAGTAGGCCCTAGGGGGTGAATGATAAAATCATATTAGTTCATCTTTGAATATTGTAAGAATATTGAATATTGAATATTGGTATGATACCTTGCTTGGAAGAATACTTTTTGTACTCTTTACATCCCATGGAGGTCTTGGTGCTTTTGTTGAGCAAAGAGTAAAAGATATGGGGATTTAGGACTAAAAATAAGGTTGAGAAAGCTTTCTAAATCTCATGTCTAAGGAGGATTTGGTACCTAAAATAAGTAGTGGGCATATTGATACAACTAATTAATTATTTAAACATATTATATCCCGCCTAGATAAAATTTACCATAACTTTGGCTCACTTTAACTAAACATAAAGTTGGTCGCTTCGAGTGAGCCTTTGGGCTTCCTCGAGGAATTGTGGTCTTGTCTAAAATCCCAACAAACAGGATAAGACAAATGCTACCCAATCTCATATCGAAAAGCCAAATAATGCCCTTTATTAGTATCAGAAGTAGATATTTCAAAATAATGTTCTTGTATCTTAGTTGATCAATGAGCAAGATTACCTGAGATAAAGGTATGGGACAACATAAATTCGACAATAGACATATGCACTTTCTCCATGTTCTAAAAGGTTATCTAAATTACATCAAATGAAAATAAAGTATGTGAAGTTTCTTTGGGGTATCGATATATCGTAATATAATAATAAAAAGGTGTAAAAAATCCATGTGAGCCATCCATGATTTTCTTCTTAGACTATGTTCCATTCTCAGAGGTTAATGCCGGTCCACATGAAATGCAACATACCGAATTTGGCAAGGTTAACATGTTGCGTAAATGGTGCAATTGAAATTGTAACATTTTATTTCATGAATACTTTAGCCATAGGACACTTCTGCATCCCATGACCTGAGACTTTCCATAGTCCACAACAAAGATATTTGATAAAGTTTATCAAAGTCTATCGCATGGCTTCACAGTAGGTATAATGAAAAATAACACTCAAATATGTCAGTTCAAGGGCATTTCACATAATAAACGAAACTGCTTTAAACTTTAATAGAAATTTGACAAACCTCAAAAGAATTGTCAAAAATTGAAGCAATTATTCTGAATCTTTAATGAAAAATCCACCAATGCCATAAAACTTGATAAACTAACTGCTTTTTTCCTTGAGAGATATCCGCTTATAAGACCAAAGATGTAAAAACAATTGGTCCACTTCTTCAAAGTAACACTAAGAAAATTATTGAAATGCTTGTTGCTTCATTCCATTTTAAACCAAGACCAAAATTTCCTTAAGAGTACAAATAAAGTTATCTTTTGTGTTAAGATTGATATCCACTTCTTGTGCCTTGGATGTTCTTGGTAAAAATGAGGGTTTGGATGGGGGGGTGTCCAAAACAACCTTTTAGGGTGACATTTTGGTAGCACCATGACAGGTGGTATTGTACTACCTTTATGCAAGGGGGGTGTAGGGGGGGTGGGGGGGAACTGCTAAACCCAATGGCCATATCAGCTAATGTAAAACCCACAACCTCACAATGGCTAACAATATTTTTATGGTAAACACCTCACAACCTCTATTACTTCTTATTAACTTCAATATCTCAAGTCCTGTAGTATACATAAGTATTATGACATGTGTTATCTCTAGGGTTGTTTCACCATTTATTTTATTAGCTTTGATTGTCATGTGTTTTTATTTGTTTAAATTTTGCTTTGTTTTACACCTTATGATTGATTGAACGTCATTATGGTTTTCTTTTAGTATCCTGAATCATCAAAATCTTCATTCATTAGTCATGAACCTATGTATGTGCAAGAGATTGTATGTTATATGGTGAATTGTTGAAACTGGTAGCATTATCCAAACTGGCAGCATTTTATAAACTGGCAGCATTTCACTTACTGGCAGCAGAATGTCAAAAGGGCATTTCATTGAAAATTTTATTGTTTATTAATACCATGGAATGTAAAGGGATAATAAACTTTGGTCATATTCATAATTATTTGGCATTCGGTATGGACATGTTTTAAATGCACCCCTGTCCATGAAATGATGAGTTGTATGGTGTCATTTATGAAAGGGTACAACTGTTGTCATTTCGAAATTTGAACAATACATGTAATGAGTTCTAGTACTGATCGTGGCAGAATCAACTTAATTCACTCTTTTCCCCAAAATCTATCTCATTATTTTGCTCGTTAATTGAAGAGGGACATTCAGAGGGCTGTTTGTATACTGTAAATCTCCATTGGTTACGAGCAGCAACATGCGGGTTTTAAGCAGCTAGGGTTTGTTTTCAAACTCTAATGGCTTTTATGTTTAAGGGTCTGGATTACAGTGTATATACTTCCCTGCATCTCAGAGCACGCAGTTACAGCAGAGAATTTCCTGTTCGGGGCAGTGTAAAGGCCTTGTTGATTTGCATTTACTGACATAGGCTTAAGGGTAAGACCTACGACGATTCTTGGTTCCATTCTTACTATCATCTTCATTCTGTTAAGCCTGCAAATCAATCAAATTAGGATTAGCACAAGCATAGGTGCATTATTGACAGGCCAGAGCTAGCATGGAATGAAGACCGGCCACAGAGGTAACTACAACAAAGTGTGTTGTTTTGTCGAGGATTTAAAGCCCAGTCTGTCTATACAACAAAGTTGCAAATTTTTAGGGTTTTAAATGTCGAAGGCAGCCGACGAGGAATAACCAGAGGTTTTAGTGAACAGAAATCCAGGAGGCTTCGTTTGCAAGCTAGAGCCAAACAACACAGACTGGATAAAGCAATTTCCCAGGTCTGCCAAACTAATGCAAAAGTCTGGATGGTTTAATTTTTGTGAGAAATTGCAAGGCTACCATTCACAGGTAACCATGTTATTTATTGAAAATTATAGAGATGAAAGAGTGCAGCTGCAAAGCCTAATAGTCAGGGTAAATGAGGATTCTATTGCTGAGGTAATAGGCGTTCCAGCACAGGGGGAGAGATGGTTCAAACAACGGGATTTCCAAAGCGATTTCAGTGAATTTCTTATGTCAGGATGTAAAAAGCTAGATTGGAAAAATGGTGTCCACGTTAGCAAGATGAAGCCAGGATGGAATATTCCTTTGGAGGTGATACAAAATTACATCACATGCGATGGCAGGTATGACAGAGTATTAAAATGCCATCTAAAATTGTTAATGCATATTCATGGAAGTATACAGGTAAATATCCCATTTTACTTGTTAAAAAGCCTCCAAAAGATGATTTCCATAGTTCAAAATCATCCCGAGCATACTGCTCGCTCTGTCTATCACCAAGGCTTACTTAAACTGTTGATTTTAGCTCAGTTGCAAAAGGAAGAAAGAACATGGGAATCCCTGTTAACAAAGCTAGGATTTAAAGACAACCCTAAAGAGAAGGGCAAAAGAATGATGGATGATACTGAACAGCAAACAATAAGTCCTAAAAAACTAGTTCAAATTGCTGAGAAAGAAGAAAAACATACTGCTGAGAAAACCATCCAGGAAGGCTTGTGCCCTGAAGCCTCCTGCACAAATGAAAACCCAGAGAAACTCAGTGATATGCTGAAAAATATAGCTTCAAAGAATAAGATTTGTAAATAGTTATTCAAAACAGAGAAGCCAAGAACCAGGTTGAGGAAGAAGATGCAGGTAGAGGAAAGAGCAGCACATGAAGATGCAATGGATGTTGTGGTGATAGATGATGCAAGCAGTGAAGAAACTGTACATACAGCAAGGGACCAGTACTGTGTAGATAATGAAAAGTTTATTGATATTCAAGGCGTAGCAGGCACTATACCAGAAGCTTTTTGCATAGACAAGCAGGATAATCTAAATGATGGTTCAACATCAAAAGGTTTGCAGGAAGAAGGAGTCCACATAGGAGAAGAAGACTTGGAAATATCTCCTGAATTAAGCCATTGTAGGAAGTCTTTGCAGACATACCAAGAACAAACAAGATATCTGCAAGACATAAATGAAAAATTGATGTTGGCCAACAAAAGACTTCGTGAAGATCTGGAGGACAAAGAGACAGAATACCAAAAGTTGCTGATAGTTTCCAAAAATGTTCTAAGGGAGAAACGAGCCATTTAGAAGCAGTTGGAACAAGTCAAAGCTCAGAACAAGGAGGACAATAAGGATGCCAAATTCGTCAGACTACAGAAGCGTTCACAGGTTCTAAGTGACCTAGCTACACTAGCAGAGGCTTCTAGAAGCCTTTAGAAGTTAAATTGTAGTTTGCTTTTTGAACTTATGTTGTTTATTTGACACATATATTACACTTGTACTTTATTACTTTTCAAAAGGGATTGACTTCCCTGTTTTTGAGGAGGTTCGATCCTTAGATATAGGATCTTATGGTTAGTTTAAAGAAAACATTATTTTGTATTTAAGGAGCTCTCGAGAGGGAACTAAGGGTGGGCAATTTTGGAGTTATGAAAGCCCAGTTTTGATCACTGTCTGTATAACATAAATATTCTACAGCTTCAGTAACAGGTTCTATCTTGAATGAGCATGATTATGATTTGCCTATGTGTCTTATGAATTGTTTTTTTGGTAATTTATTATGCATATGGTCCATTGAATTCCATTGCAGTAATTCTTATTGTGAAATACAATTATCCTTATACTTTTAGAAAACAGAGGCAGTTTCACTTCTTGACTTTATGATCATAGTAACCTCTATATTGAACCTTGTGTTTGATTTTATGTTATACAGTTCCTGTTTGATTCTCTTGTAGCTCTGATTGGCCTACCAGCCTATTTCTTCAATAATTTTTTTATTTTCTTATAGCTCTTATATTATACCAACTTATTTCATTGATAATTGTGTGATTTTCAAATAGTTCTGATTTCATACCAGCTTGTTTTTCAGTTTGATTTCATTTGATTTGTACATTTTTGAAAAAGATTTCCTTAAGCTTGAACCCCTGTAGTCTAGGTTCAACTTTAGGGATAACAACATGCATCATCATTGTGGACATCGACGTTGTCATCATCATCAATGCCATATGGTACATCAACATCATCTTGATCATCATCCTCGTTATCACCGTCATCATTAGCATCAAGTACATCATCAGCAAAATCATCGTCATCATTGTTATTATGGTCATGCATATGTCATAAGTGTTAGTAATCACTCATCGACATTAGGATTCATGTCATGTAATTGTTAAGGTCATTTATATGTCGTTACAGTCATTTTGATGATAATAGGGTTGTTTAGATGTTGTTACAGACATTTAGGTGCCATTAAAATCAATTAAGAACCAAAAGTGATACCACATGCATAATCATCGTTGACATCCACATCGTCATCATCATCATACAATAAATCAACATCATATTCATTGTCGTAGTCATCATCAATACAATTGTGATAATAATGAGCAAAGAGCCATACTACCTCACAAGAATGAATTATATACTCTTATACTTATCAAATCATATCCATGCGCTCCATCATAATTATTGCAATGCATCATCATCATGTTGTTAGGGACAATCATATGCCATTAGGGTATATCAAATATTGTTGGGGACACTAAAATGCCATAAGAGCAATTTAGGTGACATTAAGGTAATTTAACACTCATTAGGATTAATCATGATCCAAAAGTTCCATGATTATGATCATTTAGGTTCCACTATGATAAATCAAGATCCAAAAGTACTATCACATGGATCATGATCATTGAAAATTGATATATCTAACGTTATGTCAGACATTTCTCGAACACAATTCCTAGCTCTAAACCTAGTGCAATTCCTAGCGCAGTTCCTTTCAAAATTTCTGGCATTATTCCAAGTGTTATGCCTAGATCTATACCTGGCGCGATGTTGGATTTTTTCTAGGCACAATTCTTGGATCTATACTTGGCGCTATATTGGATGTTTTTCCTTCTGAAATTCACGGCGCAATTCCTATCGCTAACCCTGGATTAATATATGGTGCTATGTTATTCGGAACATTTTTTGGGAGGCTATTTTTGGTGTTATATGGGATGCTTTTGTGGACGCTAATCGGGACATTAATTGGGATGCTAATTGGGATGCTAATTGGGATAATAATTGTGATGTTAATTGGGACGTTAATTGGGATGCTAATTAGCACCCAAAATAGCGCCAACTTTTAAAAAGGGACAATAATTGGGATGCTAATTGGGATGCTAATTGGGATTCTAATTGGGATGCTAATTAGGATGCTAATTGGGACGTTAATTGGGATGCTAATTAACATCCAAAATAGCGCCAACTTTTAAAAATGGGACGCTAATGGGGATTCTAATTGGGAAGCTAATTGGGACGCTAATTGGGATTCTAATTGGGATGTTAATTGTGATGCTAATTGGGACATTAATTGGGATGCTAATTAACATCCAAAATAGCACCAAGTTTTAAAAAGGGATGCTAATTGGGATGCTAACTGGGATGCTAATTGGGACGCTATTTGGGACTCTAATTGGGAGGCTAATTGGGATGCTACTTAGCGTCCAAAATAGCGCCAACTTTTAAAAAGGGACGCAAAAAATGCCATCTCGTGGAAAAGTGTCCACTTTGTCCAAAAAATGATGAAAATACACTAAAAGTGATAGTGGATGCTAAAAATGAAGCTAAAAGAGACGCTAATCACAGGGTTTTGTTGTAGTGAATTTCCATTAAATATACACCTGCTCATACAAAAAGTCAAATGGATTAACAATTTAAATTTACAAAACTTTTGAATTTTATCAGAGAAACTGGGTGTCACAATAGGTTTTGTTGGCTAGCTCCAAATGCCAAGTAATGCCAAACCCTAATGTGACCACTAGAAGCTACCAATTTATTTTTTGATCTCCCTACCTACTTAAACCAAATTCTCATAATGACCACTAGATGCTACCAATCATTTCTGATATCTCCTTACTACTTACATGACACTCATGCATTATTAATGTTGAAAGATGGAGAATTGAGCAATATTTCCGAAAAACTGCCAAGTACAACAACTTACAAAGTTACAGGGCTATAAAAGAAAAACAAAATAAGTAAGTGAGTAACAACAGATAGACACGATAAGATAAGATAATTTTATTGATGTTCAACAAATTACCACTAAAGTAGGCCAATGGGGCTGTTGAGAAAACAATCATAATACACACTCCCTTCCAGATAGGACATTCCATACATAGAAAAAGCCAAAAAATCCCTATTGAGGAGAACAATTGGTGATACATTTGTAGTCATGCTCTTAGGATAGATTGCACCTATGAGAAGTCCTCAATCTATCCCATCCTTGAGGTCTCAAAATATGGTCTAACCTTTGAGTAGCCTAGGGCAGAAAATAATGTGCAGTTTTTTTAATATCCACGTGCATAGTATCAACTTTAACAGAGTGTCTCATGCTCCCAATAATAGAAACATGCTAGAAGAATGATGAAATCAATATAGTGTATCAATTTATCTCTATAGTGATTTTCATTTGAAGGTAACCAATTCTATATGAATTAGGCCAAAGCATTTTGTATTAAGATACCTATGGCCTACTTTTGTGGTCATTCATTGGACATTAATAAAATTATCTTATCTTATCCTATCTTATAGACAATTTCCCCATTGATTTTTGTTTTACCTCTCCCTTGATCTCATAAGAGACCTACATTTGAAAATGAAATGCCCTTAAGTCTCTGCCTCTTGAAGGCAACAAAGTTCACAAGTATTTTGTTCTCCCAAGTGATATGATTATTGGTTTTAATTAAAATTTATGTGAACATACTTTAAGTTGGAAAGGATAGAACCTAAGGCCATGTGGTTGATGATTTTGTAAGTAGTATCATGAATGGTCAAGCAATTGAAATCTATAAAAAATGCTTTGATAAAAAAGTCAACACATAGCCAACAAACTTAGATGGAGCCAACCATGTCATTTAAACAAATATTTTGCAGATATCCTCTATTATTTGATTATTAACCATTAAATATACACCTGCTCATCCAAAAAGTCAAATGGCTTAACAATTTAAATTTACAAAACTTTTGAATTTTATCAGATAAACCGAGTGTCATAATTGGTTTTATTGGCTAGCTCAAAATTCCAAGTAATTCCAAATCCTCATGTGACCACTAGAAGCTACCAATTTATTTTTTGAT
Organism: Pseudotsuga menziesii; assembly: GCA_001517045.1. Classification (NCBI taxonomy): domain Eukaryota; kingdom Viridiplantae; phylum Streptophyta; class Pinopsida; order Pinales; family Pinaceae; genus Pseudotsuga; species Pseudotsuga menziesii. The sequence continues at coordinate 342,161 of LPNX010070072.1, read as the reverse complement.
CTCCCTACCTACTTAAACCAAATTCTCATATTGACCACTAGATGCTACCAATTCTTTCTGATATATCCTTACTACTTACATGACACTCATGCATGATTAATGTTGAAAGCTGGAAAATTAGGCAATATTTCCAAGCAAACTTCCAACTACAACAACTTACAAAGTTACAAGACTATAAAATCAAAACAAAATAAGTAAGCCAGTAACAATAGATAGACAAGATACAATAAGATAATTTTAAATTTCACTCTAGAGCTAGAATGATAGTTGAGTGATATGTCTAAGCTAGATATGGGATGGTCAAAGAACTCATCCAAGGAACAATATTACCACAATATATAGATTCACGGCTTCAAGCATGAAAGGTGACTACCGATTAAAAGTGTTGCATGCTCACTACGAGGATAAACCATTGTAGTTTCTAATAGGTGTGCAACTATGACGTTATTTATAGCAAGTAAATGATTTATGGAGGTGAAATTGGCCCTCAAAACACATCAAACAAGTAATTGTCCAATCAGAATGTAAGATGTCAATAGTGGTTGCGTGCCTCTATTTCTTTTTTGGATATTGAAGCCTCAACTGTTGTATTATACTCTTCTATAGTTCCTTTGCAAATTGAAATCAGGCTCCTTGAGGTGTTCACCTAGATTCATAAAATAAGCTCAGTCATTCATGTCATCCAGGTCAAGAACATTCCCAAAGCCTCACAAACCACGCCAAACAAACCTATAAGAGCAAGGGTGTTTCTCTTTATCAATATTTCATGTAAGACTTGACTTCAAATATGCTAAAAGGGGGGGAGGGTGAGTGGGGGATGACAAGTTATGGTGTTTATTGCCCTTTATACCATCCTTCAAAATTGTCTCACACTTAGCTCACTGTAATTTTTACCTGAGTTGGAAAACTTCTACCTGAATTTGAAACACCCTCCTCCTATCTGCTGCAAGAAAACCTCTTGTTGTTTACAATCCTATTTGAGTATCTTCCAGAACTTCACAATCTGAACCACATATACATAACTTGATTTGGGTCAAAGTAATGTCAATGTAGGCACACGTATGCAATCTCCTTGATGTTGTTTTACATTCCATTCAGATAGACTCAAAGGTATATGATGGTAACTATGACAACCTTCCCTACTACAGAGTGTAAATTTTTAGTCCTGGAAATACTCCTCTTGACAGTTTTATGTCCTTAATCTGAAGCTGATAATATGGACTTCCCAGATATGGAGTCTGGAGTGAAATAGAAACTTGAATCCATGACAAAGCAATAAATAAATATGAATCATCATATACTAATTGTATGCCATAATGTCTGAAGAAGACTGCATAGTGCAGAAAACTTGCAATTCCTAGTTGCTATAGTAGTACACCTACTGGATCAGAACATGTCTTTACTTTTATTTCAACGGGAAAAACAAATTATGAAGCTTAATAGAGGGGTAACTCTATCAAAATATTATTTTATTTATCCTTTTATCTAAGATGACAACACATACAAAAGTATCCAAAGGATACTGACCAGCGACCAAATATTAATACACAATCCTTAAACAACATGGAACAATCTAATATGGAGGATAATATTCATGTCTTCAGCCAGGCAATAGCAGCAAAAAAGTTGTGGAGGGTAGCTTTCAATGAAGGGCTATGGCGTAAAGTGATAATGAGCGGGTTTCTCATGTCTAGGCTCATATCCGTAAGGCTTAATTACAAGTAAGGTACACATGTGGCAACAAGTGCAGATTACAATTTACACCATCATTTCAACACTTCTAGAAAAATCTTGAAGAACAGTAAGCTATATTTCACTTTCTGGCAGCTTTATTGCATTCAGTGATAATTGAATTTTCTCCATGAAGAATGTGGACAAGTCCTCAGTGAACAACCTTGAACAACAAAAAATTTGCTTTTTATATCCAAAATGCAACAAAGCTTTTCATGTGTGATGCAAAACAATAAGACTCAAGAGGGAAACAATACAAAATCTCTAATCCTCCTCCCGGTGATGCTCTGGCAAAGTCTGTACATTCACACTTATTTGAATGGTTGGTTGATAAAATCAAGAAGTTGAATAGCCAAGATTCAGATTCTAGAACTCAAATTGGAGTCTCAGACATCTGTGGTTTTAAATGCTTTAAGAAAATCATATTTGAGCCACCTCGACAGTATTTTAATCACTGTTTCCTTAAAGTGGAGAAAGGTATTCCTGAAGATGATCCATGTAACCCAGAAATCCTGGTGGCATTCAGTTTGACATAAACATTATGCCAAAATCAATTATTGATTATTTTAATTAATAAATTGATGAATAATGGAGCAAATCCAAAATCATAAATCAATGGATTCTCAGCCGATTTGATTGAAATCAGTCAGATCTGAAGCAGATTGACTGGATCTGACAAATCCTTGACTGAAGGAGGTGATCAAATCAGATCCAAAGTTGATCTTGAGCATCCTTTATGAGGAATTTCGCCCTCTCTCTCTCTCCTCAACACGTTTTTGGCTCAACTGGATGATTTTTGGTGGATTCTTCAGTCAATAGGTTGAGGTGTCAGTTAGATCAGCCCCCCGATTGACAGTTGCACTCAGTGAGACTCAGATCTGGCTCAGCTAGACACAGATTAGGCATTGATGGACTCTCCATCAGTTGATTTCACTTGATTCCATGAGTAATTGCGCCCCCCTGGGCTGGATGGCCTGTAAATTATATATATCCAGGCACAACCTCCTCTTCCAAGCTAGTTAGAACTGGGATTGAGGTGCTGCTGCTATTGTATTGTTGTAATTCTCATTTGAAATAAAGAAAAGCTTTGGAGGCAATACGGTGTGGTGCCATTACATGTGTGGATGATTATTGCCATTGTTTTACTGAGGTAACTTGTATCTGTGGTCATTTTTTGCTATTTTCTTGTAGATATGTGGTTAAGATTGGTAATTAGCTTATTACAATCTTGATAGGAAAGGTGTTGTTCAATAAGTTTATTGACTGTCACTCTCCTTTGATGCATGTTTAGAGATCTAGATTTAGCATGTCCTATAAGCTTATATGCATGTTATCTTGAATCTCTTTGTATGTACTAATCGGATCTCACAAGTTTCTTGGCAAGTTCTTTGATTTCAGTTGAGTTGCAGGTTCATACTTTGGAGAGGATGCTGGTCTAGTTTTCTTCTTCATTCTCTTCAAAACATTTCAAAGGAATAGTCCCTTGGCATTCCACCTGAAAGCTCTACTATGGATCTTCAAGGAAACCAACACTCTTTCTCTCTCTTCCTCCTTTAAAAATTATTAAACTTTCCTCAAACTGGTTACTTTAAGGTTTCTTTTTAAATCTGGTATATCTCATGAAGAAAAGAATACATAGATCTAATTATCAATATCCCTTCAATTTTCTAGATCTTAGTTTCATTGTGCACATAAAGTTCAAATTCAGGAGATCTAGCTAAAATTGCCTTAGTTTCGCAAGTAGTTTATTGAAAAATTCATAGCTTGCTGTTAACATAGTTTCATTTGCTGTTCAATAATTTCAAATATTTTGCAATATCAGTGCTGTTAATTGGCTGCACATACAGCAGGCCAAGATCCCAAGGAAAGCTTGCTTTCCTTGGTTCCCTTTTCGTCGGTTTAGCTAGTTTAATTTCATTAATTTTTTGAGATAAAGTAGGCTGACCCAAAGGCACTCTTAAAGTGCTTTGGGGCATTTGTTATTCTAATTCACTCGCTGTCATTTAGCAGGTCTGACAGAGAAGAAAAGAAGCTACTGTCCAAAGTGGCTTTTGGAGCGCTCAAATCCCCCCAGGGGGCTCTCTTTTGTCACATAATTTGTAATTGTTTTGCATAAATTGTAATATCTTGGTTTCAGCCTGTATAAGGACCAAGAAAGCTCTATTTTATCAATGCTTTGATATTGTAACCTCTGTAATAAAATCATCCTTTGAATAGGCTCTTTCGAGCCCATTCCCCATCCCCCTTGGGGGGATTTGCGTCGGTGCCTTTTTCCTCTTTTTCTGCTTATTTCCTTTTACTAGAATTTATCTGATTGGTAGGGTAGTATATTTGATCTTGTTGTTAATTCCATATTCCATATTTTATTTTCAAAAGTAATCATAATACTTACCCCACGATTTCCCGAGTGACCCGCAAGGGGAAAGAGATTCGTGGTAGGATTAATCAGAAAACCGCATTTGTGTAGTTGTGTTATTTTCTCATCTTTTGTTTATTAGCATATTAAAATTAACCCCTCCTTGATTCCCTGATTGAGATCCACTTGGATCGAAAGAGGTTCTTGGAGGCTTTTCTTTTAAGCAAGAACACATCTTTTAAAACTTATTAAAATTTACAAGACTCAAGTGTGTATGCTCTGCACTTGGCTGCGG
>LPNX010070072.1:263478-337744 GCA_001517045.1 Pseudotsuga menziesii | reverse complement strand
AGTCAAGAACAAGGTGACAACCTTGACTCGAGACTTGCCCCCAAGGACACACCGAGTGGCTTGAATATTTTTGCCACGTGATCCAGGTGTGTGAAAAGGTGGCAACAGTGTCCATAACTGATTTCAGGCATTTAATGTTGAAACAATTATGCAAATGACCTGCCACCCATGTGTTTGATGATTGAAGAGGCTCTCAGCCTAAGATCGCCATCACGCTTCTTGTCATCCATGCGTTCAGAGGATGGAACATCTCTGGTCTAGAAGGATCATCCATGGCCTCCTCTGCTTAAACTATGAATTGTTACCATTCTGCGGCTTTGAAGAATGGAATGACTTGCATTCTGGAACCCACTATGTGCTCACCTCCGTTTGACACCACACCGTCCGTTGCGCTATGGAAGGGGCTGCATGCCACATCATACATGTTGATGAAGGACCTATGTTCAGGAAGACCAGTCATGTACATTTCCTGCACCAATACCACTCCATCAGTCACATGGAAGGAGGATTAGTTACAACACCACGACGCCCTACTCACACTGAAGAGGAGCTTGCATGCCATGTTCACAATGAAGAAAACCAGACTTACACCAAACAAGGGATATGCCTATGTACTGGCCTGTAAATAGTTTATTGCCTTTTATGATTGACTAAATTTAGAAGAGTAGTTGACCACTAAAGGGTCGACATGCTCAACCTCTTGAAAACAATATGTATATAAACACCTCCATACAGAGAGATAGGGGGTTGATCAATCCATTATATAGATAGTTAGTTTTCTTTGAAGGAAGGATATTATAACTATGTTCCTTCTATTTAATAAGAACTCTACACTTTGTTGTTTATGACTATGTGTGCAAGCATTTGCTAGGCATTATCCATGATTCCTCAGAGGGTCCTTTAACAATCTGTGGTTTCTATTTTCATACGAATTTTTGTTATCCCATCCTTACAAATAAGTAGTTTTATTTCTAATTTGTTTAGGTAGTTAAGTTCTTGCAATTATTTATTTCTCCATTTCATGTAGCATGTATCTGTTGTAGTTAATAAAATTTATACCATGCTATTAATGTAGTTTTTGTTTATAAATGGCCGGTCACTTATAGTTTGCTTTAAATCCTTTCATTCTTAGCTTATTGTTCAATCTTATTTACAAACATATAGAATAGGTTGTTTTTATCAATTTAAATAGAATTTAAATAAGCACATAGAATAGGTTTTTTTTTATCAATTTTGATAGATTAAGTTCTGTTTATTCCTGTTATAAGTTTATGCAATTTAAATTCTAGTTTGTTTATTAATATGCAATGATTTTCATCTTTTTGTGTATTTGTCTTTGTTTATTTCACTGTTAAATACGATGATTAATTAGGATTAAATTCTGTCTTTATGCATCTTGTTTTCATATGCACAAAATCAGTTGATGATTAAATGATTTATTTCTGTTTTTATTATTTTCTGCATCCAGCCTCTCATTCGGACTGTGTGATTGGACTGTCATTCAGGCCCTCCTTCCATACTATTGGCCAGCCTTCCATCCAACCTTTAGTGTTCTTAGTTTATTTTTAAACCTGTTTTTAGTTCTGTTTATTTGCCTTTTTTATTATGCTCTAATTGCAGTCATTAGATAATGATTATGTTTTTATTTGAACCGTAGATTACATTGTTTAAAGTATTGACTAAGTTTTATCCTTAGTTTTCTCTTTCCAACTCATGGTTTCAGTTATGCGTTGTGATTTTGTTCCTTTTAATTTGTGATTTTCTTCTTTAATACTGTTGTAATGTTTTGAAATTATGTTTGATTTATTTCTTTGTATAAGGATTTGTAGGGTTAGGTGTGTTAATTGCTAGCATACTAGTATCTTGTCAATTTATCATAGTGATTAGACCTATTCCTTTCACTTTGTGATTATTGAAAAGACTTGTAGAAAAGAACTTAAAATTATCTTTATTAAGTTTTCTACTTTCTTTTTATTTAATTATCTGTATTAAGCTTTCTAGTTGCTTTTTATTTAATTATCTTTATTAAGCTTTCTACTTGATTTTTATTTAGTTTTCTTTATTAAGTTTTCTACTTGCTTTTATTTATTTAGTTTTCCATTTACTTATTAGTTAAGTCTTCTTCGAACCCCATCTTTTCAAGTAGTTGTTGATAATTTATTTTTTAGCATGAAATTATTTGTTTATAAATTATCTAGTTGTTGTGATTGTATTTTCAAATATGTACTTTCTGTGAATAGTTAGCTCTTGAATTTATTTAATAGGTTTCGTAGTGGTTATATTCTCATTTGTTAGTTGAAATAACATAGTCTGATATTATCCTAGTCTGATGTTTTGTTTTAGCTCAATCACATTAATAATTAAATTATTAGTAGTTTGACTTGGTTTTCATTTTGAAATATTTTTCAATCTTTTGTTTATTAAGGAATTTCTACAACTCCTTAGGAAACCCTCTACCTTCTCATATATTTTGCAACAACTCGAAGCCTACCAACCCCGGTCGATAATTAAATATTAGGTGTATTTAAGATAGTAGAATACATCCAAACATTTTGGTATTAATCTAGTTGAGATAACACCCAACAAGTATTAAAACAAAATTAGCAATAACATTCAAGAAACAAAAACAACTTGACGCACATTCAAGCAAAAAGAAATAAGGAAAATAATAAAACTTTAATAAATAACCTAAAACAATTGAACTTTAACTTTAATGTTAAACAAAACTAACATCTAAAAATGACAGTCAAAACATAACTCAGACATTAACAAAACAAAACTAAAAACAATCTCAAAATACATAAAAACACTAAAAATAGAACTAAGGGCTAAATGATAGACTGAACTGTTGGTCTGAAAGGGGTGGCTGAATAACAGACTAAACAGGTTGTCCAAATGAAAGGATACACAGTTAAAATGGTAAAAACTAACCTAAATGAATTAATCTTCAGCTGAAGCCATGCATATGTAATTATAATGCATAAAGCAATAAACAAACCTACTTACTAAGTAAATCTAACAGTAAAATAAACTTAAGCAAATTCATAAACATAAGCATAAATAAACCATTGCATATTAATAAACTGAAATGTAAATTGCGTAAATGAAATAGACAAAATTAAATCTACTTAATTTGATAAACAGCAATATAATTTATCTAAATTGCAAATAAACTGAACAATAGACTTAAAATGAAATGACTGAAAGCAAAGATGGAAACAAACTATGTACGTAGTTAACTATCTAATTCAGAAATCAAATTGCATTACTGAAATAAAACAGAGTGTGAATTAAACTAGCTACAACAAAAATGAAAGAAATAAACAAGAAAATAAACCTCTGGTTGATGAGTGGCCCTCTCAGCAATCAGGGGTGATGCCTGGCTAACTTCTAATTAAACGCAATCTTCAACAGCAAGACATACATCTCTTTATTCAGATGGTGGAATAGAAATACAATGTTCAAGAGTAAATCACAACACGAACTCTTCTCCTAACTCTGCTAACTGACTGATTTTTCTAGATAACTCCATCTCTCTCACAGAGGCTACTATATATCATGATTTATAGGGATGAACAAGTCGACCTTTTAGTGGTCAACTGCTCTCTAAATTTAGTCAATCTTAAATGCGTTTAACTAATCATAGGCCACCTCATAGGCATCTTCCTTCTTCAGCGCAAACGGTCTTCAAAGGTGGCACACATGATTCTCTTCAGCGTGAACGATATGTAGAGGTGGTGCATAGGTTCCTTCTTGAGCACAGCAGGTGACTGATGGCGAACAGAGGAGAGCACAGTGGTGAATCTTCTATAGCATGGGTTGAATGCATCAATCCAGCGCGTGGATGGTTGATGTGGTGGCGAGCAAAGGAGAATGCAGGCTGGCAAACATCTAGAACATAGCTTCATCACCTAGATGCATGGATAACAGTTTGTTTGCAGCTGTTTCACATTTTAAATGCCCGGAATTAATTCTTAGCAGCACACAGTCTGATGGGCGATCTAGACAGAGAGCTGAATGAGAGGCTCGGTTATGAGCTGGATACGCTAGGAATCGATATAGGGTGAATGGAGTTTCTTTCTATTGCTGCGCTTCAGTGTTTTGGTCTACAACAAAACATCTCAACATCTGGCAAACCACCAACGAGTTTCATGCAACGAGCTAGATGACGAGCTAGACGTCGAGCTAGACATGTTGTGCGAAGGGCAGGCTAAATGCATTCTATTTATTAATTTATCCCAAAAAGATTATAAAGTATGCAAACAAATATATAAATCAGTTAATATATCAAATTCACTTTAATAATGTTATTTTTAATTAAGGAAACCACAAAAAATGATAAATACAAATATTTCATGTAAACCTTAAATACACTCATACTTGAGGTTGAATAATGATCTACGTGTCATAAAATATACAAAAGATAATAAAATATGTGTTTAAATGAATAATTTAATTGCCAAAAATGATAACAAATATAGGATCAACATTCCCCCAAACCGGAGAAATGTCAGGTCCCACTGAGCAAAAAGAAAGAAAAACAATTTAGGAAGAAGGTGAACTAGTAGTTGCCTTCAACTTGGCAGATAAATAAGTTAATTTAAAATTCACTCTTCTAACCTGTAAAATAACATATCTTTCATGTCACACATTGTATGAAAAAATTTAAAAATGACTTTATTGGGTTTTCAACAGTTCTCACGTTCAAAATAATTCTATCATTTATAAGGTTTAAAATTAATTCTACCATGTCCAAAGTAAAACTTTGGGCAAGTTGAACATATAACACAAAAACATAGATTTCATTTTAAATAATAAAAAGATTGATCATTTTCATGCATGATTGGGTAAGAGAATAGAATTATTAACAGTGAAATGGAAGTAAAAACTATTTTCCCAAAAACAAAATTTAGTTAGCAAATTTAATGTAAGTTCTATAATATCGCCATTTTTCTCAGATTGCTATTTGATATTTCATTTTCCTTCATTTGATTATTCATATGGTAAGACCATATTGAATTTTGCCGTAAAATATGCTTCAATCTATAACCAAATTCCACTGTTTACATTCCTGAAAATACTTATCATTTGTTAGAGATAAATAGATTTGTCATAAAATAAAAATAATCTAATTTTTTACAAGCCAAATCCATCATCCCCCAAACCAAATAGATGGTGTGTCCTCAAGCCATATGGAGAGAAGAATTGAATGTTCTGGAAAAATAGAAAGAGTGCGAGCATGCTGTGAATTTTTTTTTTTTTAAACTAACTAGTAAATGGAAATGGTTCAGAAATGTATATTCATGAAAAAAAACAGTGCTTAGAAAGACCATGTAAATGAGAATATTATAATCAAAAGAATACCATAGGAAAAACTGGCCATCGATGCCTCATTGTAAATATATCTTGTCATCATCAAGTATTTTAAGTGTACCCCAGAGTGTGTGAGATTTATAGCTATAGGCCCCATTTCTAAGATAATGACATCTTAGATATATGCAGAATGAGACGCTAAGGACAACGTCAACTTAGAGCCATTCTCAAATGACATTATAAACAATTGGCCATGACATAATTTTTGAAGAATTTTTCATGTATTATCACTATTTTATGAACTATGTGCATAGTGGTGTATTAACCAGATCTCATTTACCAGATATTGCCCTGCTACCAGCAGGCTTGTTTAGTACCCTGACGGGTTTATCTTGGTACCATGCAAGCATGGCCATGCTGCCAGCAAGCATGTTTAGTAGCCCCATGGGTTTAGTTGCATTTATCAAGCTTCCTGTCGTAAGGTTTTTACTTAGCATTGACCCGCTGCCAGCAGCCTGTTCAGTACCCTGACAGGTTTTCCTTGTATAATGATATTAAATATATGGAAGCAAATTGGTACTAGAGCGTGTTAAATCCTTCTAAACACATAATTCAATTGATTTCAAAATAAATTTATAAGTAATTTCATAATGGCTAGACTCATAAAACATGTCAAAAGAGAATAACTGAAAGTTGTTCTTTAACCTAACAGTCCTTCCTCTTTATAAAGTAAAGTAATGTTCCCCACAGATAAAAGTTCCACTTACTGTCGAGTTATCACCAAAATAATCAAGAGACAAGTTTTCATAACAAGTATAAGATGAACTAATAATCCATAGGTAAAAAATATGATAACGAAAGTGGGTCTTATCGAGCAATTTTTTTAAAAGAATAAATCAGAAATATACATGTCTGAATCAAAATACCAAAAACTATATGAATCATAACAGAATTGGTTAAGTATGATATACAAAGGATTGATATAAAATATTTATCCATATAAGCTGCAAATTTCGAAAGCACCCCAAAAGGATTAAATCACCTAATGAGTATTTAGCATACTTTCTTTGTCCAAGTAATATTCCATTAGCTGCTCATAGAGATAATATACTTGTAATCAAACTACAAAACCACTTGTTATATGATTCAATTTATTCATAAAAAGGCAAAAGAGTCTTGTATAAACAATCTATTAGAAATGACTCTTATTTATTCAAAGCAACAAGCACATATTTACATATATACACAAGTGATAATAACCCAAAATATTTTTCAAGGATCAGGAGAAGGAGGAATATCTACCCCTTCAACTAATTCCATTTCATTTTGTTGCAAAACATTTTGTATAAAATCATGTTCAGATGTCGGTTGGTGATAGAGCCTAAGTTTATGTCCATTTACTACAAAGGAAATTTATGGGCCATCAATTGTTTTAATTTTTACGGATCCATTGTCAAAAGCTGTAACTACTTTGTATGGACCCATCCAATGGGTAGCTAATTTCCCTTTAAAAATTTTAAACCGTGAATCGAATAGTAGTGCCCAATCTCCAGTATTAAACTACTTTTGCTTAATAAATTTATGATGCCATGTTTTTCGTTGATTCTATATTAACATCGTTCTTTGAAATGCATCTTGTCTAATTTTGTCTAACTCATTAATCTGTAATATTCGTTGTTTATGTGCTTCATCCAAATTCATACCTAATTATGTTGCCATATGAAAAGTTTTAACTTGAAATTCAATAGGTAAAAGGACTTGTTTTCCATACACTAACTCATAAGGGGTATGTCCGGTAGTGTTTCTCCATGTAATCCTATAGACCCATAAAGCCGTTGGGAGTCTATCTGCCCAATCCTTATGATGTAAGTGAATGGTCTTAGTTAAAATGGATTCTAATACTTTATTAGTTGATTCTACATGACCATTATCCTAAGGGTGATAAGGTGAAGATTTGCAATGTCGGATGCCATATTTCGTAGTAAGTTCTTTCATTAATTTAGAAGTAAATTGAGTACTGTTGTAATCTCACAGATCACATAAGGTTACCAATAATACATACTAAAACATACATAAATATAAACAGAGACAAGAGATAAGAACGGATAGAATGGAACAGATTATATTATCACAATGAGTTCATACAAGGCACAGAACTGAACTGAGTTCTTTGCTTGGCTCAACAGCCTAATATATACAATTTGGAAACAGTTACAACATAACTACCTGTCGGTTCGGTGAACCGAAACGACTGTTAGGTAGCCGACTTAATTAACTAGTTTAGTCGGCCGTCCGACTTGGTCAGACCATCGACTTAGTTGGCTGATCGACTAAGTCGGTCTTCGTTCAAGTCGACTTCGTCGACTTGCTCCTTCTACATATCCCCCACAAACAAAAGGTTTCTTCATCCCGAAGAAACAAGGAGGTACAAAAAATAAAATTTTTGTTGAATCCTTCAACTTTGCTCTGGCTGTGGACTGTGCAGATGAATAGTCAGTCTCTTATGGACACATACCTCAACAATGGCTAGAGCTGTGATGGCCAGATGATGCTGGAAATCGGTCCATGTCTGCAAGGCTTTTTGGATGTCGATCATTAGAGTAGTTAGACTTGATAGTATCGACATCTTTTCGGCCATGGGCATTTCTGCAATGTGCTCCATGTTGGGACCCAACAGTTGGTTTTGTTCTTCTGCAGCATCGAGGAGTCATTTCATCTGCGGACAGATGTTGTCGACCTTCTCTAAGTTTGGAAGGGCTTGCTGAACCCACTGATGAGCCTCTCGTTCGAGCTTCTGCAATTTGGTGGTCTCCATCACAATCTGCTCTTCAATGGTCTGCCTCATTTCTGCTTCAGTCGACTTCCGGCCCTCCAAGGCCTGAATGCCTTGTCATGTCTGCCTAGTCTGATGATAGACTTGCCCATAATGGGTAGGCCAGTCTCTTAGTACTTTCTCAGTGACAATGGACTCCTCCATATGGTCCTGTAAAACCTTGTAAGCCTCCGAAAAGGCAGTGTGCTGTGTCAGGAGCAGTCAGGCAGTTTCCTCTTGTTGTTCTTCTTTAGTCTCGTGGCGATGGGTCTGGATGGTCGACACCATGCCCTCAAAAAGCTGATATGCCCTTTCTAGAGGTCGATCTGTGTCGACTTCGAGAAGGCCTGGTATCATCGTCTGTGCAAGAGCTCTGCATCTGCCGAGAAACTCGACTTCTTCTGCATTTTTGGCGACCAGCTCTTGGGTTTCCCGATCTGCCCTTTTCTTCGACTCCTTAGCCACAGTTTTGAGGAGTTGGACGACCTCTGTGTCGGTCAACGAACTGGCATCTTTTAGGCTTATCCGCAAGGTGGATGGTTTGGGACGATGCTGTTTCTGCTGCTGCTGTTTGTCTGTTGCTTGCTCATGGGTACCTGCAGTAGTGGAAGTTGGGTCTGTAGTTGGTGGAATGGAAGTCGAAGGTGTTTGTGTTTGAGGAGGTGAAATATAAGTCGGGGGTTTTTCTGTGTGAGGAGGTGGTATGTCCACTTCTGGTGGTTTTGGCTGAGAATCAGGGGGTGGTGGAGGTGGTCGGGATGATGGTGGTGGAGGTGGGGATGGGGGATTTGATGATGGTGGTGGTGATGGAGTGGAGGTATGGTCCAGGGTCAAGAGAGTGGCTTGAATCTCTGGAGGACTGCCGTCGAAAGAGATCGCTGCTTCAGACGGTGACGTGGGTGGTTCGTTCTATGACTCAGGATCAACCTGCTAAGTGACAGACTGACTGTGTCCTATGATGTTGCTCTCGTCATTGATCCTGGTAAAAGTTGTCGTTTCTTGTGCATAAACCTGTTTGTGTATTTTGAGAGGAGTCGTTGTCTTTATTTTCTGGGCTGACTTAAACAGTGAGGGCAGTGTCGCAAAGAAAGCTCTAAGCTCAGCGTCCTGGCTGACCCTGGCTTTGAGTGCCTCCAGGATTGCACGTTCATATTCTTCACTGGGGCTGCCCAACCCTTCTGTCGGTGCTTGTTCTTCGACTACGAGTGTCGGAGATGGGGGTGGTGGGGTCGACACAAGGTCGACGACATTTTCAGGCGTCGTTTGTCTTTTGGCTTTCTTGGGCCAACCCTCCGAAGCGCCTGCCTCGATATAGCGTTGAAACTGGGTTTCAACTGACACTTTATTTGCACGGGTGTCTTCGACAATGTCGACAGCTGCAGCTGCTAACTCCTCCTCATCGTCGGACGAGTCAGGAAGGATAAGCTTGCACTTAGCCCGGCCTTGTTGTAGTTTTTGCTCCTTGACCTTCTTCCTGGCGACAGCTATCTCCTTAGCCAGCTTCTTAATGATGCTTCGGGATAAAGCATATTCAGGGTCGGCTTCGTCGACTTCACCTGTGGGTAGTTGAGCTGGGTCGACTGTTGCTGGGGCCGAAGCTGGTGCTGGTGCGGGGGCCGATGGAGGTGTCTGTTGTATTGTTGGTTGTGGTTGTGCTGCTGATTGTTGTTTGACTACTTTAGCAGTCAGAGGTTTGATAGTTAGGTGTACCCAAACAGTGGGCACAGTCAGGGTATCCTCCGACACAAATGTGCTGATGTACAGATTGAGCTCGTAGTACTCCTCCTTCTCCTGGTCGGTAAGAGGCTCGATAATGGAGAAGACGACCTGTTTGGCAGCCTCTGGGAATGGTATCTTCGTCTTTTCCTGTCGACTCAACTCTCGGAATATCTGGTCGACCGTGGGGTAGTAGTCGAGGTCATGTGCTTTGGGGTCCTGACCTCGCATGTACCATACTGATGTATGGTCAAGTTCCAACTGTATATGGGAGTCGGCAGGGAGGTTTCGTCGAATATTCTGGGGCACCCTCCACCTCGTCGTACGGACCTTCAACTGCTGAAGCCAAGTGTCCAAGAAGACTTTCCCTTGGGCCAGCTCATGCAGGGTTCCTTTTTGTGAGAAAGGTTTGAACCTGTGCATTTCAAACCTGGTCGGCTCCAGGAAGACTGGACTGCCTTCCGGACATATGTGATACATAACAATCCAGATGATAAGGGATGGGAATTTGATGATACCTCCGACCTCTTGGCAGCGCTCGCATATGGTTTTAACCAGGTCGGTGACATAGTCTCCCCATTGGTAGACTCAACCGTCTGTGGCGATCGTGTCTACAGCCTCCAGCATCTCCAGTTTAAGGTCGCTGCTTCGACCGGCCAATGTAAGGGTAACTGCGATGATTTTAGCCACAATTTGTGGCATCCTTGTCGCAATTTGGCCTATCATCAAGCCCTTCGAGTTTTTCCCAGTGGGTGTGCCCGTAAGTTCTTGGACCAACCCTTCTTTGATGCCGATAGGTACAGGACTGCCTTTGTTCGACAGACCCGTAAGCTTGGAGATCACCTCCCCGGTGATGTCTATTGGTTGGTCGAAATAAAACCAGCCATTGTGGTAACGACTGATGATAAATTTGACTGCTGCCTCCTTCGTCCCACCAAAGCTGGCCATCAATGGTGCGTTAGGGTACTGGAAAATGCTGATGTTTTGGATTTTCTCAACGGCCTGTGTCATTCGGTTGTCGACAAAGGCCCACTCTTGGATCTCTTGCCAGAGTTTCTGAAATGGGCCCTCCTGGACCTTCGCATTTTTGATGTTCTTGAGTCTGTTGAGCAAGGGGGTGTCCTCGGCTTGCAACTCCTTTGCCTTGGCCACAGCTCTGGTTAGTTTCGGTGCCATTATGTTGGAATGGTCGGAGTTTGGACAGAGTTCTTGTGCTTTGGTCGACTGAGATGGCAGGTGCTCTGATGAAAATGGGTGTGGTGAATGAACCTTCGGCGGTCCATTATTTATAGGCGTGGATGGGGTTGAGTGTCGAAATGGGTGTATTAATGGTGGACTTGACAGTCCAACTGCAATACTCCAGTGCGACTTAATGGAGGAATTGTTTCGGTGCTTGAGGTCATCAATGCGTGATGGGACATTCGAGGTCGACGGTCGATGTCGTGGGTGAAAACGGTCGGCTTGACTGGTCGACGAAGATGGTCGATGGTAGTGATGTCGGTGGTCGAGGTGGTGAGTTGCTGTCATGGTTTGTTGTCGAATGTGTTATTTGGTTTTTGGAATTTTTCTGTCTTTTTATAGGTTTTGGTTGACGGTTAAGGTCGTTATTTGATTTTTTATTTTTTATTTTTTATTTTTTTGTAGCGTTTAAGTCGGACTCCATTAACGAGCTTCTGAAATACTAGGCCCTGTAATGTTTTTAGTCGAACTGAACCGTTGGGATGTATTTCTTCGACAATGTAAGGTCCCATCCATTCGGTGTGTAATTTCTTGGGTTTACCCTTGACTCGACTGTTATACAGTAAAGCAAGGTCGCCGACCGAGAGGTTTTTGTTTTTGATGTTACAGTCGTGCCAGGCTTTCTGTTGTTGTTTGTGAATTTCCTGATGTTGAATAGCCATGAGTCTGTGTTCTTCCAGCTTAATTAGTTGAAATAATCGATCCTGTCTTGCATGTTCGACATCAAGATGTAGTAGTTGAGCTACAATAGGGGTTTGTTGTCGGAAATGTAGGGGGACGACTGCTTCTTGTCCATAAACTAGTCGGAAGGGAGTTTGGGCGGTCGATCGCTTATAGGCTATCCTGTATGCCCATAAGACTGCAGGGATTTTCTCGTCCCATTCATCTTTGTCGGTACTGCATATTTTAGTTAACCCTTTCGTCAATGTTTTATTGAAAGCTTCTATTGCACCATTCGACTGAGGGTGATATGCTGTAGTTCGTCGATGGTCGATATGAAATTGGTCGGTTAGATGTGTGATGGTTTTGTTAATGAAGTGGGTTCCTTGGTCACTGATCAATGTCTAAGGACATCCAAATCGGGTGATGATGTTTTCATATATAAATTTAGCTACGACCTCACTTGAACATGTATCGACAGGTTCAGCTTCTGCCCATTTAGTAACATACTCCACTGCAGTGATGATATATCTGGCACCTGATCGTCTTGCTGGTATAGGAAATGGTCCTATGAAGTCTATAGCCTAGATTTCAAAAGTGAGACTAGGGTTTACAGATATCAAGGGAATTTCTGTGCTCGGCAGAGGTCGACCAAGTCGTTGGCATCTGTCACATTGACTAACAAAGTTTTTGCAATCTCTGTGGAGTGTCGGCCACCATAATCCTGACTGTTGGATTTTCTTGGCAGTTGTGTCTGCTTGGAAATGTCCTCCTGCAGGTCCATAGTGTGCTTTGTGCATGATCTGGTCTCGTTCATGGTCGATTACACATCGTCTGAGAATGTCATCTAACCCCATTTTGTATAGAAATCTATTGATGAGGCTATAAAGGGCAGCCTTCATAGCTAAGATTTGCTTTTTCTTGGTGTTCAGACCTTCTGGTGCCTGGCTTGTCTCTAGGAACTGAGCAATTTCTTCTAGTTCTTCTGGGACTGCTTCTATACGAAATAAGTGGGCATCTGGTAGGTCGTCATCTATTCTAGTCGGTTCCTCCCCTGTGTCGATACGTGATAGGTGGTCGGGTCCGACATTTAGCTTCCCTGGTCGGATAACGACTTCAAATTCAAACTCTTGGAAAAGAAGCAGCCATCTACATATTCTTCCATGATGAAGGGGTTTATTAACAAGATACTTCAAGGCTTGATGGTCGGTGTAAAATACGAAGGGGTTGGCTAGCAGGTAATGTCGATACTTCTGAAGTGCAAAGACCATACCTAGGGCTTCTCTTTCGGTGGTCAAATAGTTTCTTTCAGCCTTATTTAGTTTTCGACTACTGTATACGATAGGGTAGTCCATCCCATCATCCCTTGGTTGAGTAAGGATGGCTCCGATTGCGATGCTTGATGCATCAATATGTACATGAAATTTAGTCGACCAGTTTGGAAATTTAAGTATGGGTGCTTCGACCAGTTTTCTTTTCAATTTGTCGAAGGATATTTGGCATTCCTCCGTCCATATAAACTCCTAGTCGACTTTTAGCAATTCCTCCAGAGGGTAAGTCATATCTGAATAATGTCTGATGAATTTCCTGTAGTATCCTGTATGGCCCAATAACACCCAAACCTGTTTAGGGTTTATTGGGGGCTTCAGGTCGAGGATGATTTTAATTTTAGCAAAGTCAACCTTGATCCCTTCCTTATAGACAATATGTCCGAGGAGTATGCCTATGGGTGTCATAAAGATACATTTCTTAATATTCAGGGAAAGTTGTATCTGTCAACATCTTTCCAGCATAAGCCTGAGCCATGTGCAGTGATCCTTCAGGGTGGAGTAGATTGTCCAGTCGTCAAAGTATACTGCCATGGTTTTATAGATATATTCTTGGAATGTTTTGACAACAATTCAAGAGAATACTGCAGGTGCATTCTTCAACCCAAAGGGCATAACTCTATAGGCAAAGGACCCAAATTCACATACAAAGGTTGTTTTCTTCTGATCCTCTTTTGCTATGGGTACTTGATTGTAGCCTGAAAATCCATCTGGAAATGAGTAACATTCATGTCCTGCAACTTCATTCAAGATTTCATCAGCATAGGGGGTGGGGAATGGATCTGTGAGTGTGACTTTGTTGAGCTCCCTAAAGTTGACACAAATTCTTAACCTGGTCGGGTCATGTTTCTTTGGTTGTATGACCATGGGACTTTCCCATTCCGACTGGTCTATAGGGTAGATGATCCCTGCTGCTAACATGTTGTCTATTTGCTTCTTAACTATCTCCTTGTACTTGTGAGCTAGTTTATAAGGTCTTTTCTTGACAGGTCGGACATCGGGTTTCATCTCTATTTTCATTTCACCCATTTCCTGAACTAACCCTTTGAGGTCTTTATAGTCTCTGTCAAATACATCCTGGAATTCTTTAAGTAAGGTCACTATTTCGGCGGTCTGTTGTTCACTCCAATAGTCACCAATCTTTGCGGTTTTTGGACGGTCGTCATTTGAAATGTCGACCTCTTTAGTTTTTACCTTTGCATCTAACCACTCCGGTGCTTTTGCTTTGTTGATCGGTTGGCTTCCTTCTGTGAATTGTGAAAATGTAGCAGGGAAGTCGGCTGCAGTCATTGTCGATGTCTGGTTTGTCGTTGGTCATGACCCTTAGAATTGAATAGATAGGTTTTGTAGTTTCAGCGTGGTTGGTTTTCCACCTGAAGCTCTTGCCTTCTGTTTGTTCATTTTCTGACTGTAACTGGGTTGACTCGACTTTTGATCCGGTGTGGATGGTGTTACAGTTCTGGATCTGGCGATGGTTTTGATAGGGTAGTTTTTCAGTCGGTTGGAGAAAGTGTTGTATTTGTGTTGCTGGCACGGCTAAGTGTTTATTTTGAGGTTCGAACTTAAATTATTTAATGAAATTTTCCTTTAGATCATGCCAGAAGAAGGTTTCTCCCCTAGCTTCTTCCATCTTATACCACTTACTAGGTAAGTCGTCGAGGGTTGATGGGAACAAGTGTGGCCAGGCTCTTTCATCCTTATGTCCAAGTCTTCTCCACTCTTTTTCACAAGTCCTAATGTGGTCTTCTGGGTTTTGGCCTTGTGTGAAGATAGGGATTTGGGCTTCCTGTGTTAACTTTTTCCCTCCAAACTGTTCGACAAAGTAAGTTGAAGCAGTGGTCCAGGTCTGTAGTTTTGACTGATGGGTATCCCACCATCTAGCTGCTTGACCTGTGAATGTTTCCACTAAACTTTGAAGTCGGCCATGTTCTCCAATGTTTTTAGATACTTGTTCGACATGTAGGACTAAGGATTCCCTTTCCTTATACCTTGGTTTTTGTGGGGTATTTACGTTGGTCGGTTGTAAGGTAGGGCATTCTCTGAGTTTCTTTTCAAAGATCTTAGAGATAATTGAGACTACAAAGCACTGTCAGGTGGGTTTTTTTTGTACTTTTTGTATAGTCCAGCACCCTCTTGCTTGTGTTTCATA
The DNA here is from genome assembly GCA_001517045.1 of Pseudotsuga menziesii. Taxonomy (NCBI): domain Eukaryota; kingdom Viridiplantae; phylum Streptophyta; class Pinopsida; order Pinales; family Pinaceae; genus Pseudotsuga; species Pseudotsuga menziesii. The sequence goes on along the minus strand of LPNX010070072.1, from coordinate 322,527 downwards.
ATTTTCCATCTCCTAGTCATATAATTCAGCATCTGAATTATAGCCAACTGAGTCTGGGTTACCTAAGTAAATTTCCCCTTGGGCGTTTGGTTCTGTATAGTCCAGATTGTTGTGGATCTATATTGTCGATGGTCCACTGGAACTTTGCGTGCTCAGGTCTAACTCTTGGATTTCTTCTAAAGCTGTATGTGGCAGGGGGGGTGCTCCTTCATGTGTCGGTAAGAGCAAGTGGATACTCCAAAAGGATGGTGCCATTTGAAAGGTCACCCAATTTCCTTCGAGCGGTCGACATATAACAAGATGTCGTCCTGGGAATGGTTCGTCACCTAGTCAGCTCCAGATAGTAATGTCACCAGCTTGCAGTCGGAGGTCGTCTTCAATAATAGTCTGTATTGTGGTACGCGGATTTACTGGGGAAAGGGTTACTCCTTGGTCGGGGACAGTTATTTGGAGAGCTTCAGGCTGCTCTATCCACACTTCTTCTTCCTTAGGGGCCACCTCCTCTTCTACGCTATCTCCGTGTCAGTCATGACCCGACTCTGGCAGAATCTCCTCACGGTCGGTCTCCCTAGGGTTTTGTCTTTGATGCAGTTCTGCTGCTCTTTCTCGTCTGGCTTCCCTTCGCTGCTGTCTTTCATCCCTTTCAATTTTCTTAATGTCCGACATACTTTCCTACAATACTATACCGTCGATTTCCCTTCGGTCGATTTTTCATTACTGGTGACATCTATCAGCTTTAGGTCAACCAGAATCCACTATACTCTACCTTCGACACATGACCAGCTACCGCCCCATAGCCTACCCGACGCTTTTTAGAAATCCCGGATAGTTCGAATCACTTGCTCAGGAAGTATTCCCACTCCCTTTCTGCAATAAACTTCTCCCACTTCCTCTGCTTTTCTGCCCAGTTGGTGTTTGGTGGCTGTTCACACAGGGGTGGTCTAGGTTCGATGATGTGTCCTGCTCCTTTCTCTATCAGGAATTTGAACAGCAAGGTCGGAAAGGTGCACAAGAATTGGTCGGTGAAATCTGTGTATAATTGTGCTTTGACAGTTTCCATTGACGTCCTGTCTTCGATCGCTCGCTCCTCACAGAAGTCGTCGGCGATTTTCTCAAACCACTCCGACAAATTTGTTCATCTTCCTCGGAATAGTTTATCTAGCAACTGCTGTTCTTTAGTTGCGTCCGGTCTTCTCATCCAGAAGCTGCTTCAACAGTTGTGGCACTGATTCGACAAACTTCTCATGCGTCTCCGTGAAAAATCTTGCCTTGGATTCCATGACTGTGAATCTGTTTCGTCGTGCGTAATTTTTCAAGTAGTTCGCAACTTTACGTTCCCACCAGTCCTTGATCTCCTGCTCTGGTATCATATGTGAGCATATATCTTAGGCATGTACTACCGGCAACGGAACCAATGTTGTAATCTCATAGATCACATAAGGTTACCAATAATACATACTAAAACATACATAAATATAAACAGAGACAAGAGATAAGAATGGATAGAATGGAACAGATTATATTATCACAATGAGTTCATACAAGGCACAGAACTGAACTTAGTTCTTTGCTTGGCTCAATAGCCTAATATATACAATTTGGAAACAGTTACAACATAACTACCTGTCGGTTCGGTGAACCGACACGACTGTTAGTTAGCCGACTTAATTAACTAGTTTAGTCGGCCGTCCAACTTGGTCGGACCATCGACTTAGTCGGCTGATCGACTAAGTCGGTCTTCGTTCAAGTCGACTTCGTCGACTTTCTCCTTCTACAAGTACCTTAATCTGTGAAAATTTCTCTAGGTACACCAAAGTGGGTGAATATTTCTTCATATATAAATTCTACCACCGATTTCTCTGTGGCTCTAAATAAAGCTTTAGCTTCTACCCACTTGGTGACATAGTCCGTACAAACTAAGATATATTTCTTTTTACAAGACATGGGAGAAATTGGTCCTACAAAATCAAGAGTCCATTTCTCAAAAGGTTCAATCATAACTTAGGGTTATAAAGGCATTTGATCAGATGACGTAGGTCTACCCATTCTTTGGCAACTATCGTATCCTTTAACATATTTGGCAGCATCCTTAAAAATTCTTGGCCAATAATAACCAGAATGTAAGACTTTATATGCCGTCCTCTTATCAGAAAAATTTCCTCCACATGGTCCATCATGGCATGCATGGAGGATGTCTGTCATTTCATCCTCCCGCACACATCATCGAATAATAATATTGGGACCAATCCGGAAGAGATCATTATCAACCCAAGAATAATTAGAACTCTAAACTATAATATGATGCTTCTCATGTGGAGACAAATGGTTTGGTATTTTCCCAGTTTCTAGATAATTGGAAATATCCACAAACCAGGGGGTTTGAACAGATACAACAAATAGATGTTCATCAGAAAAAGTGTCATCAACTAGTTTAGTACCGTCTTCATGTTGAATAGGGGAAATGAAATATGCTACAAGATTTTCTTTTCCAAGTTGGTCAATGACAGTAATGTTAAATTCTTGTAATAAAAGAAGCCACCAAGTCACTCTACCATTGGTAATTGGTTTATTCATTAGAAATATAATGGTGGAGTGATCAGTATGCACAAAAACTTCATAACCTATGATATAATGATGAAATTTATTAATAGAATAAAATACTTCCAAAAATTCTTTTTCCGCAATGGTATAATTTAATTCGACAGGGGTCAAATTTTTCCTATTAAAATAAATGGCATAAGGTGCTTGTCCTTCTTTCTGGCCGATGACTCCTCCTATGGTCGTATCAGACGCATCGATAGATATGTGAAAAGGGAGGGACCAATCAAGACCCCTAAGTACTGGTTCCACTGATAGTTTAGATTATAGAATTTCAAAAGCATTTTGACAATATTCCGTCCACTATAATTCCGAGTCCTTTGTAAGTAACTTAAACATTGGTGCAGCTATTTTAGTGAAATTTTCAATAAAGCGGTGGTAATAACCTGCATGAACAAGGAATCTTCTTACCACTTTCTGAGTTTTGTGAGAGGGAAGGCCAACAATTACTTCAATCTTTACAGGATCTACCTTAATTCCTTGGGAAGAAACCTTTTGTCCCAAAACTATACCTTATGTCAGTAACATTCTACATTTTTCACCACTAAGAGATAGATTCGTTTGTTGACATTGGATCAAGACCTTCTCAAGGTTGTCAAGGGCTTCTTGAAAATTATTACCATAGGGCATAAAGTTATCCATGTATACCTCCTCACAGTCATGTATAACATAGAAAAAGATTCCTAAGACTGCTCGTCGGAAAGTGGCAGGTGCATTACATAAGCCAAATGGAAAAACTCGATAAGCATATGTTCCCCAAGGGCATGTAAAAGTGGTTTTTTCTTGATCTTTCAGTGCTATTAAAATCTTGTTGTAACCACTATACCCATCAAGAAAGGAAAAATATTGTTTACCTGACAAAGTATCTAATACTTAATTGATAAAAGGTAAAGGAAAGTAATCTTTAAGTATAGCTTTGTTTAGCTCTCTAAAATCAACAAAAATATGACATTTCCTTGTGACTTTCTTTGGAACTACTACTAAAGGAGATACCCATTTACTATCAAAAATAGGATAGATTAAACCAACAGTGAGGAGTTTTTGTAATTCTTCTTTTACTATATCCTTGAGAGAAGGATTCATCCTCCTCTGTGGCTCCCTTACAGGTGACATGCTTGGATCCATATAAATATGGTGAATACAGGTATCAGGGTGTATACCCTTCATATCAGTGTATTCCCATGCAAATGCTCCAGGTTGTTTCTTAAGAACATTAAGCAGTTGTGCTTGTTGGTTTTCACTTAATCCTGCGTTTATATGTAATATTTTTTCAAGTCCAACCTCACAAGGTATGGTATATGGTCCTATATGTTCTTCAATTGTGAAGACACAAGGTGTTTCTGTAAACATTGAGAGAGCCATATTATCTTGAAACTCATCTCCAAAAATCTGATCAAATTGAGCAAAGGACTGAGGGAAATCTGTACAGGTTGTTGAAGAAACAAACTATTTTAATACATTCTCAGTGGTCTACTCCTGAAGTGCTAACGAAAAATCACTAGGAAGGGAGAGATAATCAAAGTATTCATCCCCAAAAGAACAATTTAACCACCATGAATTTTTAGTTATTGGTTGTGTTGGGGGGTATAAAATAAGTCTTTGTGTCGACAAACCATTGGAAATAGTCATCTCTCCATCCCTATACCCTATAAAATCATTTGCGGTAGCTAACCATGGTATTCCCAAGATAATAGGATGTCCTTTAGAAGGATCCTTTGATTCTATGACCATAAAGTCAACATGGTATTCCCATGAAGCTAATGATACAACAATGTCATCCAAGACTCCAGTGGGTTTTACCGTAGTGCGATCTCCTAGTTCTAGGATGGAAGGAGTAGGTCAAATAAATTGTCCTAACTATAAAACTTCTAAAATTGTGGTGGTCATCATAATGATAGCATATCATAAATTGATTAATGTATTTTCTATGGTGGTGTTGTTTATAATTACAGTCACTACTGGGGCTCCTGGATTTGTATATTTTGCAATCTGAGACTGACCTGTCATACATTCAGACATTTCTCCTATAACATGAATTGTAAGAGGGTCCTTTTGCTTCTTTCCTAGGTCTTTAATACATATCTCCTTTATTACCTCACTATATATTGGTATATCTTTAATAGCTTGTAATAGAGGGATTTTAATACAGAGGTTCTTTAATTCATTCAAAATGTTATACTCCAGATGAACTACAAGTTTTTCTATTACGAGTCTCTCTGGAAATGGAGGAATTCTTTGCTCCTGAATAGTTTCTTGTGGAGGATGGGTGTGTACTGGAACCTTTGGAATGTTCACATCCTCCAAAATAGCATCATTCATAGGTTCACTTGAATCTTCTTCTTCTTCATTTGGTTCTTGAATGATGACTGATGACTTGGGTTTATTATTCACAACCCTTCCTTATTGTAATTGAACTTCATGTATAGGTACAATCGAAATAAGGTATGATGGAAGAGTTTGCAACTGAATGTTGTTAAGATTTTGAGTTGGTTTATTATTAGGGTTAGGTATCGATTGTGTAGGTAATAATGTTAGTTGAGGAGGATTTGCATTCTGAAAGTGATGAGGTTGTTGTGTGATAAAAGGAAATGGAGGTACAAATCCACATGACATTTGCTGAAAATTTGTTTGATTCTAAGGATAAGGATGATTAGGTGCAGGGAAAAGTTGTGGCTAAGGATATGGTTGTCCTCTCAATCCTTGTGACCAATATTGCTGTTGTGGAAATTAAGGAGGAGGATACTGATGTGGCCAATTCTACTCACTAGAATTGTTCCATTGTTGAGGTGGTTGATACAGAGGAAAATAGAGTGGAGGTTGTGGTGGAAATTTTGGATATGCTGGTTGGTATCTAGGTTTTCAAGGAGGCCTCCTACATGTTTCAGCTACATACCCACTCTTATAGATGGCTTGCAATCCAGGAAAGGATGGGCAATTATCTGTTGGATGCTCTTTTGTATAGATGTGACATACATATATGTTGTTTAATGGGCATTCCATTTAGGGATGTTTAGTTCTACATCTTGGACAAAATATATTGATTTCTGCTCATTCTTCATCCTGCATCTTGTTGGCTTGTAAAGCATCTAGTTGAGAAACCATTTCTCCTAAGATATCAGTCTTAAAATTATTCAACAGGTTTTTTTATCTCTACTCTTGTAATTCCTCCTGAACTAGGAACATTTCCTCTTATATTTCTACTAAAAGGATCTTGAAATGTTTTCGTAACTTCCCCCCTACTCCTAGAATAATTTTTACACATCTCACCGATCTGTGCAAAATTTTTATGAGAAATATCGCCATCTTCCATGAGATTAAGACTTTCTAACAAGTCCTCAGAGATCCCCTTAAGGAAAAGTGTATGTACTGCATCTTCTAGGAGGTTATTATATTTAGACTTATGTAATGTATAAATGAACCTCTTGAGATAGTCCTCCAGGCTCTCATCTTCAAGTTGTTGTATCTTGAATATATCATGTCGAGAGTCCTTAGGTTTGTAGCATTCTTGATATTTTCTCAAGAATGAGGTTTTCATATCATCCCAAGTCCTGATAGTAGATTCTCCTAATCCCATGAACCATCTCAAGGAGGAATCCATTAGTGTAGTGGGAAAGAGTTCTAGTTTGTGAGCGTCTTGTAGATAATTGTAACTCCTACAAAGGATATCGAACTCGAACAGGAATGTGTCTGGGTCCTCATTTCTTTTTCCATAGAAAGTAGGTAAGGAGGAAGGAGGGATGTTTTTCATAGTTACATCCTGCATTCTATCTAAGATAGGGAACCCAAAGGTAGCCTCAGTTCAATTTTTCCCTTATCCTGCTTCATTTCTAACTTCATCATGGTGTTCATTTTCTCCCCGTCTCTCCATATAAGCTGGATTCTTAACGTAAATATATTTAGGAGGAGCCTTTCAAGGTGATAATGGAGTGTTCCAACATTCTTTTTCATGAGAGATCTTCCTATGATCAACCTTGTTTTTATTGAATCCTAGAGGGATAGTAGGTTCTACGGTAGAAGTTTCAATTTGTGAGATAACTGGATCTACTAAGGTTCCAAAGAGAGATTTTACTTGAGCCGGATCAACAAATTCAATGAAATTCAGATCTCCTACTAGTGAGAAAAATGTGTTAATTGGATTTGAATCTAGTGGAGGGATAGGGGTTTCTAATGGTTAATCCTCTTGAACTTCCTCAGGAATAGGGTCCTTAGGACCTTTTTCCAAGGTTCCTTCTCCTTCTATGGATTCTCTAGTAAGATCTTCTAAGAGAGAGTCCTTAGGTTTCAGGGTAGAACTACTTCCTATAGGTGTCTTTTGATACCTTTTCGGTGAGATAGTAGTCGGGGAATTACGTCCCCTACGACAGGTAGTAGGGATTTCAATAAGTTTTCTAGTCTTAACAAATCTACCCTAAGGATATCTAATTCTACTCATGAAAAAAAAGGTTTAAACTAAAGAAAACCTATGCTACTGTTGTCTCTAGATTTGGGGGTTCCTGTTATAATATATGTGCAAGTTCTTACCTCTCATCTTACTGCTCCCCCACTACGAACCTATTACTAAAATTCATAAAGAATTCTACTCTACCTTACAGAACAACTCCCTGACAACGGCGCCAAAAGTTTTGGGTGTATTATAATGTCTAAATTAATCCACCTATTCTTTAATTATCAACCGGGGTTGGTAAGCTTAGATTTGACACAAAATATGTGTGAAGGTAGAGGTTGTCATGTAAATATTTTAACAAAAAAAAGATCGAAAGATCTTTCAAAATGAAGAACTGAGTCAAACTCCTAAAAATGAAATTATTAAAGTAATTAAACCGAGATAGAATATTAAACTAAATAATTGATAATAAAATTTAAACTGAAATACATTCAACAATTAACTATTCAAATGGAAAACTAGGATACAAGGAGAACTTAACTCATAAGCAACTAGAAAACTTAATAAGAGAAGCAAGTAGAAAACTTAATAAAAGAAATACCTTTAGGTTTTGTCCTACAAGTTCTTTCAACAAAAACACAACATAAAAAACACACCCTAAAAACATACTAAAGCAAACACATATAACACTCAAACTCACATTCAAACAAATAAATCAATCTAAAAAGCATAAACACAAAATAGTACAGTATTAAGACAAAATCAGCAATAACATTCAAGAAACAAAAACAACTTGACACACATTCAAGCAAAAAGAAATAAGGAAAATAATAAAACTTTAATAAATAACCTAAAACAATTAAACTTTAACTTTAATGTTAAACAAAACGAACATCTAAATATGATAGTCAAAACATAACTCAGACATTAACAATACAAAACTAAAAACAATCTCAAAATACAGAAAAACACTAAAAATAGAACTAAGGGCTGAATGACAGACTAAACTGTGGGTCTAAAAGGGGTGGCTGAATAACAGACTGAATAGGCTGTCCAAATGATAGGCTGCATAGTTAAAATGGTAAAACCTAACCTAAATGAACTAATCTTCAGCTGAAGCCATGCCAATGTAATTCTAATGCATAAAGCAATAAACAAACCTACTTACTAAGCAAATATAATAGTAAAATAAACTTAAGCAAATTCATAAACATAAGCATAAAGAAACCATTACATATTAATAAACTCTGAAATGTAAATTGCATAAACTAATAATTATAACAGAAATAAAATAGACAGAATTAAATATACTTAATTTAATAAACAACAATCTATTTTATCTAACTTGCAAATAAACTAAACAATAGACTGAAAATGAAATGACTAAAAGCAAAGCTGGAAACAAACTATGTGCGCAGTTAACTATCTAATTTAGAAATCAAATTGCATTATAGAAATAAAACAGACTGTGAATTAAACTAGCTACAACAAAAATGAAAGAAATAAACAAGAAAAGAAACCTCTGGTTGATGAGGGCCCCTCTCAGCAATGAGGGGTGATTCCTGGCTAACTTCTACTTAAATGCAATCTTCAACAACAACACATGTAACTCTTTATTTAGATGGTGGAACAAAAATACAATGTTCAAGAGTAAATCACAACAGGAAATCGTCTCCTAACTCTGCTAACTCACTGGTTTTTCTAGCTAACTCCAGCTCTCTCACATAGGCTACTATATATAATGATTTACAGGGATGAGAAAGTTGACCCTTTAGTGGTTGACTGCTCTCTAAATTTAGTCGATCCTAAAGGCGTTTAACTGATCACAAGCCAACTTGTAGGCATCTCCCTTCTTCAACGCGAAAGGTCTTCAAAGGTGGCGCATAGGATTCTCTTCAGCATGAACGATCTGCAGAGGTGGCGCACAGGTTAATTCCTGAGCACAACAGGTGACTGATGGTGAACATAGGAGAGCGTACTGGTGAATCTTCTAGAGCATGGGTTGAATGCATCAATCCAGCGCATGGATGGTTGATGTGGTGGCGAGCAAAGGAGAATGCAGGCTAGAAAACATCTAGAACACAACTTCATCACCTAGACATGTGGATAACGGTTCATTTGCAGTTGTTTCACATTTTAAATTCCCAAAATTAATTCTCAGCAGTGCGCAGTCTGATGGGAAATCTGGGCGGAGAGCTGAACGGGAGGCTGGGCCATGAGCTCGATCCGCTGGGCGTCGATCTAGGAAAAACAGAGTGTCTATCTATTGGCGTGCTTCAGGGCTGTAGTCTACAATAACACATCTCAACATCTGGAAAACCACCAGCGATTTTCAGGCAACGGGCTAGATGACGAGCTGGACATCGAGCTGGACATGTTGTGCGAAAGCCAGGCTGAATGCGTTCTGCAAACAAATATATAAATCATTTAATATATCAAATGCACTTTAATAATGTTATTTTTAATTAATAAAACAATAAAACAATGATAAATAAAAATATTTCATGTAAACCTTAAATACACTCATACTTGAGGTTGAATAATGATCTGCGTGTCATAAAATATACAAAAGATAATAAAATATGTGTTTAAATGAATATTTTAATTGCAAAAAATGATAACAAATCTAGGATCAACACTTAATATAATTTCATTTCTTTATCTCTTAACCACTTCTTATCAAGTCCAATGGATAATTAATACCTAATAACATGTAAATCAAGCCTAATTACCATTTTCCAATTAATTAAACATAGTAATTATGAAAATGATTCCACACGAACTAGTTAACTAGTTGTTCAATACTAACAATTAGTCTTGCACAAATTCGAGAGGAAACCATGCCAATGAGCCAAAAAGTGAAATTATTTCAATTATACACATATTTAAGCATGCACATACAACAATATAAAATATTTTTGCATATCTGATTAGAATAGGTAAACGAATAATATTACAAGTTCAATCAATACAACTAGTTACTAAACATTGTCAAGAATTCATTCAAACCAATCGTACCGAGTTTCGAGGAAAAAACAAGTGAAGTTACAAATCTAGAAAATATAATTCTACAACAAAATTAAATTACCAAGAAAATACATTATGGTTTTGCAATCATCTTTTACCAAAAACAGAGATTCAAATCCAAAAACTAGTTAACAATTTCACCGCAATGTACCTTGTTTCCAATTTAACTTTCCCAAGAAAAATAAAGAGAAATATATGACTATTGTATCTCATGTACAGTGTATCAGGGTTCACTTACAATCATATGTATGTATCTTTCCACCCATATATGGTCCATTAAAAACTCACAAAACTAGTTAATTCTACTCATCTGAATTGACTGGTATTTCTAGGAATCACTACAATAATTAAATCCACAACTTAAAGAATCATTAAAATGAAATTACAACTCTAAATATCATGTTTTATCATTCATAACATAGCTATATCTCATTCAAATATTTTTTCAAACACTTCATATGCAAAGTCACAAATCTACTCAAAACAATTCCATTGAAGGAGCTAAAAATTGGAAATTAATCTGGAATTTTGGTAGACATTTCCCCAATACTACCAATAATATTTACCCTCACATTATCACACACATTTCAATATTATTTACCATACATAATTATAAAATTAACAATCAATCATTTTAGAAACATTTCATGTGCCTAGACTCCAAACTATGCCAAACAGTCTGATTAAAGGACTAGTTTCTTAATAAAATGTAGAAGCATCAAAGAGAAGTGTCTTAAACAATTCCAAGATTAATGTACCATAAAAATACAAATTATATAATTAAAAGAGGAATAAATATCAGTTATATATCATAGTTACCAAAGAACTATTTCCTCAAACAATTTGTGCACAAAATCACAAAAACTAGTTTCCAATTCCTCCATAAAATCTACTTGCATAAATAGATTGAATTTTGTGAGAAATTTATTTCACAAATAACTGATACGTTTCATCAAACATTTCATGTGCATCCATAAATAAATCATGTAAGAGATAATTAAATTAAATAAACATTAGATAAATCACTTATCTTTTCAATGCGCAACTAACATCATCTGGACCATGTTCCACCCAGCCTTTTGCGCTACAAAGCCAGATCTCTCCTTGATAGGCCACTCCCGAGATGAGGACATAGATCCAAAACAAAGGTGCACTAAAAAATATATCAAGTACAATTTGGGGAATGAAAAACTCTATTCATTTCCACGTACTTCCTATTCCACCCCACTACCATGTGCAATGGTAATCCGGACCCCAAAGGCACATTGGGATATCACCATTCACCATCAAGATTTATGTGTAGGTATAGGACAGAGCCAAGTAGTGGACAAAGAGGAACTACACCAGAGTTTTCCAGGATTACCACAAACATCATACAAGATCAAAGTTCTTCAAGCACAAAATTCACTCACATAGCATATAATTCATGCTTTCCCATGCTCACAAGATTACCAACATCTCATCATCAAAGGCATGAACAACCATAATCAATAATAATCCAAAAGAATCATCAACAACCCCAAAACAAAGAAATAAAACATGGATTTATATACCAAATAAGGTAAATCTAACTCAATGTGGTCAAACCCGGACAAAGGTAATAAGACTTGAGTCAATCTAAGGGGATTAATTGAACCACAAGGCGTTAACTCTACTACAACCCAAGAAATTTGAATTTCAAGGAGAATGACTACTAGACACTCCACCCAACTCAAATTCATGTGTGGAGACATCAGCCATGAAGAGGAGTCAAAATTAGTGAGGTTAGGTATCACACAAGCCAAGTAATCTTACCAAAATAACAAAGGGGGGGAGGGGGGGTTACACAAGGATTTACACAAGTATTTACACAAGGATTTACACAAGTATGTACACAAGGAGTTACATAATTATTTACAGAAAATTTGAGGTGTTAAGGATAAAAATAGCCTGAGGGAACACTTGTGCAAATGGGATTTACAAAACCAACTGTAACCTCCACAAAGGAGTTACAAAACCACCAAACAGGATTAATAAACAATTAGCACCCACCCAAACACCAAGGAGGCCCACTAATTCATGAATTAGGCTCAATAATACCAACATATCCTAAAATAATCAAAAGTTGGGTCTGTTGTACAATGTTTGGGTGATCATCAACTAATAAATCCGCCAAGGCATAAATATGGACCAATATCAACCAAACAAGTTCTAAAGTGCTAGGAATGTTCCCATTCCCCCTCACATTGTGGATCTAGGCCTGCCATATTTTTTTAGTGGTCCCTGATGTGCCAATTGTTTTCATTAATTAATTACTTACAAAACAATAATAGTTTCTCTAGGTTCGTAAAGCCCATTTTTTTGGCACCCTGTGCCACAATAATAAACAATTACAAATTAAATATGTATGGGTATTAACACATGGGGTATTACAATAACTTCTAGCTTATGTTTGTAAATTGTTAAAGCATTTTTGAAGACTAATAAGATTGGTCCTCATTGGAGATTGTCTCGGAGACGTAGTCCATTAGGGACGAACTCCGTTATCATCTATTGTGTTAAGTGTGTAGCTTGCATACTCATTTTACTATCCAATTTATTCATTTATGATCTTTAATTTTTCCATTTAAATCCCTTTTAAAAATTTAGGCATAAATCCTTTATACATGCAAAATTCATGGTTAAAAAAGACCCTCATTTTTAGATCATGTTTGGTATCATAGCATCTTAACTATTGCATTGTGAGTTTGTGAATGTTAACTAGATCAATACTTAAGCGAGGTGAAGGTGAACTTGAGACTTTCAATCCATAGATTGGGCATGCACATCAAAGAAAGAAAATTGCAGATGAATATTACCCAGAAGAAGATAACAAGGAATTCCATAAGGCTTTCTATCAGATGGAATGCAGGGTAGAAAAAATATTTGCAGATTATTAAGAGAGATTGGAAAAGAAGAAAATGAAAAAGGAGAAAGTAGAGAATAATTCATTATTGAACCATGGAAAAGGAGGAGACCCTTCTGAGCCTCCTTCTCCATATTCTTCTTCCTCTTTTGAATGCTCCAGTACTGCTTCTTCAAATCCAAATAAACAACCTAAGAATACTAAGTCTGATTTACCTTATTTGAAACTTGATATCAAGTTTGATTTTCCTACATATAATGGTGAATTTAATGTAGAAAATATGGATGATTGGATCAAGAAGATTGAAGTCTATTGCAAGATCCTAAATCTTACAGATGATAGTGTAAACATCCAAATAGCTACTCTTCATATTGGATTCACTACACTCATATGGTTGGAGAGTAAGACACATGAAGACCTCCTTACAAAAGGTAAAATCATTTCTTCCTGGTATGAATTTATTGTTGTGTTAAAGAAACAATTCTACACATTAGGCTACATGCATCAAGCCATGATGGATTGGAAAAAATTAAGGCAGGGTAAAGGTCATAATGTACAAGAATACACTCAGGAATTTTGAAAGAGGGATTTGATTTTGGGTATACCTCTTTACACCCAAGAAATTATTCTCAAGTTCATAAGAGGATTGCATAATTATTTACATCATACAATTTTAATGTTAAATCCCACTAACCCGAATGAAGTGTGTGTTCAAGCCACAAATATTGAATATAAAGGGAATACTACCTATGATAACGTTTCCTTAGCTGAATCCATTCATTTGAAAGAAGGAACACTACAACAAAACCCTTTGATTAGCGTCTCTCTTAGCTTCCTTTTTAGCGTCCACCATCACTTTTAGTGTATTTTTTATCATTTTTTGGACAAAGTGGACGCTTTTCCACAGGATGGCACTTTTAATGGCATTATTTGAATCCCTTTTTAAAAGTTGGCACTATTTTGGACTCTAATTAGCATCCCAATTAGCGTCCTTATTAGCGTCCCAATTAGTGTCCCAATTCGTGTCCCAATTAGCGTTCCAATCAACATCCCAATTAGCATCCCTTTTTAAAAGTTGGTGCTATTTTGGAAGATAATTAGCATCCAAATTAATGTCCCAATTAGAGTCTTTATTAGCATCCCCATTAGAATCCCAATTAGCATTCCAATTAGCATCCCAATTAGCATCCCTTTTTAAAAGTTGGCGCTATTTTGGATGTTAATTAGCATCCCAATTAACGTCCCAATTAACATCCCAATTAAAATCCCAACTAGCCTCCAAATTAGCATCGCAATTAGCATCCCAATTATCACCCCTTTTTAAAATTTGGCTCTATTTTGGATGATAATTAGCATCCCAATTATCGCCCCTTTTTAAAATTTGGCTCTATTTTGGACGATAATTAGCATCCCAATTAATGTCTTAATTAATGTCCCAATTAGCATCCCAATTAGCATCACAATTATCATCCCAATTAGCATCCCAATTAACGTCCCAATTAACATCCACAAAAGCATCCCATATAACACCAAGAATAGCCTCCAAAAAAACGTCATGAATAGCATAGCATCATATATTAATCCAGGGTTAGGGACAGGAATTGTGCCATGAATTTCGGCAAAAAAAACATTCAACATAGTGCCAAGTATAGAGCCAAGAATTGTGCCTAGAAAACATCCAACATAGCACCAGGTATAGATCCAGGTATAGCACATGGAATAATCCCAGAAATTTCGAAAGGAACCGCGCTAGGAATTGCACTAGGTTTAGAGCTAGGAATTGAGTTTGGAAAACGTCCAACATAACATCAGATATATCAATGTCTATGTCAATGATAATGATTCATGTGATAGTCCTTTTGGATCTTGATTAATCCTAATGAAGGGTAAATTAAATTAATGTCACCTAAGTTTCTCTAATGACATTTGAGTGTCCCCAACAACATTTGATACACTCTATTGGCATTTGATTGGCCCTAACAACATGATGATGATGCATTACGATAATTATGATGGAGCGTATGGATATGATTTGATAAGTATAAGACTATATCATCCATTCTTGTGAGGTAGTATGGATATTTGTTCATTATTATCACAATTATATTGATGATGACATTGATGATGACTACAACGATGACAATGATGTTGATTTATTGTATGATGATGATGACGATGTGGATGTGGATATCAACGATGATTATGCATGTGGTATCACTTTTGGATCCTAATTGATTCTAATGGAACCTAAATGTCTATAATGAGATATAATCAGGGCATATTATCATCAAAATGACTATAACAACATATACATGACCTTAACAATTACATGGCATGAATCCTTATGTCAATGAGTGATTAAGACACTAATGGCATATGCGTGATCATAATTACAATGCTGACGATGATTTTGTTGATGATGTACTTAATGCTGATGATGATGATGTACTTAATGATGATGATGATGATGATGTTGATAATGAGGATGATGATCAAGATGATGTTGATGTACCATATGGAATTGATGATGATGATGATGATGACAATGTCAATGTCGACACTGATGATACATGTCATAATGCTTCTGGATACTGCAAAACTTGAGGTATTAGAGTTAATAACAAGTAATAGAGGTTGTGAGGTTTTGACAATATAAATATGGTTAGCCATTGGTTTTTACATTGACTGATATGGCCATTGGGTTTAATAGTTCCCCCACCCCTTACCCCCCAAACCCCCCAAACCCCCCTTGTAGAAAGGTAATACAGTACCATGTATCATGATGCTACCAAAATGTAACCCTAAAAGGTTGTTTTTGACAACCACCCCATCCATACCCTCATTTTTACCAAGAACATACAAGGAACAAGAAGTGGATATCAATCTTAAGACAAAACCTAACTTTCTTTGTACTCTTAAGGACATGTTGGTATTGGTTTAAAATGGAATGAAGCAACAAGCATTTCAATAATGCTCATAGTGTTACTTTGAGGAAGTGGATCAAGTTGTTTTACATATTTGGCCTTATAAGCAGACATATCTCAAGGAAAAAAGCAATTAGTTGATCAAGTTTTATGTCCCCTATCAAATATTCTAGCATTACGCTACACTATTAGTTTCCTTCATAAGTTACCTTCAAAATGATTACCATATTAGTGTCTCCACCATGTCTATGACAATATGAAACAATATCAGTGACCAAAGTTTTTGATGTAGGTAATGTTGAAGTCATCTTGGGTTCCACCCAATGGTGTCCCATCTTTGAATGTTTCCATTGGGAAGGTTTATTGTATTTCAATTTGGAAGGATGTGAATATTTTTCCATTGGACATAAGGCCACCACATGCATGTATTCAAAACAAATTTTGCATGAGAAAACAATGTTTGCATAGTCCAAAATATCGTGTCCAACTTTTGTCTATGCTCTTCGATGCAATTTGGAAATAATTTCTAGTCATGAATCAATGCAAAAATATATCCAAGCACATGTATTAGAAATATTACTGTTAGTTTTTTCACTGATGGTAATGAACCTACCCAAATAATTGCCAATGGCTCTAAGATTCTCGATATCACAATATTATAAAAGTAAACTAGGAAAGTAAACCCATATCAAGGCCTCCACCAATACTTTCATATGTCGATTAAATTTAGGGTGCCATCACTTCTAAAGAGATCTACACCCTCCATAAACTAGGTTGATTTGATTAAAACTCTTATATTTTTCATCCTCTTAAACAAATTATAAGATGAAGAAACCTTTTCACAATTTGGTGGACGAGCATTGTGTCTAGCATGAGGGATCCCCAATTCAAGTCTATCTATAATTGGATTTTTTTATCAACAAGGGCCAAAGACTATAGAAATTGCAAATCAAGGCATATTGTGGCAATAAATATGTTCCTTCCTCATTGATTACTTGTTACATCCACAAGACCATTACAAACATAAGGGTTCCAATGATGAAAAGATTGAACCTTCCTTAAATCAATATCAACACTTCACTTTCACTAAGCCAAAATTAACACATATGAAAAAATTTCAATTTATTTTTTATGTTTAAATTTGTATAATAAAATAACCTTAAATCCATTAATTCTTTATAAGTTAAATTTATTGTTTTCATAAAAACAGAGCAACAAATAATCAATGTACATGTTTGGATTGAGTTGAAAAGTCCACCTGAGTTGGCTTGAACATGTTCTAATTTTACACCCATGTTATGTGTACTTTTCCATGAAAATTTAATGGAATTGTAAAAATTAAATTATAAAATGACAGATTAAAGAGATGCAACATCAGACAAGATCATAACCAACTGTCATGATAGGGAATCCTATATTTTCAATTTCATTTAAAGACAAAACTAGGGTAGCTCTAAAGTGAGTTGAGTTTGTTAAGAGAGAACTTTAAAATATAATTTATTTAACCGAAAATACAACACTACCAAACATGGTCGACTGAAATAACAAGTTTGGTTTACTATAGGCCACTTTCATTTGATTAGGGGGACAACTTGATTTGGAAAAGCTAAAAAAGACTAAAAAAACTTTAATAAATTTTAAAGTTTTAATTTTATTAAATATGTTAATTTGGATAAATACACTCTATATATCAGGTGGGCCATTTAACAATAAATAGTTTTAATACACTCTATATATCAGGTGGACCATTTGACTTGATCCCATGGTGATAATAACCTTTAATAATCAATGATTTCGCTTCTAGGTAAGTTGATTTGTAGTGTGCAAACATTTAAAAACAATAGAAACACTCCAATTTCACAAAGTTAACTTGTTTTGTTTATTCTAAATAGAACACTGCTTTATGATAATATTTTTGAATACAATAGGAATAAGAATTGGAAGAGAATGTTCTAATAAAAAATGTTATACGAAAGATAATATAGGTGTAATTTTTTTGTATTTTGTCAATAATAATAATAATATAATTTGTATTTTGTTCATACATGACCTTTCAAGGTAATAATAATAATTTTACTTGGGTTTTAAGGGTGTTCAAATGGAAAGGTTCTATGAGTATCTGTATAGCTAGATTAAGTTTAGAGGTTCCCATTTAGGTTTATGTCCTAAGGAAAAGGGTGTGAATTCCATGGGGGCTTCACTTGTTGGCCAATATCCTATCATGTTAGTTCAAATTGTGGGCTTTAAAATTATCAAAAATCGAACCAATATATTGCAGGTATTGGGGGGATGAGGGGTTTAAGGTGGGGGTGGGTAGGGTGATTTATAAGGATTGAGGTATAAAAAGGCGTGGGGAGGACGTTTTAAGTATTGGGAGGGGGTTTCAACAAAAAGAGTTTGGGTCAATATCTCTCGAAATTAAGGGTATTCTTTAATATCCCATGATCGCATGTGCTATGAGAGAGGCTCACTAAGTGAAGTCCCTGTGGTGAATTCCCCTAAGATTTTAGGCATATTGCTTGGTGCCCAAGGATGTTCAAAGGGAAAGGTTCCATGAGTATCTAGGCATCTTGCTTGGTGTCTAAGGATCTTCAAAGGGAAAGGTTCCATGAGTATCTCTATAGAAAGATTAAGTTTATAGCTTCCCATTTAGGTTTATGTTCCAAGGAAATGAATGTTTTAAGTAGGATTTGAGTTGTGGTTTCAATGTGTTGGTTACTTAAACCTCACTTAAATTTTTTTTAATATTTGATTTATAAATAAAAATATAAAAAATTACATCTTCATGAAAAAATATAGATAATAACTCAAATAAATAAATTATATTTTTATTATGACCAACTTAAGATTATGAAATATTTAAGTGTTGTACATTTTGATTAATAAATCCCAATACTATCTATCATATAGGAACATAACAATGACTATAATCACATCATATCAAGAAAATTAAAATTTAAAACTTCCCTCCTCCCTCAACCTTAGAATTCGCGCACTCACTCATTTTTTATCCTCATCAAACTCCATTGTCGTTTTCGTTCAATCCTACACTTCAGGGTTTCTTTTTTGGAATCAAGCACTCATTAGAATGATTTCACCTCCATATTTTTTCAGGGTTTGATGAAATGATTTTATCCACTTTGATAAGGAACATAGCAAGGCTTTGGAGGGAGGCCACACTGATGAGGAGCATAGAAAGGTGTTGGATGCAAGGATATTTCACTGAAAGTGGTTATTGATTCTATGGATGTTTGCATAATTTTGTAGATTTAGTCAATGTATTTGTAGTTTTTTTTTGTTATTTGATGAGCTGCAATCTTATATATATGTTCTGTTTTTTAATGGAAGAAGGGTGCTCTATTTTTTTTTAATCAAAGAAGGGTTTTATTGTTTCAGGAAAGGTGTTAATGTTTCATGCTACTATCAAAAGATCTTTTTCATGGGATATTTTTGTAGGGAAAGAAGACACTTTTTCTACAAGAGTAACCACTAGATTTAATATTTGCAAAAAATGCCAGATTTACTTCTGTAATCCCTTGGCCCAGAGGAGAACCAAGGATCACAAAAGTGCATACATTCAGGCATTTCCATGGCCATTTCCAAGTTTTTTTCCCTCGATGTTTGGATTTTGATAAACAAGGATATTGCCAAATGTTATGGATTTCTCTTTCAATTTTTTTATTATAAAATCCCTAGATTAAAAAGCAACTGGAACCTAACCTAATAATTTCCAAATTGTAGCGACAACAGAGATTTGCTAGAAGTCTGCCAAATGTTATGGATTTATTTTTTCAGGTTTTTATTATAAAAACCTTATATTAGAAAGCAACTCGAAATGTGTAGATTTAGTTGGCAAAGAAATGTGTAGATTTACTTTGGAGTTAAAATGCAAATGTTCCTAAATGTAAACTCCATTCCTACTATGGAGCTTAATATGCTCTCAGTCAGCTATATTATGAGGCATTGCCCTACCTAGATGTAAACTTTAGCAATGAAAAATTCTACATAGTTTACGGGAGACCAAGAAGATTGTTTCTCTAAGTATGGAGGATCACGACACCTGCTTGCTCCCCTGCTGGTTAAATATAAGCTCCCTATTAGTTGGTTCATCTGCGGTAGGGTTAATATAATATAAGTGCTTTCTTGCAGTAAGACGATATATCTGATCATTTGAATCAGAGGGTAGTTTCAAGTTGAGGTGACACCAGTTAATTCAACCCTTTCAATTCATTAGTTCATTGGTGACCCTGGACCAAAGAAATAGAAGTTGTTAAATCCCTAGGAAACTATCCTCTAGCCCCAAATTGTAGCAAAAACAATTGCTTACACCTTTAAAACATATTCCAATATTCCCTTTGAAACCAATAATCCTTTGAAAACAATAAACCTGAAAAAATATACATCTAAGATCCTCTAATAGCAGTTCTGGTTTGCTCCTCTCACCTTTGTTAGCACCTTTGAATTATGGCATCTCTGAATTATGCTATAACGTTGCACGCCACCCTCCATGCAGTACTTAAACTGCTCTCTTATTATTTGGATCGATGTTTCTTTATGATACCATTTTCCTTTAACAATTTCATGTATAAATCAAGCTAACACAAAAACAACAGGAAACTTAACAATATAATCACCGCAATCGCCTTCCCTCCCTTTTAGATTCAAGCAAAGGATGTCACTGTCATGTCACACTCTTTGAAAGGTCCTTTTTCTCTAGTATGGGCAAGGGTTTGGCTCTTCCATAGTTATATGTATATACCATCTCGTAAAGGGAAATAAGAATGGTCTGGCGTTAGCGATGAAAATAGTGAAGAACAAAGAGCGCTTTCCTATTTTTGGCAAAATTGTGTTGAGAGTTCTTGTATCAGCTTTGTGGAAGAAGACAACGATTTCAGAGAACTGTGTGATTGAGGTTTAGTGGAACTGTATGAGACACTATTTTTTATGAATATCTTCCAAAGTGGATAAATACAGAGATTTGTAAGTTATTTTTTTTGGATGTCAAAAATAAGAAAAACACAGAGATTTTTGCCAAAAGTTATTTTGTTTGGCTGTAAAAAAACATAGAAAAGCAACAGCTGGAAGATTAAGAAGATTAAATGTTGGAAATGAGACAACTATCATTGAATTTTCCTCTCTTCCTGCTGCCACCTACATTAATTAATTGATATCATCCATCTCAGCATTAAATAACTCTTATGTCATGTTTTTAGGTTTGTGGCACAATTTACGTTTGACCACGTGTTTACACATTTACAAATGTGATATTGTCATTGATTTATTTTAACTCATGCATATATGTTTTCCCACATTAAAATTCAAAGCAACAGATGGGCCTCACCATGTCTATTTAATATACATAGGATTTTCAACTAAGCACCATTGCCTTCACATCTTCAACAAGGACTTTTGAAGGAAGTATAGAGTTCAAATTAAAAGGAGCTCCAACAGGGAAGAAGGCCATGCATCGTTAGTGTTCATCAAGCACCTGTAGCATTTACTAGTCCACTACGTTGCTTAATTCTTGAACTACAAAATTGCTCATATTGTAATTCAGAATGATTGCCTGATTTATCTCTATTTAAATAACTTCAAATAGAGGTAGGCCTTGTTATATAGTTGTTGTCTTCAACACGAAATCCATCCCAAACATATCATTCTTACTCCATATTCCCTATCGATTCCCACTCCTTTTGTTCTAAATACTTGTATTATGGATTAGTAGGAGCACCATTCCTTTCAAAATTATATTGATCCATGCAAAGACCTAAATGAAAGTTATTCTTTAATCCAAATGCAAGCTATAGTTTCATATTAGCAGTCGTTAGCCAACAAAGGTTGACTTCACTGAGCTATGTGATTATCATATATTTCAAAGGAAAATGTTGCTTGAAAGACAAAGTGAGGCCCCATTTTTTGAATCCACATTGCATATCATAAATCCAAGCTCTGCAAATACCTATAATGTATAGCTTGCTAGACACAAAGGGGTGGGATTTTGTTCTAATTTCAACTTGAATTTTTTAAGGAAAATTTACCTAACTTTACTAACATGTTGTGTTGTTTAAAATTGGTGAATTCTAGGACTACATGTATGGATGCAATCCAAAGAAAAAAAATTTAAGAAGGCCAAGTCAAAGAGTACTTACACTTACATGGAGCGAGTGAGATCAATATACTCAGACACTTCAAGTTTCACTTTAACATGCCTCATAATCTGGAGAACTTTTCTAATTGTATAAAGAAGTAACATGGACCCCAGACCTAATGATGCAACTGATGAAGGAGAGTAAGATTCCACCTCCAAAGTAAATGTTTGGGATCATAGTTGCACACTATAGCTAAACAATCCTACTATGATTCCATGTTCTGAGATGATTAAATGGATTATCAACCATACCAACATTAACATAAATAAATGATAAATGATGAAGGTAGGTGCATAGCTTCAATTGAATCCAACAACCTAAAAACATACCGCAAACTTCTATTTGTGGCGTACTGACTATGCATTTGACCAATGCAATGCAATTAGAATCTGGCAAAAGTGACCCTGACCTCACACAAAGAGAGCAATTTAGGGGAAGAGAATTTCAACTTTTAAACTATACTATGAACACAGTATTTTCAGCGTTTCCATACCAGTATAAATCTATAGGAATTTGGCAGAAGTGACCCTCACCTCACACAGAGAGGACAATTTAGGGGAAGAGAAGTTCAGCTTTTAAACTATACTATGAACATAGTATTTTCATTATTTCCATACTAGTATAAATCCATGCTAAATTGTTATTTCTTCTGCATATAGAATAATTCTAAATCAAAATTATTTGAGCAAACATAGATTTTTTTTATTATTTTATTAACTCGGTTGGTTCTTACCTAAAAGAACTTTTGTTTCAAGAAGAAGACATGGAATTTATTTTTTCAGAACTTAATTGAAATTTTGTTTCAAGAAAAAAACAAGGGATTATAGTCTTTTCAGCTTTTCCATACTAGTATAAATCCGTGCTAAATTAAGATTTTTTCTGCATATAGAACTTGCTTTTTATAATTTCATTTGAGTAAACATAGATTGTTTTTATTATTTTATTAAATTTGTTGGTTCTTACGTAAAAGAAATTTTGTTTCAAGAAGAATATAGGGAATTTATATTTTATTTTTTTCAGAACTTAATTGAAATTTTGTTTCAAGAAAAAGACAATGGATTACAACATTTTCAGCTTTCCATACCAGTATAAATCCATGCGAAGTTAAGATTTCTTCTGCATATAGAACTTGTTTTTTATAATTCCAAATAACATAGATTGTTTTTATTATTTTATTAAATGTGTTGGTTCTTACCTAAAAGAAATTTTCATGACCAAGAATTTATATTTTAAATTTTTGAAATTAATTCAAATTTTGTTTCAAGAAAAAGACAAGGGATTTATATATTATTTTTTCAAGGATAATAATAAATGAGAGTTAAAAGCTTAAAGTATAATTTATGGTATTTGGATCTCCTTTGTTTTATAAATGTATTTTTGTAAGTGAAAAAGAGTGAACCAAACGAAGTTAAAATGGGGATACTAGGGCTAACAATAAGCCTTCATTACTTTCAAGTAGAAAGGGAAAACCACCCTTCATGTGCACATTCAAGTGTTATAAGGATCTATGTGTATTTTTTGGTCATGTAATTATGTGTGAAGAGAAAAGGTAAAAAAATTTAATGGAATTGTGACGTCTATCAAAACTTGTGTCCCCTGAGCTACAATATGTGAGTAGAAGGGGTTGGCTTCTGCATCCATCAGGTCATGAAAATTAAGCAACAAGCAACTAATAGACATCATGACTATATACTATCAATATTCAATATGAAGATTGACTTGGGATATTAAAAACTTGAAACAAAATATTTTCTTCACCTGTCAACCTTATTTGGACATTCAATGATCTTCAATACATAAGATTACAAGAGGACCCATGTGCATGGTCGACAGGAAAAATTGTGTCACTTGTGCAAATTACTATGTGCATAAATTTTTATGTCTCGCATAGTTCAAGTTTCAATTTCAAAGGTATAGTCTCTCCACGTCTAGGCTAGGTCTCAGTTTCAAAGGTATTTGCTTGAAAATTTCAATAGTAATAATGCCATCAACCAACTAGAGATATACACCTTTAAGAAGAACTACAGATCAAAATACGTGGGGTGGCGCTATTGATTTTCAAATCCCCTATATTTGATGCCTATTGCAATGGACTTAAACTATTTTTAAAATATCTATGCAAATTATTTAAAATATTCCATGGGTTTGAACCTTATGTAATGAATTTTTAACATTCCTCACTTTAGACCTTGACACCTTCTTTATGCCTTGAGAATGAAATGACTGTGTGCTTCACTTTACACCAACTCTTCATGGAAATCCTTGTTCAACAATGAATTTGCATATTAGAAATAGTATTTTCAGGCCAAAATGATAAGACAATATGACCGTGTTCCAGACCTTGCAACAAGGTTATCAACATCACATGTATAAATTCAAGATCTCCTCACCCTTTGACATTCTCTATCTCTACTCTTGTAACAACATCCATACCTTTTGCATATGATGTAGAGGTAGGGATACTTGCTATTAAATTTTAACATGTATTCAATTTAATAGCAGTAACAGTCCTTTTTAACTTTAGCAGACTTCAAGAAATGTAAATATGAGATTTTAGAAATAGTAAAGTAGATAGTAGCTAATCAATAGTAGAAGCAAGAACACAAATATTTTTATGCAGAGACGTTTCAAGGAATAAAACCCTAAATAATGAATAATTCTTCTTCTAAATTAGTTGACCAAGTTTGTACATGAGCAGATAATGAGTAGAATTTTACATGACAATCAAGTTGCCTCTAGGGAACACATACAAAGAGAAAAAAACCCATAGAAGATGACTGTCCTAAGCAAGTGATCTACTTCCACTGTTCCAAACCCAAAACCGAGGCTTCCATTTACCAAGGAGAAGCCTGTTGTTGACTAGATTGAGTGGTTTGTTGACTTTTTGAAGCTTATAGGACTGTGTTGTTTGACTGCTTGAATTCCCAGCAGATTCAGTGGCTGAGTATTAGCCCTTACAAGGATGCAGCTGGATGGGACTAGACATAAACAAATCTATACTTCTTTGAGAAGGCCCTAGACAAGGCTCGATAACTGTAAAACTCTTGTTGCGTACATGATCCAGGTTTAAGATGGATCTATGCTAGATTTTTTTGTTTTTTGTTTTTTGGCTGATTGCAATTAATAAATAGTCAACCCTTAGTATGATATTAGTTATTAAAAAATGGTCAACTATTATTGTAATTAATCCATAATTTATTCTTTAGGGCCTTTCAGTGCCCAGACCTACTTTTACAAAGAGACCAACTTGCTGCTTGATGAAGAAACTTGTTCCTAAAGTAAGGACCTCCAAGATGGTCTCGTATAGGTTTTTAACTCTCCATTCCATTTGTTAATTCCATGGACATAGTACTTTGATATGAAATCTGCTGAAAGGAAATACAATTGATACAAATGTATAAATGGTTGCTGACAACCTGAACATGATTTTTATCAAATTCCATTAAGATCCATTATTCATAGGTCTGAAGTATTGTTTTGATGATAAAATTGTTTAGAATACACCCAAAAATACTTTTATTGTTGTTCAAATTGCCCCAAATCTCTATTTTCAGGCATCCACTGTGCTTTGAGATACTCCAAGAAAGCACTATAAAATCTCTCATCCAAGATATTTGACACATTCAACGCACATGTGTACTGTTGTTTGTTGCAAAAGGATGCCCTAGAATATGGCTGCTTCACCCATGCAACAACCTTTATCATACTTGTTGATGATGATCTCATAATTTGATTTGGCTTGCTTACGATTCTCAAAGGCATGCTTACAGTTGCAATGATATGAAAAAGTGCCTTGAACAATGTAGGACAGTTCTATGTGCTCATATTGAATTTTAATGTTGTTTCCAATGCTTGTTATGTCGATGTTCCTTGCCAGGAATTAGTGCTTAGTGTTGTTGCTTCAAAGAGATACCACCCAATATACTTCTTAATGAATGTTTGATATGCCCACAATCACTTTTTGATGGCCAAACACGCTATATTGTAACATACAAATTGTGTCTAGTATAGTGTAACATACATATATTGTGTTAATTAGCTTGTTAGTATCGATTTTCATATTGGTGATCAAAGACAACCTCATCCTATACTCTATGGCCCCATGTGTATGCTTATATTCAATATTGTTGGGGATCATGTAGATCTCCCATTGCAACCACTGCAACATCACCCTGGGAAGCGAATAAACATTATGAATTGGCATCACAATATATCCTAACCATTTGTCCTTGTGGATACTCATTAGCTTGATGGAAGAAGGAAATTTTCTCATCCCATGGTGGATAGGATCCATGTGAAGCACCAACTATTGGGTTGATCATCCTCTTTTGATTTTCTTTATTGTTCCACTTATACATGGCTCTAGGATGATCGTGCTTATCTACTATATCCTTGACATCCACACTAAGATAATTGTTGTTGATAGGAATCATATAGTGCTACACTTACGGTTGCTAGGGAATAGTGATTTTTGCAATCCCATTAAGCCAATTTCTTGAGTTTTGTTCAAAATTGATAGAAAATGTTAATGGATTTCATAACCTGCTTGATCATATATTGTGAACTTATACAATATATCATCCTTTGTCTACCATTAGATACTCAAAGTTGTGTATTGATCCTTTTTGCCATAATAAAGGACTCTGTAAGTTAGGTTCTCAAATTCTTAAAGGGTGCTAGCTCAATAAAAGAGTGTCTGCCTTACAAGCAAGAGGTTAGTGGTTCGATTCCTCCATGCCCTAATGATTTTATAATATCAGTTAAAAACAACTAAATTAGTAGGCAAAAAATAAGAGATAAGTGACTAAACAAAATGACCAAAATTCGTATATAAAACTACAAAAAACGACTAAATTAGTGACCAAAGAAAAGAGATGCAAAACTAGGCATTAAAAATGATGCAAGACGTGGTGCTAATGATGAAGCCAAACGTGGCATTGATATGGTAGAAAAAGACACAAAACTAGGCATTAAAAAGGCTGCAACACATGGCACTAATTATGAAGCCAAACATGGCATTGATATGGTAGCAAAATAAGACACTACTTTGGATGCAAAACATGGCACTACATAGGAAGCAAAATATGGTGCAACAATAGAAGAAATATTTTGTGTCATTTTGGTAGCAAAACAAGATGTAAAAAATGCAGCAAAAATCGGTGCAAATTTGGAAGCGAAAATTGGCACATATTTGGAAGTAAAACATGGTGCAAAATGATATGTTAAAGTGGTAGAAAAAATGGATGCAATATTGGATGCTAATTTGGATGCTAACATGGTGCTATTAAGGATGAAAATATGATGCTAATGAAGATGTCATTTAAGAAGCAAAAGCGGTCACTCGCTAGGAAGCAAAACATGACATTATTTAGTAATCAAACCTTGACGTTGTTTAGGAAGCAAAGCTAGACCCTATTCTGGAAGCAAAAAAATAGACACTATTTTGGACCTCATAAAGGATGCTATCTAGGAAGCCAAAAAAGACATTTTTTGAGACGCTTTAAGTTTTGTCCATTACGCGTCCCATTTAGCATCTAGTTTGACCACTCAATGTAAAAAAAAATTACACTAAAAAGGGATGCTAAATGGGACGTTGATTCCATGATTTGTTGTAGTGGAAAGGACAAAGGGAAGAGAAAGCATACATCTACCATGAAAAAATGGGATACAAAGCTTTCATGTTCTCATTGCCAAAGAGATGGGCATGAGGAATAGCATTGTTGAAAGCTACATACATATATGAAACCGAAGTGGGATCAACATCAAAGGGGTAAGAAGAAGAACACTGCTACTATTAAGTATGATCTCAGATCTGAATTTGAAGATGAATCCAAGGTGATAGCCATGGGTTTTAAAAGTAATTTTTTGTTCCTAGTTTTATTCGATTTGCTTCTACTTCTTATGTTGATGTAAGCAATAATGAAAAATAATAGGACTGAATTATTTCACTTACGAGTGATCTCCAAACATACTAAAATAGACACACTTATTGATAGTGGGTCTCAAGTGAATCTCATTTCTAAGCAGGTCGTTAAAGATTTGGGATTAGAGTTGAAACCTCATCCTAATCCATACCATTTGGGTTGGGTATGTGAATATTCCAAATTGAATGTGTCTCATCAATGTAACTTGAAGTTTACCATCACTATTGGTTTTGTAGATGAGGTTAAATTGAATGTAGTCCCTTTATACATCTGCAAGATTTGGGTAGTCCATATTTGTTTGATAGAAAAGCTATCTTCTTTAGGGAGCATAATATGTATCATGTATTCAAGAACGCGATCAAATACATTATAAGGGCTCATAAGATGAAAAATGATTTATCTATCGTTTATATAGGGAAGATAAATATGTTAGTAAATGCAAGTGAAGGTTTATCTCTTATGAAAGTTAAATATTGTGGTCTTGGAAATGAATTAGTAAATGTTGATACTACTCAGATGTTACAGGATACACCACAAGTACAGCAAGGGGGATTAGAGCATGAAAACATCTTGGATTGTAGGGAAAGAGATCCATTATTCCTTATAGCTTTTGTATAGAAAAAAATATTTCACTCTATTTGGCATCAACATGTTCAGTTTCATGTCTGCTTTTACTACTATTTAGTTCTATTTGGATGGTAGTTGTCACATTGAATACAAATTTATGTAAGGATGATAGAATGATTAAATTTGTTAGCATCATAATGGTTATTTTTATCTTTGTGATGATGATCCAAATGATTCTAAACTGAGCATTTTGGATGGTGGGAAAAGGTCAAGTGGGGCCATGGTATCCTCACTCTTTTTCTGAGTAATTTATGCTTTAGGTGGTCCAAAATCTCTCTAGTGGGGAGGTTTGATCAGGGACGATATCCCAAAATGACCAAATTTTAAAGTATTCAAATGCTTAAAATAAGGGTATAGATGTGTATATCTCGCAGATAGCTTTCTGACAATGTTTGTCTGATGAAAAACAGAGTCTATATGTGAAAGTTATTGCATTCAGAAATTTCAACAAAACATGAAAAAATAGCAAAAGGGGGAGCCACGTGGCATCCTAGGGGCCTTCCACGTGGCATAATCATATAACTGTTTTGGTAGAGATGATTTCAAGTTGACGTCATCATGGTGATGTGGCAACATGAAAGGTTGACATGTGTCATCTGGAAATGGACGATTTGGCACCTAATCAAACCAATCTGGAAGTGCCACGTGGCATGTGATGAGGTGGCACATGATGAAAGGGAATGACGTGGAACACTAAATAGTTGGCATGTAATATCCCAAATTTTTTACCTCGATTATATTG
The DNA here is from genome assembly GCA_001517045.1 of Pseudotsuga menziesii. Classification (NCBI taxonomy): domain Eukaryota; kingdom Viridiplantae; phylum Streptophyta; class Pinopsida; order Pinales; family Pinaceae; genus Pseudotsuga; species Pseudotsuga menziesii. The sequence goes on along the minus strand of LPNX010070072.1, from coordinate 293,268 downwards.
GGCGTTATCCCCATTGAAAATTATTTACTTTAATGTTATATTTATATTTATTTATTGGGTGTATGCCCCACTGCACATGATTTATGTTGATTATACATATATACTGGGAATAAGCCCCAATGCAAATGTTTTACTATTTTTTTATGCGATTTTATATTGGGAATAGGCCATGTTGGACAAGGACCATTACTCTGTATTGGGCATGGGCCCTGATGTACTTGATTTATTATTATGTGATTGGGCACAAACCTTAATATACTGAGTTGATGTTTTTGAGATGTATTGTGCAGAAGACTGATATACATGATGTATTTATATGATGTGTTGGGAATAATCCCTGGACCACATGGGTTATGAGGCCATGTGTTGAGCGGAAGCTCTGGAGCACATAGGTAACCCCAAAAAGTAAAGGATAAAAGTGTTGGGCATAAGCCCTGAAGCACATTGAGTTATGAGGCTATGTGTTGAGCATAAGCTCTGGAGCACATAGGTAACCCCAACAAGTAAAGGGTATAAGTGTTGGGCATAAGCCCTGGATCACTCCAACATGATGTTGAGCATAAGGTTTGGAGAATCAGATCTTTGGCCATTGTATCCCTAGGTGCATTGTGCAAATGCATCCTAGTACTAGTGTTGAGCATAAGCTCTGAATAGCACTAGGGGTTACTTTAACTAAGGGTGTTGAGTTGGAAAGACTCTGAATAGCACCAACCTTCATCATACTATATCAAGCTGATTAATAGAAATCACAATCTATTTCTCATCAAGGACTACAAAATACTAACATGAATACGAGGTAATCCAACATGCAAGGAAATCTAGGGCTACATGTTCTATTTGGCCTACCAAACCCCACATGAGGCCTTGTTAAAGAATTAGCATAAACCAAGGAAGCATCGAATAAACAATTATGCTATTTAATGCATGGATAATAAAAGATGAATAAATTGAATAAGTTTATATATATATATATATATACAAAGTTATTTTTAATAAATAAAGATAAAATATCTAAGTGAAGTCTACATATATTTATGAGAATAATATATATATGTGTGTGTGTGTGTGTGAAAATAAATAAATATAACAAATGTTGCTAAATAAAACTCTGTATATATTATTTTATAAACTAAATATATAAATAATAATTCTTTTCTAAACTCAAATAGGAACTAATAGAAAGTTCCTAGTTATTAAAAATTAATAAATATTACACAAAAATCAAACTAAGAGTTATTTTCAAGAAAGTATTAAAATCTTGATTTAACTGAAGATAACCAAATGCCACTTTTCCAAACAATATCTATAAAAGAAAGAGCAAAGAGAGGGCATGGGGGTTGATCATTATTTATGGTTGGTATTGGAAAGAATTTCCAAAACCCAACACTTAGAGAATGCAGAGCCTAACTTTCCAAATACCAGCAACTTCATCCTTAGGAGTTCTAGTTTTTTCTTGCATGTTATGGAGCCAGCTTGGGGGGGTCTGATTAAAAACCAAGAACGGTTCTGGGTCAAGGTTGGGAGGAACGTGGTAGTTCTGAGGTCTTCCAGTTACCATTCCACAGGTCGAAAAAATAATATTTCCTATTAATTTTGTGTTGAAGTGTGTAGGGTGATAGAGCTATTACAAGCTACGCAACTGCAGGTAAGAGGTTTACCCTATATCAGATTTTATTTATGCTTTTAAATATGTTTACAGGCTAAGATTATAGTTATCAAGATTTGTATTGAAAGTTGTAAATCATCCTTCATAAACTTGAATAAATGTTTTTAAATGTTTTATGGTTTAGGATAGAATCTAGGATTAAGCCCTTATAAAGATTATGATAATTCATTTCAAAACACTCATGAACATGGCTGGTTCACACAGTATCCTCACGCATAGAAATCATAGATCCTAGAACACACAGTTGTTAAATAAAATAATCCTTTAAAACATTTAACATATAGGACAGTGTCATTTTCCAAGAGAAGTTCACTCCAACAAAGCAAGCTCGTGCTAGAGCTTTAATTTATAAATCTAGAATTTACACTTAGCACTATTTACAAATTATCCACGCATGGATTACAAAATTAAACATTAATTAAATTAGCAGCAGAGTCCCTTATGAAATTTCTCCTATCTGCTCCTTTTAAGTGTGAAAAATTATTGACTGCTAATTTTACGAGATCCTAGAAGCCTCTAAAAATATCAGTTAAATAAATGAGTACATGCCAACTAAACAAAATAGTGAACCACAAGTCGAAACCCTTGGAGTCCCAAATCTACTCTAACAAATGTTTACAGAAATTAAATTTTGACTCCATAAAACTACGCCTAGCGCTAGCTGAAATCCATGCTTAAACAATTTAAAAAAAATAGATATTACTTAAACCATTATACAAGCTTAACCAGGGTATCACGATACACCTCCAACTAAAAATCGAATCCTATAAGAGCTTCAAGCGTTGGCATGACATTACATTAACGCATCATTAAAGATTAAATAAAAAAGACAGAGTTAGGGCTTTGCCCATACTTCTATAGAGAAGCCAAAACAAATAGAAGGGTTTTCCACCCAAGAGAATTTAGAAACGAAAATTTTCCACAGTGCCATTGCTGGCAATGGCATCGCTAATGCGGAGCATCCATAACAGAATACATTCTCACCATTAAACGCTTTGCCCAGAAATTTGACTAGACCACATTTCATAATTTAAAAACACACAGAGCCAACTTAAAACACAAATCATTTTACCCCGACAGCATTAGCTAAGGGATGGTACGAAGACATTAAACAACTTCACAACACATAAATTATCATTCCACAAAATACTTCAACACTGACCCATCTATCAACATTTAAACCAATACAGAGTACATGAAATAGAACAATGATGCAACCTTGTATTTCCATAAATAGGGTTTTAGTTGGGTTCAGTAGTAATTCATCCATGGTAACAATTAAAATTACAAAGTCATGAAAGGCCTGAACAGGCTCATTGCACCAAGAGAAGCGAGGTGCTCTCAGCCCAGTATGGGGGAGATCTTGTCACGTTAGTCACGTTATGCTGGCCCACATAAAAAACATTATGTTAACCGACATAAATAAAAAAATAAATGAAATTATATTGTGGATTACCATTAATGATTACTGGAAATGCTAAACTCTTTTTTAAAAGATATTTAACCTTCTTGGAAGATTCTAGCCTTTTTATTTTATTTCATTTTAATTACTTATAAAATAATTTCAAAATAATTTAAATTAANAATAAAACATTTTTTTATAATAAAATTTAGATATATTTTGGTGTGGCTTTAGAGTAGAATTTTGATATATTTGATTATGGCTTATTGATTAGAATAAAGGAGTAGCATCCAAATAACATTGATGAGATCAATGCATGTTTAATCTAACACCACCAACAAATCTGCTAAAACAAAAAATAATATAGAGAAAAACGTGTCGTCTAATTTATCAAAAATAAAAACCCAATAATAAAACTAAATAAAAAGTAATTAAAAGATCCATGTTAAACCCGGATTTACCAAACACTAAAGGGATCAAAATGTTTGAGGTGTAATTTCTTATGAACATTTAAACATTTAAGATAAAAATAACTTACACCTAAAGAAATTGGATGCCTCTCAGTGCTTTCTAGATCCACGTGGGATGGATCTATGCTGGTAAAACATTAAACTCCATGAAATTTTTGAGCACCATTTCATACACACTAAACCCTACAAAATTTATTGAACTCGTTCCATTTGAAAAGCCATGAAAACCACAAACAACGCATCCCCAAATCCCTTTCGAAACGCAGAATGGCCAACCATAGGAAAAGGAACTTGAACATGGGCTTACCAATCTTAGTTGAGGGTCTTCCTTTTCCCCAGTTGCAACCTTGTTTAAACGCTGCGATCTCTTGCCACAAAACTAGGCAAGGGATTAGTATTATGTTTCAAAATTTTTATAGAGAATTTTGAATTGTAATCTACAGAGAGGAGGTGCATACCTGAATAGCAATGGCGCCTCTGTAAACCAACTGACCACGCCTCTGCCAAAGAAAAGCCCAAACAGGGAACTCACTCCCCTCACTTGTGTTGGCATCCAGATAGGGTTTTGAAAACCATAGTAAATCGCATATGTTCCTGAGCTAGCATGCGAGGTGACCACGAGCCTCCAATGGCCTTCATTAAAGGCTTCAACCACTCCCACTAAGATTTATATTTTTCATCCACTTCCTATAGTTGTAGTCATTTTCTTGATTGCAAGTGTGTATGCATACATAAACTTAGATTTAAGGTTTAACACCTTTAGTTATTGGTCATTTTACTTCTTTAAAAACCATACACTCAGCATAGGGTTGGTACCTAGCACCTGCAAACAACGAGTTCAGCATGTATTAGTTCATAATGAACTAAGTAAGCCCAAGTGCATAGGAGACCTTCAGACATTTTTGATGATTCGTTATCTAGCCACTCTTTTACCTTTAGAAGCAGAGGTAAGTTAGCCACAACATTTAGCTTAAACAAGACTAGGTTGTGTTTGATTCAAAACATCCATTATAAACCAGTATGAAGTAAGTAGGCGAGACAAAAAAATAAATACTAGTACAGTATACAAGAAAACATCTATATATAAATAAACAACATAAAAATCACAGTAAGACAAGTAGGTCACCATGTATTAATCTACGGGAGAAAACCAGAATAAGAATACAAGTATATTTCCTAATAAGTTTATGCGATGCTGAAGTTAATTTTAGATGAACCTTAGACCCTAATAGTTTTATTGACCATACAAATTTTTTTTTACGAATTTAAGGGACATTACATGGCATGTGGACCAATGGAAATTTGCCACATGGCAGCCACAAAATGTTCATAAAGGATTAAGGTTCGAAAATATTATCTAAATATCCTAACTATAGACTTTATATAGTATGTATGCAACATGTATATATGAGAGAGAGCTTTGTGGGATTTGAACCCAAAGCTTATAATTCTGGGCATGGATTTCAAGATCGGGGAAAGAGCTTTGCATAGAGTTCGAGACAAGGTCTTGTCACGTAGACCGAGGTGGTATTGCATGCAGATCGAGGTAGTATTGCATGCACCCCAAGGTGGTTTTTTCTATTTGCATGCATCCTAAGGAAAGTCTGCATGCATCCCAAGACAGTTTTAGATTGCACATAGTTCAAGGTTGTACAAACTGTACAGATCAAAGGAAGTTTTGGAGGCTATGCCAAAGGGAGCATCCTGAGGTATTTTGCAAGGATTCTGAACCCAGCTTCAGTTTTTGCATCTAGTCTCTCTGATGAAAAAGTTCTCATAGAACCCTTCAGATACACCAGAGTATAGCCATGTTTACACTTCAAAGAATTGGAATTTCATTATGAAGTTGTTGTTAAAGTCTGTTTCTACTCTAGAGCATCATAACTTTAAGGTGATATTTATGGTGACTTCTAGCTTCTATTTGTAAATTGCTAAAGCATTTTTGAAGACTAATAAGATTGGTCCTGATTGGAGCTAGACCCGGAGATGTAGTCCATCAGGGACGAACTCCATTATCTTATGTTGCGTTAAGTTTGTGGCTTGCATACTCATTTTACCATCCAATTTCTTCATTTATGCTTTTTAATTTTTCCATTTAAATCTCTTTTAAAAAGTTAAGCATAAAGCCTTTATACATGCAACTTCATTGTTAAAAAAGATCCTCATTTTCACATCATAGGCTAAGAATACCATCAAAAATCCATATATAGTGGTTTGAGGTGCTTTTATTGCCATAAATGTTTAGAATATTCCTATAAGACTTAAGGTAGAAGTTTCCTCCCTCAACCATGTTTAGGGCCCTGAGACCCTACATAATGCTCAAATATTCCTAATGGAACTGTAGTGAGAATTTCTCCTCACTACAGGGGTAAGAATGGCTCCCTTGTTCCTATAGAGCACAAGGGTAGGTTCCTACCCTTAGAAAATAGTAAAAAATGGAAGTAAAAATGACTGAAACAGAGCTGTGAATTGAAACTAAGCTAAGATACACTAGAACAAGTAAATGGTAGCTATTGTAAACTACATCTAAGAGCAAATAACAGAAAGAATTATGGAGATGCAGCCCTTGTGAACCCCTGTGCAAACAGTGGGTTAGGGTTCCACCTCCAAAACCTGCAAAATAAACCTATACTACCATGAAAACAACCTACAAACAATGTTAATGGAAAACCTGCAAATGAAAATATTGATTAGAAAACAAAATAAGCAAATAAACATGCATAAAAATAAGTTATACCTCACTTAGGTGGAAATGGGCCACCATGCCCTAGCTCACGGGAGCACCTCTATCTTGGTTGGGGAGCAATGGCTTGGAGAAATGGAGATGAAGGAGAGGGAGAGTGGGTGGTTTGAGAGCAAGAGGTCTCAAAGCATCCACGGGTAGCATAACAATATGCAAATGAGGAGTGTTTTGAGAGTGACCCCCACCCTCCTTATATAGTTTTTCCAAGGGGTTTTAGGGTTTTAAGCCCTTAGACAGAGCTTTAGCCCCTTTTTTGGGCCTTTATCCCCTTTCGCCCTAACTTTAGCCCCTTTCAGGGTTTTAGCCCCATTTTGAGGGCTTTAGCTCTTGGGGGTCTATTTTGGGCTCTTTTTGGGGGTTTTTAGCCCTTTTCTTCATCCTTGGGCTCTTTTGGAGGTGTGGGGGTCAAATGGAAGGTCATGGAAGGTCTTATGGAGTGAAATGAGTATTGTGAGATGGTGTCCTTGGGTGGTGTAGGCCACTGAGAGCTGTGTGGGGGATTCTTTGGGTTAACAGGAACTAATAGTATCCATCAAACAATTTGATAGTTAATTATTACTATTAATAATAATAAAATTATCATTCAACTTGTTAGCACTAGAATTGAACCAAAGGATGCGGAAGGGCTCACTTTCGGGTAACAGCAAAACTGCTTTTGAAGAGAGAACTGGCCTTCTACTCTTCGAAGAGGGATCTCTCACTAAATGTATGACAATGCCAGATATATATATATATATATATATATATATATATATACATACAAATGGAAACTACAAATCGTTTATGGAATTGGTTGAAACAAAACACAACATCATTAGGTGATAAAGTCAAGATATACAACAAAGATAATCAGAACTTAAATGTAAACGTTTTCATCACAAGGGAAAGGTAGCCACTTGATCACAGTCGATTCATATTTTTCTGGTGAAAAGGAGGAACATGAACAAACCATTAATGCAGAGCATTGTGGGAAATGAATTCTACATTAACTTTGGAAGAAACTTTGGTGAATTCCTGAAAGAACAGATGGAGCATAGCAAGTATGAATTCCGAGCTGTTATACCCTAAGTCTCAGATATGAAAGAAAAGCAGAATGGAAAGGAAAACTTGAATAACATTCACATAAGAAAAGAAATAACAGACTGTAAGTGAAAACGACACTGGAATCATTGTGTGAAAAATGTCGATCTCGGCTTTGCGATTATATTAAAACTTTCTTAAAAAACATACACAACAAAATATTACAATGGTTTCAACCCCTTCTCCCTTTTCAAGAGGTATATTTATAGCATTTGTATCTTTCCCAAACTGACATTTGGGAAACAAAGTTGGTTACAATAAAGGACGTGTTCTAACAGCTTCTTATGTGTCATATCAGATGTGGCTTGTATGAAACGGCCAGACAATGATATATGGAGCATGGGATGAAGAGGCATAAGAGTGTCCCATACTCCCACCTAGTTGATGTTGACTGTACAGACCCCTCTAAGAGAAGTGACCGTTAGGGCAAGCATGTGACACTTGGAAAATATTTCGTGGCACCGTCACCACTATTTCTACTGGGGTGGTGCTAGCTGGACGCACCCAAAGTGGCAGATGGTTTTCCATCTATCAGGATCAGGGAGTGGCGCAACAACCATGTCATAAGCTTGTGCCCGGAGCTCCATTGATTCCGAGTATGAAGTCATAGGGACCTTGGGTCGCATGGCTTTAAAGTCAAACCATAACTTGAAATCATTGGCCAACTTGTCAAAGACAACCTTCCCGGATAAAGCTTGTTCCATATCTCTGAATTTTCTGTGGTTTGACTGATAGTCTAAAAGGAAATCCTTATAATCCTTCTGAGATAGTAAAGGACCTCTCTCTTCCCATAAAAATGGAAGTCCTCTATTCTCCAATGTCTTGAACATCCTGAGGATCTCTCGAAGTTTGTGGTCAGTGATGTCTATTTGGGCCTGCACCGTCTCCATCATCCTGTGTTTAGTTATCACCCTTTGGGCTCCAAAGATAACAGCGACCCGGTTTTGAAGACCGAAACTATTAGAGGCCTCGTCTGACAAGGAGCTTAGATAGGTTATGGCCCTTTCAGCAATCTCCAAAGGTCTTTTGTTCACTTCAGCTCCTACTTCCTAGACCTGTTTTTTGGTTTCCTCAATAGCTAATCCTAGGTTTGTAATAACATTGAGATAGGGTCGAAACTTGTCGTCTTCCATGATAATCCGGTCCCATATCATATGCTTTGCACCTTGTAGTGCAATCTTGCCGATTACTTGGTGGCTCAACTTACCATTTTGTTGGGTCAGTTCTCAACATTTTTCTTCGGCACTATCTCTACCTTGTTTCTCTTTAACTCTTTCCTTTTCTAACTCTTCAATTTGTTGCTTTAATTTGATGAGTTTGGTATCCTTTAGGTTCTTTCACTGCTAGTCTAACTTTTAACTCTGTCTCGCTATTCCTCAGGAGTTGGATATCTGCTTCTCATTGCCTCTTCTTTTCCTCAAGCTTCAGCAGCTTAGCTTGGCTATTAGCAAGCTTGGAATTTAGTGCCTCTTTCTCCTTTTCGAATTCAGCAAATTCATCTTCTCTAGCGAGCTGAGAGCCGGGGATTCTTAACCTCCTTTTCAAAGACTATATCTCTTTGTCTTTGTCATCGAGCAATTGCTAGACCATGCTTCATTTCTGTCCACCTCTCTCCATCTGTATAGCTTCCTTTTGTAAACTGTTGATTTGGGCTTTAAGTCCTTTGATCTCCACTCTCGATTTTCTTAAAAGATTAGAATTTTTATCCTTAATTTCTTTTGACTTGGAAAATTCTATGCTAGCTCTAAGCAGTCTAGTATTTAGTATGCCTCTAATCTCTTTGCTCAGATGTATAATGTCAGAATTGGGAACCTTTGAAAGGTTTACATTGACCTCGGACACCTTGCTCCCTACTGCGAAAGCTAAGCTGAGGGTATCAGTGGCATGATCCCTTACTTCTTTCAACACCACATTGGGCTGAAGAAACTGTGAGGCTTCATGGTACATCTATGTTGTCTCCATGAAGGTTTTGTCATCTTTATCTCAGTAATACTTTAGCCACTCTTTTTTGGATGCTTGTTCATTTTTCCCTTCGAATACATACTCCTGCATCTGCAATTTGGCCACCTCGGGCTCCACCCGTTGCTGTATCTTTACTACATTCTTCTTCTTCACCTGTCCCTTTTTAGCCTGCACCAATTGCTGTTCAGGCTCTATTTTTTTCCTTTTGGGTGTGCTGGAAGTGTCCAATTATTCGGTGTCCACGGCCTTAATACCCCCTCTCTTTATCGAACTCTCTGAGTAACTAACCAATGATGAGTATCCCCCGCAATTGCGACCACAGTAGCCAACTCCTCTTGGGGGGGATTTTCTCCGCGTAGCTGCGACCCAAAGTCCTGCTCGGCGCTGGTATCTATTGGGACAGTATTAGGGAAATCATCCCAATTTTCTTTTTCTCTGAGCCCAGGCACCTCCGTGTGCTCAAAGGGCCGGCATTTGAGGGTCGTTCTTCTCTTGGAGATAACCTGATGAGGATCATATTTTATTGCTTGGTCTTGAGGAAATCCCATGTCTCTCAGAAATTTGGAGACCAAAGGCAATGCAGCCCTGTTTTTTACTGTATATGGTCCTAATTTCCAAGGAAAGACCAAATTCGAACACTTCTTGAAGTTCAAGAAGTGTTCTTCTTCGACCATGAGTTTTTGCTGGATTAATTCCAAATAGAAGATCCTGGGGGTCAACAAAGCTGGCAGGATGTATGGTGAATGTACGAAGCCATACAGTCTTATGGTTGTCCCAAAATCTAAGAGGAACTAGTTTCTTATCCTCCTGCCTTTTGACAATTGCAACATTTGTCTCATTTCAGGCAACACCCTAGGCAGTCTTTTCTAGAAAAAGACTTCATATATTTCGGCCATCAACTAGTTCATGAATTTACCATAATTAGTGGCCATTTCAGCAGTGACTGCCAATTCTGGTAATTGTACGTCTTCATCATTGTGGGATATGAACATCCTCAGCAGAAAGGACTGGAACCTAAACATTCTGGTGTCGTGGAAGTTCGTTAACTGAGAACGGATGTTCTCGGCTAAGAACTCGTCAAACTTAAGGCAACAAGACTGACCTGACTATCCGGGAAATTCAGGTTCGGTCGGGTAGGTATCTAAGATGAATAAAAGACTCAACAATGACTCTGGGACGTATGCATCGGTATCTAAACCTAATAACTAACTGGTCAGGGTTATACACCACTCAGTCTCTTCGTTGAACTAGCCAAGGTCAATAGGGTAAGATAGGTGTTGAGGCCTGGAAAATCGCAGGCGGCAACAGTAAGGGATTCTCCCCAATCAACGTTCCCAACTAGCCCATTGACTGTTTGGTATAGGGAATCCGTCCAGTTTACGGTCCGGCTACCGTAGGTCAAGTAACAAAACAAAGGCTTTACCGGTTGCGGCCCGGTCCACCGAGTTTTTGTGTTTTGACTTAAGATTATGAAATGCAAGTGCCTAACTAAATGCAGGGTAATAAAGATGCCAGGAGCAGTCACAATGTGATGCGTAGGTTCTTACCTCTCGTCTTATGGCTCATAGGCATCCAAATCGCATACAACAAAAAGCGTACTGACTATCTAAACTATCCCTAGGGAGCAGAATTATCATATTGGGTGAATAACACAATCAATACATGCATTGTGAAATGTTTTAGATAGCTAAGAATTTCTTCCAAAACACATGAACACTCTAAAATTTATTTCAACAACCAGATAGCTGATTATTTATGAACAAGCCACTATTACTCACCATGGAAACAACATCACAGAATAAACTTAAGAATATTCCAGCAAGAACATAGGTTCAGAAATTAGAACATTCTCACAGTTAAAGAGTCATAGCTGAAAACGAAATAGTTCCTCTTCACATTGCTCCTTTAAATACATGTGACGCATTCCGTATTGCACCTCTTCTAGCAAGCAAAATTTGCAGTCTCTCATGTAAAACGAAGTAGTTCCTCTTACAATAGATGATTTACAAAATTTTCAAGGGAAAAAGCCCTTTCTCAGTCCTATCTTTTCCGTATTTAAACTACACCCTCCATCGTTAGGGATCTCGGCGGCGTGTGACTTTCCAGTCTCTTCAACATTTCAACTTCCTCTTCTGGCCGTTTTTCTTCCCAATCATTTTCTGTGAGCATTTTTCTCCTGATCAGTGGCTGATGGGTCTTTCTAGCCTGTCTCTTTGTCTTCATTCGTTTTGTCCTTATCTTCTACGATCCTGCTAGTTTCGGCCTTGCTTCTACTAGACAGTCCGTCTTCCTCCATGCCACGGTGGTTTGACCAATCTCCCGAACCATCCTACAATTAATTGACAAGCATCATTGGTTGGAAAGGCGTTACAAAACAAAGCATCAAATTCTAACAACTGAACAACTATTTCTCAAGATAACGGCCTGGTGCGTCTCTAGTTCTGGAAAGAGCTTCGACCGAGTTGGGCGGGAAACTCATCAATCAGCAGTCGGGAGGTTTCTACGTCAGACATGAAAGGGATCTAATAGCCGCAATGGCGGAAGGGCTGTAAGTCATGGGTAAGCGAAACGCTGGCAAAAAGACTTTAATTGGACATCGGAAGAGTTTTAAATTGGAAGACGAAGGACTTTGCAAGCCGCAACAACGGCAAAGGGAAGACTAGAGCCAAGTGACGCGGGGAGGAACACTTAATCGGTGGTCGGAATTCATTCGAATCGAAAGCTTAATAGCTTTCCCAGCCGAAACGGCGGAAGGGTAAAACTACGGGCAAGAGATTTCACAGCTCATACGAATCGAACGTCGGAGAGATTAGGGCGTCGGACGCTAAAATGATCTGAGAGCCGCAACGGCGGCAGAACAGAAAACTCACAGCTTCCAATCTGACATCAAAAAGAGGCCCGATTCACAGGAAAATTCAAGTATCAAAACAGCTTTAAAGATCAGCCACAGCTAGATTCGTTCTTTCTTCGAAAAGGCAACTCTGACGAACAAAGATTTTCCTTTTCTTCGACCAGTAAACCAGACATCCACGACTCAAACCGAAATTGAACAAGGCATAAATAGACCAGCTGACATCCAACTTCAAAGTAAGACGAAAAGAAGATACGCCCAAGAGGTTCAAGAGCTTAACGATCAAATCAGGCAAAACGATGAGGAGGGGCCCAGAATTTAAAAAATAAATTTGGGAGAAAAGTTGCGACAGCAACAACTGGCGCTTACCTGGTGAACCTAGATCTCTAGGTGTCTTTTCTTTGAGTGACAGACTGTATCACAACAATCACGTCTATCGAACTCTTCCAGCTATCCGGATTTCTCAAATGGTCGAAGTGTGTACCTTAATCATTGATAATAGTCCAATTTGGGAAAGTGGGAACTAGATTCTTCAAGTCCAGATAACTCTATTTAGGCCAATAGATGAGATTCATTATTAATTTTGTCTTCATGACATTGGACATCACAAGATTGTAGCATAGGGTAGACAGGGGTGTTCATTTGTTCTGCATTCCCATGTCATTTAGCACTTTTGTGCTCTTGGAATTTTGTCCCTTTTCATATGAGTCGTTCTGCGTGCCTTTCCTTACTGACTTTTTTATTCAGGATCCTCTATCCCATAGTGCCCTTTTGTGTGAGTGATATATTTCATGTTTCATCTCACGGACGGAGAGGATATTTTGGCCAATTAGTACTTTTGATTTAGCGTTTGATTTGATGTAAGATGTTCTCGTCGACTCTTCTTTGCCTTTTGGCATTCATTTCTTGACATGGGATCATTTATATTTAACACCCTGTTTACCTAGCTCCTTTCCATGGATCCTCTGCTGTAGCCCCTTAGACCATTTTAAGTGTGAAATGGATGGAGCCTCAACATAGTATTCTAGACTCTTCGACCCTAGTTTATTTCACAGGGGTTAAGCAGGACTTCAATGCACACAAAAATTTATTCGAGAAAACCGCTAGGCTGGAAGAATTCATTTAGCAGCACACAGGCTGACACTCAACATATTTGCTATTCCCAAAATATCTTAATATCCTCCAGACAACCGCAAGTTCGTTCCCTTTATTGAAAATCAACAACTCAAAATTAAACCAAATGAAAGCATGACTCAAAACGACCAAACAGCTTATTTATATACAAGATGGGAACTCGAAGAAAACTCAAGAAAAGTAAGGCTTGAGAACCAAACCATTAACTGGTAAGTTCTCCTCCCATCCCTGTAAATCTTGCAGCTTATAAGTAGCAGGGCCAAGTTGTACTGAGATTTGAAATGGGCCTACCCACAACTGCTGGAACTTAGTATGCTTTCCCTTCTCATCATGGGGATGATCCCATTTGAGAACTAGGTCTCCCACTTCCAAGTCCTTTTTTCCAGCTTTATGTTTGTCAAACCATCTCTTAATTGACTCTTGCTGTTGCTTAAAGCGTTCTTTGGCTTTAGATCTGGCTTCCTCTGCTTTCAGGAGATTATATATTCTTATTTGTAAAACTTCGTCATCCGACCCCCTAGACTCCTGAGCTAGAATGGAAGATGGTAGCATGATATTGGGAGGCAGGATGGCTTCCTTACAGTACACAAGGGTATAGGGTGACACTCCTATTGCAAACATAGGGGTGACTCTGTCAGCCCAGAGGGCGTTGGGTAAGGCTGAGTTCCAACTTCTCTGGTTTTCTATTACAGGTTTCTTCAGGATTCTAATGAGGTTTTTATTAGAGGATTCAGCCAGGCCATTCCCTTGCGGATAGTAGTTAGCAGAATAATGTAATTTTATTCCTTTATCATGAGCAAATGCAATCAATTTAATCGATGAAAAGTATTTAGCATTATCAAATACTAACGAAACTGGAACTCCAAACCTGGTCATGATATGATCTTGTAGGAAGCTGATGACTTCGTCTTCATTTATCTTGCGTAGTGGGATAGCTTCAACCCATCGAGTGAAATAATCAGTTGCAGTAAGAATGTACTTGTGCAGCAGGGAAGAATTTGGTTTTATTTCTCCGATAATGTCCAGCCCCCATTGCTCAAATGGTTCCGTGATCATCACAGGCTTTAGGGGCGTTGTTGCCTTAGACTGTCTTCCGCCACACCTTTGACAAATATCACATTTCCTGACATGTGCATGTGCATCCTTGAAGAGTGTAGGCCAATAGTAACCGGCTCTAAGGATTTTTTGGGCTGTAGTGTCGCCTGAATAATGTCCCCCAGCCGGACCATCGTGCAATTCAGACATTACTTTCTCAGCATCCTTTTTCTCCAAGCATCTCAGGAGGACTCCATTGTAGTTCTTTCTGAATAACACGCCTTCTATGATTTGGTAGGAAGCTGATTTCAAATGCAGAGCTCTCCTTTGTTTTGAACTCCAATGTTCTGGCAACAACCCTGACTGCAAGTAATGCACAAGGTCTCTATACCAAGACTCAGGAGCCGTGAACAAAGGACAAACATCCATTACATGCAATTCGGCTTCATTTTCCCATGCTTGTTCTTCGTTGTTTTTGCTTTCAGTCATCAATTTGCATAATCCTTGACCTTTCACTATAGAGGCTGGCTTGAATTCAAGGTTGTATTCTTGAAGAGCTGTTACCCAGTTGCCCCTTCTTTCTCCTAACTCTTTCTGTATGATAAGGGATCTTACAGTTGGGTAAGGGACTATTACCTTGGTTCGGTTTTTTAATATATAAGGCCTGAATTGCTTTACTGCCTTAAATACTGCGTAAGCTTGCTTATCAATGGATGGGTAGTTTAATTCAGCCCCTTGTAGCCCAGTGCTCATAAAAGAGATTGGGAATTCATCACCCCCATCCTCCTTTTGCGTAAGCACCGCTGCCAACGAATCATCGGATGCAAATGTGTACATGATAAAATCTTTATCAAAGTCTGGGATTTTCAGGGAAGGTGCATGTGCAACATCAGTCTTGATTTTGCTGAAAGCATTCTTTTCAGTTTCAGTGCACGTAAACTGTGCATTTTGCTTGACCATCTGCTGCCGTGGCTTAACCGTTTGGGCAAAATCAGGCACAAACCTTCGTACGAAATTTATTGTTCCCATGAAGGATTGCATTCCCTTTTTATTATGGGGCATAGGGATTTGTTCAATGGCCTTAATTATTTATAGGTCTATAGATATGCCTCTCTTTGAAACTATATGCCCCAGTAACTTTCCTTCTGTGACCGCGAATACGCACTTCTTAGGATTGAGGGAAATACCATATTTCCGACAGCGTTCGAAAATTTGCTTTAGGTGGAATGCGTGCTCCCCTCTTTTCTTCGAAAATATTGTGATGTCATCAAGGTATACCGCAACACTTCGTCCAATCAGTCCGCGGAAAGCTATGTCCATAGCTCTCTGAAATGTCGCTCCAGCGTTAATTAGTCCAAAGGGCATCCTTCTATAGGAAAAAGTTCCCCATTTAGTTCTGAACGTTGTCTTCAGTCTATCTTCCTCGGCTACTAACACTTGGTTGTAACCAGAGAACCCGTCTAACAATGAAAACAATTCAGAAATGGAAACCATCTGTAGCAACTGCTCCATGGGAGGCACCAGATAGTTGTCTTTATCTGAGGCGCGGTTTAAGTTTCTGAAGTCCACGCACAGTCTGATTTCTCTCGACTTTTCTCTAACTGGCACTAAATTTGACACCCACTCAGAGTGTCTGACTTTAAAAATAATTCTAGCGTCCAACAATTTCTTCACTTCGCTCTGGATTAGTGGTTCCAATTTCGGGTGCATCTTCCTCAACGGCTGCTGATATGGCTTGACGCCTGCTTTAATAGGGATGATATGCTTGATGATGTTGGTGTCGTAGGTTTTCAAATCTTCGTATGTCCATGCAAAAACATCTTTATATTGTTTAAATAGACCGACGAATTTGTCTCTTTCTGCTGGTGAACAACATTTGCCGAGATTCACGAACTTAGGATTGTTCTCAGTCCCCAAATTTATCAGCTCAAACTGTAGAGTTGAGCTGTGCGTCTTCACGTTAGCGGGTCTTCTGAACTTTTCATTCAAGTCAAACATCCTTTCTAACGTTCTGACCCATTTTGGAATGAAATTGTCATATTTAATCTCAGCCTGATGTTCCTTGTCGTCTATAATGGCTCCTTTAAAGAACTCGTCATTTGTCAAACACTCGATTATCTGCTGATCATTGTCAAATACTCGCAGGTTGGTGATCATGTCAGGTACTGAAGGCCTAAAAAGTAATTCAATAGAACATCTGTTGTTAGTGGGTACCAGCTTGGCAGCTGATGTGGCCAAAAGATCAGCGACCGCATTTTTCATTCTAGGGATTGAAATAATATTGAATGCATGAAAACATTTAAGAAAATACCATACCTCGCTTTGGTAAGCTTTCAAGTGGGAGGAAACACAATGTATTTGATTTCTTATTTGCTTTACAACTATTTCTGAGTCCCCAAAAACTTTTAAATTACTAACCTTTAGCTCAATTGCTTTCTTGAGTCCCTGCAGCAGTGCTTCATACTCGGCCGTATTATTAGTACACTCAACTTCTAATCTACATGACAGGAAATGCTTATTCTTTTGTGGATCAATAAGGAAGCAGCAAGCCCCTGACCCTTCTAATGTCTTCGAGCCATCAAAAAACAAAGTCCACAAAACATTATCTACTGAAAATGAATCTACTCCTACTGCTAAATCTACTATTTTACAGTCAATTTCATCAGCCTGAGAAAATCGAAGGAGATCAGGCTGAGTGTCAGATGTGTTGCTGGCCTCTTCCGCTTGATAATTCCCTGGTTCCAGTTCGAGAAAATAGTTTCCCAACACAGATTCAACTGGTACATTATTCTCATTCAGTTGAGTAACATTGTACTTCATGTGAGGTTCTCTTAAAATTTTAATCTGGTTGGGACTCCCTTTGTACGGTAACCAAAGATGCGACCAATCTGAGGCAAAATATCCATTTAATTTAGCTGACCAATCTCTGCTCAGGACTAGGTCGTAAGCATCTGGTATATCAGCCACCACAATGTTAATAACTTGGCATACTCTGTCATCGGATGCCAGACGGATTAGGACGTCTTCCATCTCACCAATTACCTTAACGTCGGTCCTATCCAATTGCACCACCCTCCACGTGGTTGGCTTAGGATGCCCATTTATTTTCTTACATACTGATACGGGCATGACATTAATAGACGCCCCTGAGTCTACCAGACAATTGTGCATGTTATGATTAAATATTTCGAACGTCAGGAGGAAAGGTGGATGTTTAGTTTTAGACTTACCTCCGGTGCTAGCTTCTCCAATTTCTTCTTCGTCCCGAGGTTGATTGTCAGAGGGCAGCTTCTCTTCTGACGCTTCAAGTGCCTTCAACAACCTTTCTTTCTGTTGAGGTACTTTACACATTTCGAACAGTGGGACATTTGCCTTTATCTTCTTCAAATCCTCAACAATGTCATATTCGATCTGTTGTTTAATGGACAGAGATTTATCAGCACTCACCTTCTCTTTGTTTGGCTTGGGCAACATTCTGTTCTGCTTAGGATCTTGGCTAGTAATAGTGAATTCAGAAATTATATCAGCCACGGGTTTATGTTGGAATTTCTTCTTAACATTTCTCTGCAACCTCCTGATCTTTGGGAGCATCAAACTATCATCTTTAACCGTCCCTTGACTTCTTGTTGTTATGTTGGCATCCACAACTTCCTTGTTTCCTTGACTCCTTTCCTCTTCAGCATCGAATAAAGCAACAAAATTCCATACAGCCATGGTTTCCTCTTCCTGCTCTTTAGTAGTAGTAGCAACCGAATTCTCTTTTCTTTCTTCATCGTCTTCCTCTGTTAATCTTGAATCCAACATTTGATTCATGACTAATGTCATTGAATTTATCCATTGCGGACAATTCTTTTCTGAGTGAGGCTGCTGGTGAAAGGTGCAGAAATTTTCCATCCCTATCTCTGTCAGATTCATAGATGCAGTATTATGAGGAGGAGGTTGAGACTGACTGTTTTCTTCCCTTTTCTTATAATAAGGTCTGTAGAAGTTCTGTGTTTCCTTTTCTTTCTCCAAGTCTATGATCTTATTAGACAGTTTTTGCATCATTTTGGCCATACTTTCATAATCTGGTGCTTTCTCCTCTTTAGGCTTAGTGAACAATAAAGTTTTCCTTCTCTCTCCTGATTGTTCAGGGTAATCCTCAATACTCTCTCTTTCAGCCTCCACCACTTCTGATTCTTCATAGGTTTCTGTCAGAGTAGGCTTGGCCCTACCTTTCGCAAACATGGCCAAATCAGGACCCAAAGCTGAAGTATAATACTCAATCAGTACTTTGTCTGAAGGCTTATCTGTTTCAGAAAAGTTCTTAAGATATGCTACAAACCTTTGTGTGAAACTGTGCACTTTTTCCTTTTTCTCTTTCTTCAATGCACATAGTCCTTTCATAAGGGTTGCGTGAGTCTTTTGAACTGCATACTTACTTCTGAACATTCTCTCGAAAGTATCCCAATATGGGATAGAATTAGCGGGCAACCCAAAGTACCATGACGCAGCAGCTCCTTTGAGGGTACGCGGGAAAAGTCTACACACTACATCTTCATGTTCCCCAGCTCTCAATCCTTCTATTTCCAAGTAAAAACTCTACAAATGATCATCCACTAATATCTTCTCATTTGGATCGAACTTAGGCAACAACTTTTCAAAGGCCTGAGGTAGGTCATGCAAAGGAGGAGTCAAGTTTAGAGGTGATCTGGCTCTCCATGCAGGTGGTGGATTTGGTGGGTTGGGGGGTTGGTTTGCATTTACGCCAGCCATGAGTCGGGGTGGAGAGTGAGGGGGTGAACCAACAGGGGTGTGAATAGGAGAAATGTAAGGGGTTTCTGGGCCCTCTTGATTCAAAGGTAGCTCAACTTCTTGCAGAGCAGTCTCTACAAGTTCTTCCCAGTATCCAACCAACAATGAATCTTCTGCTACAGGATGGTCTTTCTTCTTGTATTCTCTTCTAGGTAAGTCAGGGATAATTGGCAACCCTCCAAGATTCTTTACGTATGCCCGGCTATGTCTTCTTAGGTCGTTAACTACTTCGTTACCAATAGCATATAGATGTTCTCTGTTTTCTTCCGAGATTGGATTATGGTACCTACTTCTTTCAGAACTGTCACTCGTGGAAAATTGTCGGGAAAACGGGTTTCCCCGGCCAGCCATGCACTGGCGGCCCTCCTTCTAGTGCCAAAACTGTTGAGGCCTGGAAAATCGCAGGCGGAAACAGTAAGGGATTCTCCCCAATCAACGTTCCCAACTATCCTGTTGACTGTTTGGTATAGGGAATCCGTCCGGTTTACGGTCCGGCTACCGTAGGTCAAGTAACAAAACAAAGGCTTTACCGGTTGCGGCCCGGTCCAGCGATTTTTTGTGTTTTGACTTAAGATTATGAAATGCAAGTGCCTAACTAAATGCAGGGTAATAAAGATACCAGGAGCAGTCACAATGTGATGCGCAGGTTCTTACCTCTCGTCTTATGGCTCATAGGCATCCAAATCGCATACAACAAAAAGCGGACTGACTATCTAAACTATCCCTAGGGAGCAGAATTACCATATTGGGTGAATAACAAAATCAGTACATGCATTGTGAAATGTTTCAGATAGCTGAGACTTTCTTCCAAAACACATGAACACTCTAAAATATATTTCAACAACCAGATAGCTGATTATTTATGAGCAAGACACTATTACTCACCATGGAAACAACATCACAGAATAAACTTAAGAATATTCCAGCAAGAACATATGTTCTCACAGTTAAATAGTCATAGTTGAAAACGAAATAGTTCCTCTTCACATTGCTCCTTTAAATACATGTGACGCATTCCGTATTGCACCTCTTCCAGCAAGCAAAATTTGCAGTTTCTCATGTAAAACGAAGTAGTTCCTCTTACAATAGATGATTTACAAAATTTTCAGGGGAAAAATCCCTTTCTCAGTCCTATCTTTTCCGTATTTAAACTACACCCTCCATCGTTAGGGATCCCGGCGGCGTGTGACTTTCCAGTCTCTTCAACGTTTCAACTTCCTCTTCTGGCCATTTTTCTTCCCAATCATTTTCTGTGAGCATTATTGTCCTGATCAGTGGCTGATGGGTCTTTCTAGCCTATCTCTTTGTCTTCATTCGTTTTTTCCTTATCTTCTGCGATCCTGCTAGTTTCGGCCTTGCTTCTACTAGACGGTCCGTCTTCCTCCATGCCACGGTGGTTTGACCAATCTCCTGAACCATCCTGCAATTAATTGACAAGCATCATTGGTTGGAAAGGCGTTACAAAACAAAGCATCAGATTATAACAACTGAACAACTATTCCTCAAGATAACGGCCTGGTGCGTCTCTGGTTCTGGAAAGAACTTTGACCGAGTTGGGCGGGAAACTCATCAATTAGCAGTCAGGAGGTTTCTATGTCGGACGTGAAAGGGATCTAATAGCCACAACGGCAGAAGGGCTGTAAGTCATGGGTAAGCGAAACACTGGCAAAAAGACTTTAATCGGACGTCGAAAGACTTTTAAATCAGAAGATGAAGGACTTCGCAAGCCGCAACAATGGCAAAGGGAAGACTAGAGCCAAGCAACGCGGGGAGGAACACTTAATCGGTGGTCAAAAGTCATTCGAATCAGAAGCTTAATAGCTTTCCCAGCTAAAACGGCGGAAGGGTAAAACTACAGGCAAGAGATTTCACAGCTCATACGAATCGGACGTCGGAGAGATTAGGGCGTCGGACGCTAAAATGATCTAAGAGCCGCAACGATGGCAGAACAGAAAAATCACAGCTTCCGATCTGACATCAAAAAGAGGCCCAATTCACAGGAAAATTCAAGTATCAAAACAACTTTAAAGATCAGCCACAGCTAGATTCGTTCTTTCTTCGAAAAGGCAACTCTGACGAACAAAGATTTTCCTTTTCTTCGACCAGTAAACCAGACATCCATGACTCAAACCGAAACTGAACAAGGCATAAATAGACCAGCTGACATCCAACTTCAAAGTAAGATGAAAAGAAGATACGCCCAAGAGGTTCAAGAGCTTAACGATCAAATCAGGCAAAACGATGAGGAGGGGCCCAGAATTTAAAAAATAAATTTGGGAGAAAAGTTGCGGCAGCAACAATAGGTTGATGGTTCACTATCAGGTTTAGAACAAGCTTTCAGGAAGGCTTCTTTACTTTCAGTAGGAGACTCTCTAAAGTAGCGAATAATGTCTTCTTCTCGATAGTCTTGGGTCTGATGGGCGAATTCATTGGGGACATCCAAGGTTTTGCAGACAGCAAAGGCTTTGATAGGGCAGAGAATTTTGGACTTGGACTTATTCATGATAACTCCTTCGGTGACAGAGAAACTCTCTGCGCACCACTCGACAAATTCAGGGCACTGGGGGGTTTGGTCGACAGAGAAAAAATGAAAGAAAGACTTAAAAACACTGCAGGTATCTATACCCCGGTTCTTATGATCTTCCAATTTTCCCCTGGCGGCTTCGATAGTTTCCCCCACCAGGAATGTATCGTAAACCTCAGAGTTTGCATCAAACAGATGTTCTTCTATATTTTGACCTGATACCTCTTGTTCTATATCATCTCTTACCCCCATTACTTACATTGAGACAATTTCCAAATAATACTGAAAGAGTGTCAAGGGCCTAACTTGCTCCGTAGTGTGGTCCCTTGGCTAGTCCGAGCTGGCGGTTTGGGTGTGATTTAGGTATTTGAAAACTTTGAGGTTTCAGAAAAAAAATATCTTTACAACTTCATGTGGGCCTTTTATAGCTTTTTACATGTCATAGCTCTCGCGTATGTCCCGGGTAGCTTGCACCGTGTATTCACCTTCTGCATTCTCAGACAGTACATTTGCAGGACTCCTTTTCACACACGTGTTTTTATTTTATGTGCAGGCTTCCTGGCCATCGATCAAGACCAACTTCCTCCGCGACCGTCAATTTAAGTGGACCCCACCCCTTTTCGCGCAGTGGAGTTTTGTTTCCTCCCGTGCTATTTTGGATTGCGAAATGAATTATAGCCGTCGATCTACCTTTGTTTGTACCAGCACCGTTGATCAAAATGGCCCGTACCGCTTTTCGCAATCTGTATTTGCGTCTTACTGCTTATAAGTTTGGGATGCAAAATGGCTCACTGCTGTAGATCTTCTCGAGCCCCAATATTGATCGCCCAATGCACCTGATCTTAAACCCATTTCACAAGGCTGGGCGTGGCTTTTGGTCGAGATATTTCACCATGTGAAAATATTTGACACCGTTGATCTGCCTGTTGGTTGTTTTTAGTTGTCGATCGAGAACCCTCTTTAACGCATCCAACACTGCCCTTTAGCCCATTTTTCCTGATCCTCGGACCATCCTGCTACTGAGCACCACCCTGCACGTGCCATCAACTCCCTTTTGCTGTCTATTCGCCACTCCTCAATGTGGCCAAAGAACGCGAGGAACACCGATGCCCAAAATTTAATTAGGTGTTAACAACCGACTCCACGAGGGATGTTATCCTCCCAGTGAGGTAGCAAAGAACCTTCCATAGACCCAGTGTCGAAACCATTGAAAACCTCATATAACCTAACTGTTTGAAATAAGAAAGTGAACTTTAAAGGATGGTTACCTCTTTTGATCTTAGGGCCTTCTCCTCGGGCTTCAAATCTTTCGATTCACCACTAGTACTGATTGAAAAATGAAATGTATTTACACTATGATACATGGGCCTTAGTCCCCTCATTCCAAGTAATGTTTGAGGAACCTCCCATTCACTGTGCCCCCTTCATACCGCGACCCATATGAATACTCTAAAATGAAGGCGTTGTCTCCTCTGTGAGCAGCAATGAGGTAAGGACCTACCCATAAATGGTCGAACTTCCCATGTTTCCCTTTATCTTCGTGGGGGGCATCCCATTTTAGCACCAAGTCACCAACTTGGAAAACACTTTCCTTTATTTTTCTGTCAAAGGTATTCTTCATCTTTTCCTGGTGCACTTGGACCTTATCATAAGCCTTATCCCTCACTTCACTAAGCTCAATGATCTGGTTGATTCTTCTTTGAATGAGATTTGGCTCATCTAATAGATCTTGTAGTAATTTCATGACTGGGACACCTAGATAGGTAAGGAAAATTACTTCAATTCCATAAACTAACTGGAGTGGTGACATGCCAATAGCTCTCCTGGCACTAATTTTGTCAGCCCACAAGGCATACTTCAACTTGGCGTGCCAAGATTTTTTGTTATCTTCTAATAACTTCTTAATAATCCTTACAAGGCTCTTATTAGAAGATTCAGCCAATTTGTTCCCCTGTGGGTAATAAGCAGTGGAGTGATTCAGGCTTATATGGTATTTATGGAAAAAGTTTATCATCTTCTTAGATTTAAATGCAGGGGCATTGTTAGTCACGATTATCTTCAGGCAGCTGAACCTTGCCAGGATATTGTTTTCTATGAAATCCATTATCACCTCTTCTGTATCCCTCTGAGAGGGTATATCCTCGATCCATTTTGTGAAGTAATCCATGGTAGTCAGGATCCACTTGTGTTGTCCAGAGGAGTTTGGATTTATCTCACCGATGAAGTCCAACCCCCACTATTGGAATGGAGCCTCCACTGATATGGGGTTGAGAGGGAGAGACACCACCTTCCTTCTTCCTTCAAAGATCTGACATTGGTAACACTTCATGGTTTCCTTGTAAACATATGAGAAAAACGAAGGCTAATAAAATCCTGCCCTCAGGATCTTGTTTGCGGTGACTTTCCAGGAATGATGACCCCCATAGTCCCCTTCATGAAATTCCTTCGCCATGCGTAGAGATTCGTCCTCCAAAAGACAATTCAGTAATATCCCCCCAGGGTCCTTCTAGTAGAGGTACTGTTCTATGATGCAAAATTTTGCAGCTTTCAGTTTGATGGATCTAGCTCGATTTTTGCTTAGACCAGCAGCAGGTTGTAAATTTTGCAATATAAAAACAATGTCAGCATACCAAGGGGATGTAGAGAAGGCGGGTTTCACTTGCACCTCGGCTTCCTCTAGACCAAACTGACAAGCAATAAAATTTAGTTGCAGAGAATCGCATTGAGAGACAGTCATTATCTTAGCCAATCCCTGCCTTTTGACCAGCTTTGTGGGCATGATTTCTATGTCATACTCCAGGAGTACTGCAACCCACTTGGCTCTCTTTCCCTCCAAGTCCGGCTGGGTCAGTATGCTCTTCACAACACTGCATGGCACAGAGGCAATGATGTGGGAATGGAGGAGATAGATCTTGAAATATTTCAAAGCTTTGACCAAGGCGTATGCTTGTTTTTCCATTATGCTGTACCTCAACTCCCCGTCTCTCAATATCTTACTGAAGAACGTTATAGGCTGCTCCTCACCTCGATCATTCTTTTGTAGCAACACTGCTGCTACGGTGTGTTCTGAAGTGTAAGAGAATACCAAAAAATCCTTTTCAAAATCTGGGTTGATCAACACATGAGCCTTTGAAATGGCTTGTTTTATACCTTTGAAGGCTTTCTTGGCCCCGACCGTCCATTTAATTTCATGATCCTTCCTTAGGATGTCGGTGATGTCCATCAAGATTTTGGCAAAGATAGGGATGAATCTTCTTAAGAAGTTGACCTGACCGAGGAAGGGTTGGACCTCTTTCTTGCTCCTCGATTCTTCAACCTTCAAGATGCCTTTTACCCTGTTTGGATTGATCCTGATCCCTTCCTTTGAGATGATGTGTCCAAGCAATTTCCCCTCTTCCAGGGAAAAATTTGTCTTTCTGGGGTTTAAGGAAATGCCATACCTTCTACATTTAATGAAGACCCTTTCCAAGTGCCTGATATGGTCTTTAGCCCACCTGGAGTACACCGTAATGTCGTCCATGTATATCACCACAAATTTTTCCTTTTCTTCTGCAAAAGCAATATCCATGGCATGTTGGAAAGTAGCTCCAGCATTCATCAACCCAAATGGCATCTTCGCGTACATGAAAGTACCCATGGTGTGGTGAAAGCGGTTTTTTCTTGATCTTCAGATAACACCTTCACCTGGTTGTAACCAGAAAATCCATCCATCGTAGATATTCTTTCTGATCCTACCACCCTCTGAAGGATCTTGTCCATTTTTGGCAAAGGGTAATTATCTTTCAAAGATACCTTGTTCAAATTCCTGAAATCCACACACAGTCGTATTTCTTCATTCTTTTTTTGAACAAGAACTAAATTGGCCACCCATTTGGAAAACCTCAGAGTTACTATTATCTTTGCATCAAACAACCTCTTCACTTCCTTCTTAATGATGGGTACTAGCTTTGGATTGATCCTCTGGAGCTTTTTCCTGAAAGGTTTCTCTCCGGGTTTAATTGGAATTGTGTGCTGGATGATGGATGTGTCATATTCTTTGAGATCTTCATAACTCCATGCAAACACATCTATGTATTTCTTCATCAGCTTCACATACCCATTTTTCTCCTCATCGGGCAACTTCTTGGACAACTTTATAATCTTTGAGTCTTCTTTAGTGCTCATATTTATATCTTCCACAACATCTATGGTGGGTTCGACTTTAGGCTCTTTAGCTACATCATTCTGGTCGAACAGAGACTCTAAAGGTATCAGGCCCTTAGGGATATGGTTTCTTTTCAACTGGACTATATCCTTCCCCCCCAAGGAGTCTTTTAGTTTTCCCATGCCAAAATCTTCCTCTCCTTCCCCGTCATCATCTAAGAGGTTTTCAGGGTCGGAGCCGCCTTCATTAATGTGAGTATTTACAAACTTTCCCAACATCTCCAAAAATATTTTGATCTACATATCATCTTCAAAGACCTACCAATGTTTGATGTTCTCTAGTATGGAAGGTCTGTTTACAATCTACACCTTATATTTCTTCTTTTGCGACGCTGGAGCTTCAAACTTCCCTGC
The DNA here is from genome assembly GCA_001517045.1 of Pseudotsuga menziesii. NCBI lineage: Eukaryota > Viridiplantae > Streptophyta > Pinopsida > Pinales > Pinaceae > Pseudotsuga > Pseudotsuga menziesii. Next base: position 267,050 of record LPNX010070072.1, on the reverse strand, counting down.
TGCAGTTGCCAGAGATTCTGCCACCATGTTTTTGTCTCTGTGAATCACTTGGACTGTGTGTTTGATGAAGAAATTCCTAAACATATCCCACACCTCGTTCTGGTGGGCTCTCATTCTCAGATGTTTGTTTGATAAATATCATTCACTTGATTTATAACAAGTTCTGAGTCCCCAAAAATTTGGACCCTTTTCGCACCTACATCTTTCAGCGCACGTAAGCCCAGCAACAAGGCTTCATATTCTGCTACATTGTTAGAGCATTCAAAAATTAACTTGTAAGAATGACCTTTGGCATCTTTAGTGGGGGAGATAATATACAAACCTGTGCCAACACCTGCTTTGGACACAGATCCATCAAAATACATCTTCCACAGTCCTTCATCTTTCTGACTTTCTTCCTCGACCTTAATCTTGCTATCTCCCACTTCATCTTTTTGTGACCCAATGATTTTGGAATTGCAAGGAAGCTCATCGTTGAAGAAGATAGAGGACCCCAAATCTATGTTGACGTCATAGACATGATGGATGTCGGGCTAATCCTGACTGCTCACTACATAAGGAAACCTCTTCTCACTATATAATCTCTTGCTTTCATTCCGAACAGGAATGGTAGCATAAGTCATGTCCATCTGCAGGATGCCCTTCAGCTTCGAGGTCCAAGATCTCGACAACAAAATACCAAATTTGGGTGGAATGTCAGCCATGACGATGTCCATGACCACAACCTTAGAAGGGAAATTGTTTAAAAAAATTGCCATGTCTTTGATCAATTCTAGACATTTCACTCTTTTAGAATAAAAAAAATACAGGTCTTTGTAAGGCTTAGATTACATGTCTTTGTAAGGTCTAGTAATCTCCAACCCCAAGCTTTCCACCACTCCTTTCGGCATTAGATTGTGTGAGGCTCTCGAATCCAGCATGGCATTGTGTAACACCATATCATGCACATTCAAGCTCATGTAAAAGGGGGGTACCTCCTCGTCCTTGCTATCCACGGTGTCAATTTTAGAGCCCAGAACGATAGTAGGATTGTCTTCGGTCAGCTCCAAGATATCAGGGTGAGCTTCCCCTTGATTCACAATCATATGCGTGATAGTATCCCTGTATTCATGATTTCTCAACAATTCGTTAAAATGAATTGAGATCTTCAGTTTAGCTAGCTCATTTTAGAGGTCAAACGCGGGGAAGGCCTTAATAGACTCGACATGTGCCATTGGTTCCGCCCTTTTCACATTACTGCTTTCCTTTACCATGTTTATAGGTGCCATTGGCCCTTTCTGCTTGTCATTTTCTTCCCTGGGACTAGTATGACTACTAGACGGATGGTCTAGGTTTAACCCTCCTTTAGGTACAGTAGTGTCCCTATTAGAGTCGCCACCTTTCTTCTGTATGGCCACATCCCTATTTCTTAGTTTGATCTTCCTGACATCATCGATAACATGCATATAACCTTTATGATACTGCTCCAATTCCTCAGTTAAGGTTTTTCCATCTACTTGAGCGAACATATCATGTTCCTCTTCTATCAAGTAAATCTTAGAGTCCTTCTCACCGAAATGATGGATGTGATCTTCAGCGGACTTAGCTTCATCTTCAGCAACTACATAGTTTTCAGGGAAAGGAGGTCTGATAGGATGCTCTTCAGGATTTCTCAGATTCCTCACATCCCTTGGTCTATTGGGTTGGAGTGGAGGAGGGACCGACCGCCTAAAATTAGGATTCCTTATCGAAGGCTCATTCGGTTCCTTGTTCACTGGCCTGGTTTCTATCGTTAGCCTATCCATCAACTTTTCCACAGTTTTGAGCATCAGCTCAAATTTCACATCACTAGATGAAGAAGCAGAGGTAGAAGGATGTATCTCTTCTCGACCTTTCCTCCTGTCAATATCCGCCCTGGGTTTTATTTTCCCACATGCCATCATATTGCCTTCTACCTCTAGGGCGTCAATGAACATGGCCGAGAGGGTGTTGGAATTTATTTCTCTTAAAAGTAAAGCAAATTCGTTGTTAAAGGCGTCTGCATAATGAATTTTAGCTGCCTCGGGTGAAGGCTTGATATCGGCAGGTATCAAGTTGTAAACCCACATGAATCGGCTAGAAAATTCATGGACTGATTCAAAACCTCCCTTTATGGCCTAGTTTCTACCGTTAGCCTATCCATCAACTTTTCCACAGTTTTGAGCATCAGCTCAAATTTCACATCACTAGATGAAGAAGCAGAGGTAGAGGGATGTATCTCTTCTCGACCTTTCCTCCTGTCAATATCCGCCCTGGGTTTTATTTTCCCACATGCCATCGTATTGGCTTCTACCTCTAGGGCGTCAGTGAACATGGCCGAGAGGGTGTTGGAATTTATTTCTCTTAAAAGTAAAGCAAATTCGTTGTCAAAGGCGTCTGCATAATGAATTTTAGCTGCCTCGGGTGAAGGCTTGATATCGGCAGGTATCAAGTTGTAAACCCACATGAATCGGCTAGAAAATTCATGGAAAGATTCAAAACCTCCCTTCTTGAGATTATTATATTGGGACAAAACTTGTAGGGGGCTCTGCTTGTCATCCCATCACTCTAGAAATATGGTCTGAAAGCCAGCGAAGCTGCGGATAGACCTAGGTGGTAAATATTTATACCATTTCTTGGCCTCCCCAGACAAACTCTGAGCAAATAACCGCATCTTGACATCTTCATCATCTACCTCCTCCAGGTCAATAAAGTCACCAAACTTATCCACATGGTATCTTGCTGAAACATTTCCCTCCCCGTCGTAGAGTGCAATCCTTTGGGCATAATTCATGGGAAGGTCGTGCATGACCAGAGGTAGGGCTAACGGGGTGAATCTAGTAGCAGCCATCGAGGTGGGTCGGTTAGGAATGGATAGGAAATTGGGCATTTGAGTATTTTGAAAGATAGAGGATATCTCTTCAACTTTGGGTGGGGTTTCTAGGTTCAGCCACAAAGAATCAAGCAGATAGGATTGCAGCGTATTAGGACCTACCCAAGCCTTTCTCAGATCGGACTCAGACTTAGATTTGGTTAGCAGTCTTTTAGCTCCAACCCCCCTCTCGGGTTTAGCTAAGCCGTACTAGGTCTGAGATGACAAAGTATCAAACAATGGAGAACCCAACTTCTCCTTATTCCTGTTTCTAAGTATTTTTTTTGGATTATCCACACTAAGCAAAGGTTTAGTATCAGAATTACCTCTCATGTGTATCTTTCTAGAAGCTAGGATAGCTGGTGCGATACTGATCGCAGCAAGCTTGGAGTTGCTAGGATAAATGCACCACCTTTTAGCAACTTCTGGAATTTCTGTCTCTAGAAACCTCGTCCTTACGATCACCGGTCTCCTCAATGGAATCAACTCCTGGAATCTTTTAGTGGAGTCACCAAGGCGAATGACACAACCTTCTTCACATGTAAGAATATCCGTTTTCCCACATAAACTCTTTATACTTTGAATCTTTGTCATTTTTCCTGGGATAATATTCAATCTCATCCCCGGTAACGGTGCCAGTTTGTTAGCACTGGCATTGAACCAAAGGTTGTAGAAGGGCTCGCTCGCTTATGGTTAAAAACAA